>JBBDHI010000014.1:10251847-10273869 GCA_037177115.1 Craterocephalus stercusmuscarum
CTTAAATTTCCCAAAATAATATTCCAATTGTTTTTTTATGTGTATTTAAATATTTTTAAATACGCACCAAGTCATGCTTCTGGAAAAACTATGTTGTGACATGATCACAGTTATCACAGTTCTGTTGATCATGAGTGGCATCAATAACATGTTGGTGTTACAGTAATGAGGTTCCAAGGAGTCGCAACACTTAAAGCTCCAGCAGTTTTACCAAACAACATCTAATCACGGTTACACATCATGAAAAGTGCAGAGGAGTAAAGGTGATCACTTTAGGACAGTCATGTTAAGGAAGCATGACGCAAGACATAATTCCTGGTCTAAAAAAGAGATTGTATGTGTCATTTAGAGTAATGGTGAAATGCAGTGGAAGTTTAAAAGCACATAGGTGGTTCAGATTAACTGCACACCATGCATATGTTGTATTTGACTTCCTGGTCTGGGATCATTGGGGATTTATTTCCCATTCTTGCAAATAATGCATTTAGTCCCCAGTAGTTTGTTGTACAAGTATCATTAACATCCCACTCAAAAACAACAGTAATAAGCTGTTACAATAATGTGAAAGGAGCTTGTCTTCACATCAATCCACACCATGCTCATAGTTTCCCTTTTAAAAGAAACTGGACTGCATCACATTATTAAAAAAAACATGCCTTATTTGTTCCCTCCTCCGCAGAAAATCATCAGCAGCAGACTTTGAAGCAATTTAGGGACATAGACTTTGAAAATTTTATACACTGTGTCTGTAAGGTGATTGAGACTCTGAATGAGGGTACTGCAGACTTGCTTTTCAAGAGAAGTGTAAATAGAAAGCTCCAAGTCCTTTTTACAACTATTTCCTTCTAAAATAACTTTGGCTGTTACATTTTGACGTGTGTATTAGCTTGACACATCAGTTGCTATCTTAATTTCCTTCTTCCTTAACTTCTTAGTCTTATCCCTTCAATCATATGTGAGTATTAGGAGGACTGCACTAAGGCATGTTAGACATAGTAAGGGCGGAAGCATCAGCACTACGGGGGTCCTTCACCCCAATGATGAGGTCGTTAGTTCTCCGTGTGCCTTCCACCAATGAAAGAATATCCATCCTCTCAACTTTGTGCCCTTTGGCTTGCAGCAGCTCAATGTCGTCCTCTAAGAACTCAGCTACAGAAGAGAGGGAAGAAGAGAAAGAAGAGGAGAGATGATGTGAAGGTACAAGAAGAAAGTGCCAATTAAGATGAATGTTAAACTGAATGACATTTTATTTGTTTCTTTTTATGTCATTCAATCAATTGCAACACTTGCTTCTAGTTCTCAAAGCAGTCGCAGCCTCACAAAATGTTTTTATGAAGATAGCAATTCACACACAAAAAGCAACATTTTGAATGGAGGTTGATTTCAGAGCCGTAAACATTCCAACCTCTGTACTACGCCGTTTGCTCTCCGCGTTGCAGAGGAATCCTGTATCAGCCCAGATCTTTTACTGTTCCAACCTCACACCTGTGTTTTTGTTTTCCCAGCCTACCCCATTTTGCATAGTGCACACAATAAAGCAAGGTGATGAAGGTGTAAGCAGAGAGTCAAAGGTGCTAACAGAACATATTTACAAAAGGAAATGGGAACTGGGCGTGGGAGCCAGAACAAGTGTAGGGACCATTTTTGTTTATGAATTTATTATACATGCTAGAAGACAACTTGGAAAAGCAAAATTTTCTATGATCTGACAACAATAAATACTTGAGTTATAGCTTTGTAGATATGAAAGATGAATGTCTCTTTTAAGTTTGGGGAAAACCACATAATAAAGTAGAATAACTCACAGTCCACCAGCAGGAAGTTGGGCTGCAGCTGTGGGTGGAGCCTCCCATATGCCAAACTGTCACTCATGTTTTTACGTGAAGAGAGTACATTCATGAGTACCTGTGCAGGATCACAATAAGATCTATACTTTAATAAGGTAGCATAAACACATCTAGGAAGAAAACAACAAAAAACATTTAAATGTAAGAAACCAAAATTATTATTGTTTACTAGTAATCATATCACCTGTGTGATTCCACTGACAGCTCTCTCTCCATTGGAAGATCCAACAGCCACGTAAGTGCCACATAACCCCACAGCTGGCCTTACTGCTGTCGGCATTAGGAAAGACATGGGTCTCTTCCCAGGCTGGGGGCCATTATGCTACAGCACAAAGACGACAAAGATGAGAAGCAGGGCAAGCTACAGAAAATTAACTAATAAAAGATCATTAAATAATAAATTAAAGATGAAGGAAGCAGTTACAGGGTTAGGTGTTGAGTTCAGTGTTTTATTTGGCCATGAGAAGTCCAGAATCTGGCTATTCAAAAGGATTCCTGAAGGAGTCACTATCCCACTGCCAAATGGTTTGTTTAGGGAGCTAAACCAAAATAAAAGGAGCAAAGTTTAGATTTTCAATTATGTCAATTGACACTTTATTGTCTTTAAGATACATTACATGTCATTCATTTAAAACACGAGATACCTCATCACTGACACGATGTGGTCATCTGGACCCATGACCGTGACTTGGGCAGCCGCCGCACCATCCTCCAGGGTAAATGATGTGGAGTAATGGCTGACAGGGAATGCCTGAGAATCATTGATCATCTGGCGGAGTAGGGAGGCCTGCGATTTACTTGGAGGTAAGAATACCCAATAGCAAAGTTCAATGACGTTATCTTATTTAACTGGAATGGATTTATGCATTACACATGTAATTATGTTGGTTCTTAGAGGAGTGATCTCTACCTTAACATCTTATCAACAATCTCTGAAACAGAGGTGTCATACATGGGGTCTCCAAGCCCACTAGCCATGGCCAGAGCAATCTTCACAGCCTGGAAGATGATTGAAAAGTTTACATATGAACAAATAAACCAAAGGTCAAAACAAAACAAAACCTTTGCAAACTGTGAAAGCAATGCTTCGGTCTTTTGAAATCAGGTTATCTGAAATACTTGTGAAAAATTGGTGTCTTACTGTGGACTGTGGTCAAAGTGCTTTCAGTTTGGAGAAGCAGAGAGGAATTGTGGCAGGGAAGCTTAACAAACAGCTACTCAGAACAAGACACTAGAAGAGCAAGTTTGTCACCATCTAAAGCAACTCAAACATCAGCCTTTTGTAGCAGTTCAGCAGATGCTGCACATCATGGATTTTAGACTGTATGACTTTGGCCTCAGTTACTTTTTTTGTCCACATTTTCTAAACCTAAGGCTATCCAGGTGTTTCTGGATCATTGCATGGCTAAGCAATGTGTTTTACTGTTGATCAGCATTGATTAACAATTCTGCACAATTTAACCCTGAAATAAATAAGATGAGAGAGAAAACAAGTGAAAAGCTTTGAAAAGCAGCTATGGCATTTTTGAGATTTAAAGTTACAGAGACAATTAGTGGTAAACATGGGCATAGAAATGACTCCAGATATCATCAGTGGTCAAACATTTTCCGTACACACAAATGTTTTCATCTGCAAGTTGATCCAGTAGCCTGAGGCAAAGCGATAACTTCAGTACAGAAAACTACTTCAAAACTGTGCATTCAAAATGTCTTCTTCTGTGTGTCTTTTAAGGCATCACTGATGCCAGATGGTGCTCTCTCACCTACAGAAAAGGCCAGCACTGCAGCTTTAAAGCCCAGAGATGTTTGTCTATTTCTGACAACATAATAAAAATGGTAAAAAAATATGACAGCTGCCATGTATCGTATGTGGATCCATGGCAAGTAAATATAAATGGCTCATTCTAAGAGAATAAAACATAACAGTTTAATAAAATGATTAGATACCAATGGAAACACAGTTAATAATTATATATATATTATATATTTTGGTAGATGTACACCTTTAAGTTGTTTTAGATCGAGAAAATTCACTCCTTTTTGGCCCTGCTCTGGGTAGCCTCTCTTTTAGCCCCCCTGTCAGAAATCCTAACCTTCAATTCTGCACTGATGGCTGTCTGCTGCAGGTTACATACAGAACAGAAAGAAGACCATACAGTGGTGAAATTGTTGTTGTCCTACCTCTGCAATCCAGTGGTAGGTGCTGTTCCTGGGCAACAGGCTTGTGATGTTGTAGCCTTCAAGGATATTTAGTGCAGTGATCAAGGCCACACCTGCATGTGGGGCTGGGGCAGCCATCACATGGTGTCCTTCAGAAACACCAACAGATTATAAGATGGAAGTATTAATTCTTTTTACAGTCTTTTTAAGAAAGGGGTGTGTATTAGGTTTTTCTGTTTGTTTCACCAACAATGCTAGGTGTACTGAAAATTTACAATAGTAGAATATAGATGCTGCTAAAATAATCCACAGAGCATGACACAATCAGTATTATATAAAAGGAACCTATAAAATGTAAGAACTTTAGTAAGAGGTAGATCAATAAAACAATGTAAGGAATAAAAATGGATGACATTTATTGTGTCGATGGAACAATACAGCAAAATTATGTTGGCAGTGGTTAGTCAAGTAGCAAATAAACAGTATTTTCCGTGTACTGTTTCTCTGCTACATAATATTGTTGTATTCTCACATCAATACAATGAAAATAAAAGCTTCTTCCTCTACTATGTAACTACTATAAACAATATGTGCTATGATCTATTACCACCTTTCCACTTGTTATATAAAGCACAAAATGAAAGCACAAAGCTACTGTATACAGGACAAGTGATAAAGGACAGGTCTAGTCATGCTGATCTTACCCTGATAAGTGATCTCTGCTGGCTTTTGTATTACTGTGCTGTAGTTTCCAAAGTCATTCTCTGTGAGCACACCACCTCTTGCTTGGACCTATTAATGACAAAAGAGCAACATTTTTAGATTGTGCTTTTAGTTGTTTGTTTTTACCTGGTTTGTCTGTCTGGAAGGTGTTTCTTTTAGTCAAACAGGCAGAAACACTGTGTCTGAGCATCTCCATCTTAGACTTACTGCTCAATTAGAGTATTCAAATCATGAGTTATCAGGGTTTTATTATGTAATAAACCAAAACCCTGTCCTGATTGCACAAGGCTGGACGGGTTTAACTTTTCAGGAAATAAAAAGGGCTATCCATTGTTTGTATTTAACAACACATTATTAGCTGTGCAGAAACAAATGACTTTATCAGCATTGTCATGTTGTTTTGGCCCAAAGCACTAACCTAAACTGGCGTGGTTTAGTAACACAAAGGTGTTGTTTTTTTTTTGTTTGTTTGTTTTCAAACACCAATCACACAAGCAACATCACATTATTTCTAAATCGCGTTGATGATTAAATAAATCACAAAAAAATCTAAAAAGCTTAAGTGTTAGTAAAAAGCAGACTTTAATATTTTAGGGGTTAAACAAATTTGCAGAGGAGGTCATACAGAATTCATGAATACTTATGCAACCGGAAGATTTTTCCTTACTGCAGCCGCCATTTCCTGCGCCACATTCCCGCTGTAGAACTCGGAGATCCCTTTAGCAGCAACAGCATCCAAAACGGTTGCTAAATCAAGCCGGCGGGTAAACAGTCCAGAAAGGGGAGCCTGGCCGTTAGGGAGGAACAAATTCCTAAATGCGACTGACATGTTTTGTTCCTTGACTTTAGAAAGGGCTTTAGCTGTAGAGAGACAAATAGAGCAAAACTTTTGAATTAAAGATAGAAACTTCCCCCAGCAATTTGCAAGATAACTCTCTATATTTACCTAAGTCATGGGTAACATTAAATCCATTTCTGGCCACATCTGCTGCCATGGTAACCACATTCTTCCATGGCATCCTGATGAAATCAAAGATAATGCAAGTCCGTCTCAGTTGAAACACAAATTATCCATAATATTTTACAATCTAATTTAAATGATCAACAAAGATTATTTATAGCGCTGTTAAGATGTCTCCTAACAAAACACAATAATAACCAGGCATTACAGTAATTACAGTGCAACAAAGAACACCAGCTGGCAGTGTAACTATGAGATCTGACTACACAGGATCACTAAGGCTCAAAATATCAGCTTTTCCTTTTCTTTTCTTTCGAAAGAACACTTGCAACCATTTAATAAACGCATATAATTAATTTTAGGGGGAAAACTGAGGTAAGAGAGCGTGGCAGTAAATAACCGAGGAAAAAGCTGCTACTATTACTGGCACATGAAATAGAAAGTGGAATTGAATGCTGTTACAGTACCTGCCATAGAGCTGGTGTGCCTGATGCATCCCACTCAGCATGCCTGGAACTCCCACAAGCAGGCCAACCTGAAAAATAAAGAATTAACAGTGTGCACGTTAAGCACAGTTAAAAGAAAATAATTTTAAAAAAATTACAAAACTCTCCTGTGGCTTCTCACGGGTAAAAATGCCTTACATTCAGATCAAGATTAGTCAGCAGCATGTCTTCATGGATGGCAGATGGAGCCGTCTCTCTGAAGTCAATGACCCTCGTCTCATTCTTCCGGATGTCATGCACCAACATAACACCGCCTCTAAACATCAAAAGAGCACAAAGCTGGCTTCCTTTTCCACATTTGAGCAATTTAAAGCGCTTCAGTGGGGAACCTGGATTGTTTTCTAACTCACCCTCCTATACCAGAGGTGTGGGGATGGACAATTCCCAAACAGAGGGCAGCACCAATGGCAGCATCCACACTGGACCCCCCCTTCCCCAGAATGTCAAACCCAAGCGATGTGCACTGAGCAACATCTGTAACCACTGCTCCCTGGTTGAAGACCTTATAAGAAAAAGCAAAACAAACAAACAAAAAAGAAAGAAAGAATGAAAACAAAGGAACAAGCTAATTCTGCATACTTAATATGGAATGGTTTATGTGAGAGAAATAAGCGTGGACCCACCCAAAATCTTATAATTCCACATAAGTACGAAGCAAACTATTGCAACATGCTTAAAACAGTGCAACAGCAGAAAACACGTCCACCCTTACTTGTGGATCTCCAAAGTAGATCTGCATGATGAGAGCCACAGTAACCCCTGTAGCGAAGGTGAGACAGGCTGTGATGATGACTGTCAGTCCATCTCGTTGGCAAGCGCAGTCCTCAGTAAAGGGGTCTGTGCTGGTCTCCCGAAGCGATGCAATATCATGGCTGGCCAAGTCTGAAGCCGAGGAGGGGAGACGCTGGAGGCGAGCCGTTTTCAGAAACACATCTGGATCTGTGATGTGTGAAGTAGCAAACTTTTGACTCAAGCGAGGAAAGCAGAGCAGCAATATAGCAAAAGGAAGTTCAGTCAAATATTAGTTTAGTTTATTTAAAAAAGCCCATTTCTGTATTGTGTGTGACTGATGTCAAACAAAGACTATACCACCTTTGGAAAAATATAAGCAACCAGGTTAATTTCTCTGGAATCTTTAGGACAGTGTTTGAGAAAGGACGTTTCTGACTAAGATCTGTTCTGGCGGACTCACCTGTATCCTGCTCACTCAGGGCATTATCATCATCCTTGCGAGATTTCAGGGTGTTTTCCCCAGACATCACATCATCCTCTGGCAGCCTGGGGAAGCTGGTGATACTCATGTAGTCCACCGGAGAGTAGGCACTCCCCAACGTTGTCTCCGGATTTGCATCTTTGTCCACCACACCTCCACTAGGATATCCTGGAGGAATTTCTGGAGCAGGATTGTGCATGTCTGCTTTAAATCCTGCAGGTATCTAAATCGGTGCGATGTGACAACAATTAGCCCAGGATATCCATATTTCCAAGCAAGTGCTTCTGAAATGGTGAGCCACTTTACAGGTAATGTTAACCAGAAAAAGAGAACATATGCTCCATCCCTTTATGGACCACCAATTTTGCTGTGGCGCTGGAGCATTGCCTCCTCTACTACAGATGATTCTCTAATGTCCCATTATATCACAAGTCTCCTGCAGGGACTTGTAGTTTTCATGTGTGATAGAGGCATCTTTAAAATCACTGCAGACGTTGCTTTTTATGGATAAATGATGAGCGACCAAGACAAGGGTGTGTAGCTCCGATGATGGTGCATTTTCTGCCACCTGCAGAGGATAAACAATGCAGATTAACTAGTTTTAGACCAGGTCCTTGCCAAAGACATTAGCTTATTCTCGTAAAAGAAAACGTAACTTAAATAAAAATATTAGCATGCGAAACAGTGACTGCTTGCGTCCATCTAAATGTAGCAAACATTTTTTGTATGTTTAATCAACAACAGTATTATTACCGGTTAAAACGGAGACGGCGCAAGTCGCCGTGAAGCTGCTAATTCTGTCTATTCACAGCCCTGCTACAAGCTAACGAATCACTATCTATTTTGGCTTCCGATACAGTAAAGCTGTGATAATATTACTTACCGTTGAAGTGAAATACATACAGTCAAATAAAGATAAGCCTTGGCGGTGTTATATGTTAAGAAAAAAAAAAACAGAGCAGGTGATCAGAGGGGACGGATCTGTCTCTGTAGAGCTAATGAATCACTCACAGCGCAGAACAGGGTAGCTAGCTTCGTATCGCATCTCGGGCCAACCGGTAAGACTTGTCAGAGACAGTATAGTTTTTAGTCCCGATTTAACTATTACTTTAAATGAACTTATTATTATGTTATTTCTGACATATAAATATTGTTAAATTACGCCCGAGATCAGGTTCCATGGGCATAAGAGCCATTATAAAACTTAAATCCAAATTGTTGAAGCCTTTGTGAATACTTTACCTAAAAGTCATCCCACACTGCTCATTTTCTGAATGGTTGGTAAAGAAGGAAGCTCCCCCTCAAGTAAAGAAGGAAGCTCCCCCTCAAGTTGCCACAAGAACAAGATGGAGTGGATAAACAGGTAATAGCAGGTGCACAACGCACTCAACCCTCTGTCCCTCCCAAATACTCTTATTGTCTCCAAACAATATCAAGTGACATTGTTCCCTCACTTAAAGCAGTCTTTGGTCTGTTTTTTCTAGAAGGATTGTGAGGGATCATTTAGTAGGAACTTAATCTTGGGTTTTCTGCAGCAAATATGGTAAAAGCCCAGACAGACTACTGTTGTACTCATTAACTGACTATTTTAAGTAATTAAAGTGACTGCTGTGCAAAACAGCGACCCACCCAGATTCAGTTCACAAACAGTATATTTGCACTTTGTTTCCAAAACTGTCTGTTCACACCACCACACTTCCTTGTTTAACTTCATACATCAGCCTACTAATACCGTCATCTTCAACAGACAGTGGCAGAACATTTATTTGTTAGTAATCCTGCTTAAACCTGTTTAATGTGCTCTGAGTGAGAAACAATACAATACAGATCCTTCTTGCTGCTCTGTTATGATTGTCAATATGAGACGGAAAACTCCTGGCCTATAAAATGATTATTAATGATTTATTAGAACTTTATGTAATTTGATAGGATGGTCCCTTCTTCTGTTAAAATGCTGCTTTATCGACTTATTATTATCAAAACAGTTGAATATAAATGAAAAAAGACTAATTCATTTTATTCTGTTGCATAACAGTTGGTTTATCCTTTGATGAACACACTCAGTGCTTATTGCACTACCAAATGCAAATAATG
Organism: Craterocephalus stercusmuscarum; assembly: GCA_037177115.1. NCBI lineage: Eukaryota > Metazoa > Chordata > Actinopteri > Atheriniformes > Atherinidae > Craterocephalus > Craterocephalus stercusmuscarum. The sequence goes on from JBBDHI010000014.1 coordinate 10,261,352, forward strand.
ACACAAGATTCAGGAGTTAACCTGAGTATTTATTATTGTTGTTCAGCTGTTTTCTTTTCTTCTTTTTTTTTCTTTGTTTATTGGCGGGTACCTGTGTTTTCTGAATGGATGCTGGAAAACCCATCCGTTGATTTTTGCATAGGTCTTGCCTGTCAGTGGGCAACTGTCCACTTTGGGGGTGGAAAAGTCAGTACATCACAAAAACCATGCAGAAATAGCAAAAGGCACAATCACCATAGATATCAGATACACCAAATTTTATATGTCTATATATTTCATTTTATGGGGGGGAGGGTCTACTAATCGAGATGTAACATGGGTGAAAACCCATGAGAGTTTTTGAGCTGCCATCTGTTCAGGGCACAACATAAAACATAGGAAACTCCCCAGACATTCAATGCCTCTTGTTTAAAACACCCTATTGTTGAACAATTCTTCTAATTACTATATTGGAAAATACAAGCATTTCTATTGTATTTTTATAATACATTTCGTTTCTTTTTATATATAAAAACTATTTGTCTCCTGCCTCATTTTGTCCACATCCCTCACATCACATAGGTGCACACACTAGGCGACCAGTCCATCTCCCACGATTTGGATGACACCCACTCTCAAAATGACATCTTTCACTAATCTAATACAACATACCGAAAATATCTTACACTTTAGCAAGATGATGGGAAAGGGAAGGGAGGAAAAAAGATGAGAACAGAACAGGTTTTCAGCAGTAGAGGTACCTGGTGAGCACACATCCACATGCATCCACTCTTGAGCTTTCATGTTTACCCTGTTTTTTACTTTTTACATACCTTTTTTTCCCCAACAAACAAATAAATTCCACCTCTAAAGCACAATCACTCTGATTAGCAAGCTCCGGAAGAGTGTTGACGCTCAAACAAACACCACTGAACGTTTCTGTGTATGCATGCTAAATACATCACCTCAGATACACACCTTGCATTTGAGAATACAACAGGATAAATCATAAGCCACCTTCCAAACAAAAGACAAGAAATAATATAAATGATTCATAAATTAACATGTTTTTGAATAAAGTATATTCATTCATAATTTTACTGGCAGAAAGGAAAAAAATTGTCATGTATAACTTAAGGGAAATTGATTAATCTCATTCATTCAGATGATCCAAACAGTCCGAACAAGACAATCAGAAATAAATCCAGAGGAAATCTGTCTTTTGAACACACCAACAGTGATGCATTTTAATGTTATTGTACTGTAAGTCACCGGCACAGAAGCAGCAGGTGCTGTGCTGAATGGACCCTCTGGAGGGCAGTGTTGCCTATGGCACATCTACTCTGGGTTTAGTGCTGTTTTTATGCTGCATCTCATCATCATGAGACAGAAGTTGGAGTAAAGTCACAACTTTTGGCCATTGAAATGCCCTCCTGGTTTGTAAATGAGCACAGAGGTGAGGCAGAGAGTGGATTCTCATCAGTCCGTTTGGACACAATGCTGTGGACTCATGACCTGAGAGGCTTTTTGATAGCTAACGGAGCTTTATAAATTGTCATGGACTATTTACAGGAGAAATAAATGACCAACATTGATACTTGTTTTTTTCAACAGAGATTCTAGCATTTAACATGTCAGTGCTCATCACACACAATCAGGATCAAGACAAAAAAGAAAATAAAAACATCACAAAAGAAAAAAAAAAAGAAAGAAAAAACAAGCTCACGGCACACTGCTAAAACTTTGACTCACAAAATATATGACAGTGCAAACTTACATCCATGTCTCAAATAATTTACAAACATTAGTATACACTTCAGCACCATTGTTTACTATTGTTGTTGAATACATCAGTAAGCGTCTCTGTTAAAGCTAGATGTACTAACCATAAAGAGACAGTCATAGAGTAGATGTTAGCAACGTGTTGCATGTCCTTAAGCAAAATGATGGATATTGAACACACTGAATTGGAGGAGGATGCTTGTTATCAGGCATTTAGGAAATACGTATTCCCCTTTCCCCTCAGAGTTGTTTTCTGTAAGATTTTCAGTTAAATGAATAGTATGGATGTATCATACTAATTTGGTGTTCACATAGATTACATAATATCACAGCACACACTGTGGTTTAACCTGACAGACGTGCGCTGGGCATGTGACAGACCACGCTATGAATGATCGTCATTTTGCTTATAAGTCATAGGGAATGAGTTTGTTGACTTTAAGAGCCAAGTCTCTTCATCTGACCCGGAGAGGTGTGGCTTCTTTTCTCTTGGTGGAACATTGCAAAAAGACACTGTAAACCAAAACTACATTTTACAAGACAAAATAAGCAGAAAACATTGTAACAAAACAAAATAAAGAGTTACCATCAGTACTGATTTGCACTTCCCAAAAGCTACCACACCCTGTAACCCAAAGGCAAACTCTGCATCATCTCACAGTGTTTGTGATCCGTGTAGGTTGTATAGGTATCCTCTCAGTCAAGAGCTGCTCAGGGGGCTACATCACACTTTCTAATGACCATCTCTTGTTATCCATGCTGCGCTAACTACTGCCCTTTCCTAATTCACACCATTTATTTTACTCTTTAATCTGTTTTGCACATTCTCTCACCATCTTCAACCTGCTCTCTTCCTTCACAGTGTAGAGAGAAATCTCAAATTTTGGCTGCTTCTCATTTCTTCTTTCTTAAACGATGGTAGACCAAACTGCAGCGATACAAATGTCTAAAGATTTTCCTCTAACTCTTGCCATACACCTTATATTTTAAGCATTGCTTTGAATGAAACTTATACTGATAAAATCCCTAGCAATGTAAAACTCTGAAGATATGATGAATAGTTTTTGCTGTGAAATAACTTAAAAAGCTTAACTTGTCTTCTTTTTGCATTGTTTCCACCAGAAAAACTCCAGTCAGAGTAATATTTAAATATCTGGGTTTGTAAGTTTTTGTTAAAAATATGCAAATTATGAGCTTTGTTGGTTATATGAATTGAAGAATAACACGACTAAAGGAAGAGCAAAACAAAATCGATACAACTCAACTTTTTGTTTTTCTTTTTTTGTTTGTTTGTGTTTTTTGTTTAGTTTTTTTGGCATTATCCTTGCAAGTGGATAACATGAAGAACTATTTTGTAGCTTTTTTTGTCCGTTTTTTTTGGATAAGTGGACAACAAGGAGGCTATAATAAAGATCTACGCTGATTTACTAAGAGCGACTAATTCGTAACAGCAGAATGGATCAAAAACTACCAGATGGAGTCAGTTTGTGTTTAAACAAAAAGACCTGCAGCTCTACTGGTGTCTATCTGAAATTTTATACACTATCCAGAAATGAAAACCAAAAAATGCTGTTGGTGAGCATGTTTAACCATGTGTCTTGAGTTGACTATGCATACTAATGCCCTCAAAGTAAACAAAGCCCCCTGGTTGCGCGGGAGTTTAGTGGCAGAAGTTACGCTTGCTGGGCTGGTGAAGTAAGGTGTTCCTGGCATGCGCTGCATGGCGAGGGACCTGCTCCCTTGTGCGGTTTTGCCGTTGGATGTGGTTGCGACTCAGATGCCGGCGCTCCATACGAGCTTTGCAACGCTGGACCCTGGCCACTTGGGTGACCTTGGCCAGAGCTCCGGCCTGGGCAGCTGCTCCACGGCTCACCCTGGTGGGCATAGTGCTCCGAGTAGCAGGGACAGCAGGCTGTTCAGCCACCCTGCTGCAAAAGATGAGATGAGAAAAAAATGGTCGTACTCTTGACAGGTAAGGCGAACCAGAGGGAAGGTTCATTATGCATGAATATTTCTCACCTCACACTGCTCGCCATACTGGCAATGCTTTCTTCCCCCAGCACGGACAGGTTGCTGTTGGAGACCATGGACAAGTTGTTCGGGGAGACGTACACAGACATGCTCGGGTGCTCTATGAGCAGGTCTTCCATCGGGCTGGCCTCTGCGGTCGCTCCCTCTGCAGTGAAACAGGGGGGAGGGGTGACAAACCAGCTCTCATCCATGCAGCCTCTCTCTGAGCCTGACCTACTGGTTCCCCCGCTGCCCCCGCACTCACTCCCAGAGCCGGGGGACATGGACGGGGTGGAGGAGGGCGTGGACAGTCTGGCCCGTCTCGGCAGGCTCACGGGTGTAGTGGCCCGCATGTGTGATGGACTAGTGCTCGGGCAAGATGGGGGGTCTGATGGTGCTGCTGCACCCCGTGCCCGATTTTTATGTGTCCTACAACGTTTGTGAGGCAGGTGGGGAGTGGGGGCTACACAGTCAGTCCTTGCTTGTGTGTTTTGATTATCCGACAGGTTACTGTCTGGGAAAGATTGTGCCATCAGTGGAGTTCCCGTCTCATCCCCCACATGCATCATGCAGTCAGATCCTTCTGAGCGCATGGCATGGATGAGACCAGGGAAGGGAAGACCAATAAAAACATATTTCAGATGGGAGAGGGAAGTTGCAGGAGTATTTTTCAGTTATTTTTTTTGCAAATGTGGCATATTTTTCAAGAAGCCATGCAAGATGAAGAGGGTCATTTTTGAGGGATCACATACGCACGCGCACACATACCGGTAAGGGGAATGTAAGGGTATTTTTAAAAAATTGGAAGGGAAGAAAAAGGGGAGAACACAAAACATAAAAGAGTCACATCATTAGTTGTGCGGACCCTCTGAGCTGGTAATTATGTCAGTGACATAATGTTTGTGTGGATTCTGCCGAGAAGAACGTTTTCGTTCTGCCGTCTGGTTTGCTCCCAAACAGGCACCAAAGCAAATGTTCACACTCAGTAAGTGTCTTTGTCATGATTGCATCATAAACAAAGTGAAAGGAGATGAATGTCCACAGATATTTTTGTGCTTCCCCCATTCGACGGACAGCACTTTGGTCATGGCATTTGTATGGATGAGCACTAGTGTAGCTGTACCACACCCAGACTGATTCTTCACTCCACTCCATCATCCCCATCTTTGCTACTGCCACTCAAATGTTAGTTAAAATTATGCACATGCATGGCGAATCCTGCTGTTTCTCACTCATTATTGCACAAGTGAGCTATTCTTCACAATGGTGTAAATATAAATGACAAGTGGATTCCTCTAATCCAGTTCTCTGCTCTCTGACTCACCAGGCAGGTTGACGAGCAGCCATCCCTCCTCGTCGGCCTCCGTCACACACGGGTTGGGTCCCTTCAGTTCAGCTACTACCTCCTCTACTTCCCCAAACAGCAGGTTGCTAAGACGCTGAAACATTGCTGCTTGTACTGAGTGTTGATGACTGTGGTGCTTATAGTTCACAGAGAAAATGCTATAGCTGCCTGTTGACTATGTTTTCCCCAATGTATCGGTTGCTTTTTAAATTACTCTTTTTTTATACATATATTTTTTCTTTTTTTTAGTTTTTGTTTCCACTTGAAGCCCCTTGCTTGTTCTCTGGTTTTACAAACAGAACTGAGTGGACTTCTGTAGTGCAAATATAAGGTTTCACTTGGTTTGGAGCAAAGGCCTGCAGAGAAGAGGAGAGAAACAAATAAGGCGATTAGTTTTAATGTAAAAACAGGGTGTTGCTGTCAACAGATTCTTCTTACAAGCACAAAAAAAACAGAAGTTAGTTAGCATCAGCTTAAAAGAGTCCTGATTGTGTTAGCAATGTTTGCGGCGAGAGCTTTCTCAAGATGCATTACATCAGTTTAAAACTTTACTACTGAACTCAAACTTGTCTGTGATGAAAACGTTATATGTTGGCACATAGTGGCGCTGAAAACAGAAGCTCGGCATGAGATCCTGTAACTTGCAAATCAAACTTTCTGAAAGTCTTATGATGAGCTTGGATGGGTTACTCAACTCTATAAATAGATAGGCATATGATGTAGATTAGAACCTGTAACAAGTGATGTAATTTTGGTATTGGGAGGCTTTTGTTTTTGCTTGTATTTCTTCTATGTTTTAGTAGGAATTGAATGTGTTCTCTGCAGTGGCAGTATGGAAAACAAAAGAAGTGGAAGACAGAGTCCACAATAGAATCAGGATCTCATAAACTGACCTGGCTTTTTCTTGTATTTGTCATAATATATCTAGATTTAAATAATTACTGTGGTCCAATCTATGCTTGCTGGGAACAACATGTGATCTTAACTAAGTTAAATGTTTTAATACCCCAAGCTCCAGCACTTTGAATTACACTGGTAAAGGAACATTGCGCATGTTATATTGAGTGAGACTAAGAAGTGAGAGTGACTTGTGAATAAAGAAATTAATCAACAAGCAAAGAGCTGGTGGGCATTGATAACTCTCCCTTCCCCCTTAAGATCTGGATAACCAATCACCACAGTCCCAGGACAGATGGAGAGGCCAGAGAGGAAGAGGAGGAGGAGGTGACAGGACACAATACAAAGAGACAGACTTCTGCAGCATCAAGCACTGTGACTATGTACAGAGAAAGCCAGACACACTGTGGCAGCAGCTGCAGGAAAGTGCCTGACTTACGCATAATGATGTAATGATAAGCAGATATTTGATCAGTCAAATTAAACCAGACAAGCCTGTACATGTTCTAAGACCAGGTTTTATGTAGGCTACTAAATATTTATATGTGTAGGAAAGGGAATTATTTAAGAAATCATATTGTCCAAATACAACCTTTGGTACCTTGGAAAATGACTGACAAACTCTGAATATGTCCGATTTGCAGTTAAATTGGTCCCTTATCCCAGATGTCTTTCAGTGCACTAGTTTCAAAGTTTCTGACATGTAAACCCTGAAATGATAACCCATATCAGTCCATGGCCAGCTTGATCTACAGCCTAACTTGCCCTTATGGCTCAAGCTTTACATCACTAATGAGGGTACCAAAAAGAAGGGACAGAAATATATGTTAATAATTGTTCATAGAATTGTTTAATGTGTGATTCATATAGTTATAAGAAAATCTTTGATTGATTATGGAAAATATATAACTTAAATGTAATCATAAAGTTATAATGGACTTTCTTATTGGTAATTAAGAAAAAATATATATTCATTACTGAGGAGCATATTGAGCATGGGTGTGTGTATTAACAAAAGAAGAAATAAATGTGTAGCCTGGATTGGCAAAATGAATTGATATTCTGTGGTCCACTCTCAACACTAATATCTGTCTAAGGCTTTCCTGAGCACACAAAAACTTAAGTCATAAGACCATGACAAAAAAAAATCACTAAAAAAATGTCTTTATATGGACTATTACTGAACATCATATAAAACCATGAAAGATTCAGTAATGAAATGGCTTGATGTTCACTATCTAACAAATAATGATACTAATAGTTTTTATCTATAAAGTGGTGGCCTATTAACCAGCATTTCATTTGTATGACTATATCAGGCAATCTTGTATGGTCATCTGCAGTCCCTTCTTTGCACATTCCTCTGCCACTTTCTTTCTTTTCTTTTTTTAACCTTCACTTCCCTGACCATATGCATCATTCTTTATCTCTATCTTTTATAAGGTCTTTACCTTCACCTCAGGCTGTTACTCTGCTTATTCATATTCTTATTTAGATATAAACTGTAATTTCTGGTACACATACACAGACATACTGCAGCAGAAGGAAAACAAGCAATTTAGGGAGCATAAAAGGTTGTAGCTATTTTGCACTTTGATTTACATACAACCCCTATGAAATAGGTTAAATAAAGATTATATAATATAAAATGTAGGCCGGTGAAGATTTTGTAGTGAGAGTTCTTTCTTTGGGCGGTGATCTGTTTGAGATGTAGGAGGAGAGAAAAAGGCAGGGTGGGCGGGGTTCCGAGAAATAAAAACAAGACTGTGACGTAGCCTCACTGACGCTGACGGAGAGGCTCGAGCCTATTTTGCGACCGACGGGGAAAAAAGGATAAGGTCTATATGTCCAACATAGCAAGATAGATATTTTACCGCGTATCTGCAACCTGTGTGGTTTTTGGTTTATTCTAGTCGGAATTTTCTTGTAATGTACTCATGACAGTTGTCCATATTTATCTCTGAATACCCTCATGAAACAATTAAGCTGCCAGCACTGTTTACATTTCAAATACACAGACATAACAGATTTATGTCGGCAGAAACCTCATACTCGACCTCATCTTGCGAACAGCCGGGAGATAGACGAGTATCCGTGTAGGTTATCCAGGTTAAACATGAATTATCCGTATAAGCTCTACAGCTGAAGGGTCAAAGCAATGACAGTTGTGGTTCAGCGACTCTGCACGACAGACATCGACTGAATATCCCTATAATAATAACATTGTAACTGTGATTACACACGGTGGCATACCCAGCGTTATTCGCAAAAAACAAGCAACCAAACAAAAACGTATCCCGAAAGGTTCAGCAGCCACACAAAACACCAACATCCGCCATCGACTCCACATCAGCATTTGGTGCAATTTGCGAAACAACGGCTGTTGGCGTAGCCTATGTAGGCTGGTGTCATTTTTCGGAATATAGGACGGCGAATCCGCCTACTTAAGCCCGTTTTATTTGGACTGTGATACTGCTTTCAGATCTATTCGTGTCCTAATAATAGAACATCCCCAGTCGGTATGAAAAAAACACAGCAGCCAGATACAGCCTACATGTAATGGGTCACTGGGAGACAAAGCAATGTAATTCTGTTAAGGTGCTTACATATTATTGTTCATACAAAGGTACACATTATTTTCTGTGGATAAGCATATGTAAAATGCAGGAGGTTCGTTGTCAAAGATGTAGTTATATCTATGTAGAGAGCAGTTTGACAGAAAGAAAGACAGATTTACAGCAAAACGAAGAGCAACTTACCTGCCTTTGAAGTAGAATTCAAGTTGTAAACGAGATCTTACACACAGTAGAAACGACAACTCTTAAAGCATAGCTTTAGATAGCCTTTAGGTGAGGTAGTTAAACACTATTATACAAAAATAAAAGGCTTTCTTCTCAGAAGAAGGGCTTCGTGTAAAATGTTACACTGACGTTTTCAGATCATAACATCTGCAGCTTTTACCACTCCTGTTTTTCTATTTTCTCCGCTGCAGATTTTCTTGTGTTTATTGCTGCCTCCAGCTGATCCTCGGATCAGTATGTAGAACGTACAAAACAGCTGATTGTGAGATCACAACATTCCCAACCCCGCCCTTCAACCCGCCCACCCCACATAAACCAACCAATCAAAATATTACACCCTGTCACTGGCCGGTCCTCTAGGTAACAGGGTGGGGGCTGGGCAGGATGAGCTGTCAACCTGCACCCAGATGGAAATGGTGACTGATCTCCGATCAGCTTCCACGTTCAACAGCTTTGGTGTTTAAAGAGCAGGGCTGGGGGGTTGGTAAACTGACCCAGAGTCTGCTCACATATATCCGTCTACAACCTAACAGATGAAGAACTGTTGATAGCAAAGTGATTAAAATGTCAACATGATTAAATTAAATTCACTTGGGAATGAAGAGAACAAGCTGTTTCACTGCATAAACAGCAACCTAAAATAAGTCTGGGCCACTGACATAACATATGCAATAAATAATATCCCAATATATAAAAACCTTTGCAACACTTGAATTTTAGTAGTATTGAGTGCTGAACACTGGGAACACTGTAACACTGGGCTAAGTAATTTACTTTGCACACTCTCCTCTTATGACAGCAGATAGATCATTTACAACAACAAGTACCAGTCTTAGATATTCAAATTGGTAAATCAATAACTATATATGAAAGAAGACAAGTTCTCCTTGTCCAGTGATGCTGGTGATGTCACTTTGAAATTTGTATGTAAGCGGATCTCATCCCCCTCCCCTTCAACATCACCAATTTCATTCTGCCTTGATGGGTGGGACCATAGACTGTAAAATGAGGGTGGGACTAAATGTGCTTCTCAGCTTATACCAGCCAATCATATTTGTGTTATCCGTATGCAGCATTTGAGTAGCCAATCGGTGTTCTGGAGGTCTTAAAAACCCTGGTGGTCACTTCTGATCCCTGCAGTCAAGCTTTGAGAGTTCCCATTGCTTTTTATTGTTGCAGATTATGCAAACTGGTGACTGCTCACATAACCAAGCCTAAGCTTACTCATTTGGGTGTTTCTCAAGGTGAAGGATAATTCTCTTTTGTTTTTGGTATTTTCCTTTTAGAAGATCCACAAAGCATTTTGCATAATCACCAAGAGTGTTCACAGTTTGCTTGTATTGCCATCTTTATGCCCACTCATATCTTTGCACCAGGGATTTAAATAGAGTGAACTTTGCTTTAGTAGTAGTAACATTTTACATCACCCATACAGGCTGTATAAATTATTGCTCTGTTCTGTACAAGGGTCAAGTTTTCTTTCTTGTAGTCTAAAAAAGTGTCCAACAGGCTGTTTCATGATTAATCAATCTTTTATGAGTTGTACTACTGGAATTAAGGAGTGGTCCAATTATTTGCCTGCATACCCATATACTGTAGGATGTACCTTTGGCAAGGCACATGAACTTCACTTTAAGGTCCATCTACTTTGTTCAATACACTTTTGTATTCAATAGTAAATCTGAAATGTATTTTCATATAAGACAAAAGAATAAATGTGTAACTGATGAACCATGGTTTTGTGACACGAAAGGAAATTTCCGCTGCAAACAAACTCTCATCGTCTCAAGATGTCAAGTATGCTTATTTTTCCAATATAGACTTTGACATTGTTATTATCTACACCGGTAGAAGTTGATAGCAAGAGTTCGCTGTGAGCTTTCTAAAGTCAGGATGATAAGGTTTCGGCCTATACAGTTACCAGGTGCTAGGCAACTCAATACACAAGTACAGACGTTTACCCTGCACTGATGATGACACTCAAACCTCAATGACACACTGAACACAAACATTCAGCAAGAACAGTTTGTGCATTTGTGCTTCTGCTAATGTTTGTGCTATCAAGCTAATCAGGGAAAGTAGCAGGTCTGGTGGAACTTGTTGTGTCATGTCGTACTGTGTGCTATCATACCAGTAGGTACTTAATATTATACAAGAGATACATAAATATTTGTTGCAATCATCCTGCAGTAAACATTTTTTACAAATAACCCGGGCAAAATTAATAACTTTGAGAAAAGTACATAGATTACTGTCTTCCTTATTTCTTCATCTGTGTTTTAGCGTTTATTGAAATTGTCTTGCTTCAAAACATTCCCACCGTTTCCTGAGCTGGTTGGAGAACTTAGTAAAGGTTAAAGTTGTGTCTCCCTTTTCATTTGACTGTGTTCGTGATCGTATATTTCACATGCAAATCTTGTTGAACCTGTCCTTGCCGTGGCTGACATAGCTATGTCTCAGAGTAACTGAGGCCATTATTAAACCTGCATTTGTAAAAACAGTCATTTTGTTTGCAGTTAAACAAGCTGACAATTCAGACGTCTTGCTGTTTACCTGTCAATCAAATCAGATGGAACAACAGGTAAGACACATTAGTGACAGGACACTGTGGCTTTCCTGTATTTAGAAAGAATGCAAGTCCCTTTATAATAGACATAGCTTTGATCAGGACATGAAAACATGACCTCCTCAGGAAGAAGCTGTCTAGTCATGTGATTATTATGGATCTTCCCATGGATCTCGCCACCAGAATTCAGGATCAGTCATGTAACTAAAACACACATAAACATTAATGCCAGAATTAGGAACATCCTGTCTCAGTGCAATGCACAAAAACTAACCCATTCAAGTCTCATATTATTGAGCTGCTTCAACAATTCCCTCAAAAGCCTCCAGCAGGTCCAAACTAAAGCAGCAAGTACTGGAGAGAAAATGTTTCTTGATGTGGCTTTTCTTCTGTGAATATATTTCACTATATTCTCCTCACTGATACATTTAAGCTTTTAATTAGGAAGCTCTAACATATCTAAAAAGATCTTATACTTCCATATTTTCCCAAGAGAGTGCTTTGCTCTCAGTTCCCAAAAGCAGAATGGGAGGCGAAGCCTTCCCTTATCTGCTCCCTGTCTTCTATAACCAAGTGTGAATTCAGGAGGCAGACACCCTTTCCATGTAAAAGATTAGACTTAAAACATTTCTTTTTGGATAACGTTAGGGTTAGCTTGTGTGACCCTGAGCTGTCCCTTTAGTGATACTGCAAAAGGTCTCTGAATGTTGCGGGACCTCCCCCAACCGTTTGAGGCAGATGGCCACCCTTCCTGAATCTGTTAATGCCAGAGGTCTCTTCCAGTTTTGTCTCCACTGTTTGTCTGTCACCATTTGTATGCTCAGATCAAGGAATTAAACCAAAGAGAAGATGCAACACAACCTTATTCAGAAAATGTTCATTTCAAGTATTGGCAAAATATGAACACACTGACAGTACAATGAATTAAGTGAATTTCCTTCAAAAGGATTGAAATTAGCTGTATCCAGCTGTGCTGTATTTACTTTTTTTATATAAATAAAATGAAATAAAACTTAATTTAAAGGGGACATATCATGCAAAATCCACTTTTTTAAGCCCTTAAATACCTGTTTTTGTCTTTTTCAAGTTTTCAGGAGTGCAGAAAAATGTAATTTATTCACTTCCGGTGCCGCGTATA
>JBBDHI010000014.1:10273969-10291209 GCA_037177115.1 Craterocephalus stercusmuscarum
TCATATTTTTCAGTCTGTTTAGTGTTCTCCACTATCTATTACATTTTCCTATCTATCAATTAAGTGTATTTGCTGCGGCTAAATATGGTGATGTTATTTTTGAAAAACATTCTCTGCCGATCGTTAGCGGCTAAGAGGCTAAGGGGGCATAGTCGAAACGAGAAAAAAACACCTTGTAACCAGGAAGGACGAAATGTCTGTTCAGTTTTAAAGAGACAGCGTCAAATCGAGCTGCTTTCACTGTAAAGACACACCTCCGAACAGGGGTTAAGAAGGGGTGTGTGGAGCTATACTAAATACGATTTCAGACCAAAGGATTGCAGTTTTATGTTATATAAACCATAAATGAATGATTTACATGTGAAAAGGAAGGATTTAAAAGCATGATATATTTCCTTTAATGGAACAGAATGGAAATGCAGATTATTTTTTTGTTCGAATATAACAAACAAAATCTAAATTCCCAGAATTGTGTTAAATCAATATACTTTTAATTAAATTCCAACATTTGATGTTCCAACTTCTCTGTGAGCTGTATTTCTCTGCATCTTTTTTCTCTCAGGCCTCTCTTCTCATGCATTGCTGGCTGGTGGGTGATGATAAGACGGCAGCCCCTGAAGATAGGAGGTGCATCTTGTGTGTACTTCAGGCTACCAGTAAAAAAAGTAATACATACCCTATAAAGAATGAACAATCAATTTGAGGCAACACATTTTAAGGGACATTTAACTTGTTCTGTTTTTGTAGCAAGCTAGATGAAAGGATGGTTTTTATAAATTTCTTATTTGCCTATGGAGGAGAGGGATCTAAAATGGTAAGAAAACAAAGAAAACCTTAAAAATATATCAAACGTTTTAGAAAAATCTAATGCATGCATTAAAAGATTTGAAACTCAAGACCAAATTCTATGCCATTACCTTTACTGTCCACTTTACCATCTGGATGTCTGAGGCCTTAGATAAGGAATTCCTGTGTCTCATATTGCATGCAGCTTGTCTGTGCATGTAATAGTTCCCAGATAACTCCCACCATCACGTAACACTCCTCTAGTATTCCTTATTACTCAGCAAAGACGGGGCAATGGCTGTCTGTCACCAAACCCACACAACAGCACAGCTGATATCAGCTTGTGTCACTCTCTTCTCCCTCTGCAGGCCCATGTATTTGGTACTACAGACACCCTTTGCCTTCCTTATTTCAGATCTCCTAAAACGCTCATGCCATGTGTGCATCCCATGGGTCTGTCCCTACAAGGCCAGAGCAAACACGGTCTAGAAGCAGTGTCCTTGGCAAGGGTGCACACACTGATAAACACAGCTCAAGCGAGGACAGGCTGTGCTCTCCAGTGGGGATGACAGACCCTCTCTAGGAGGATATTAAGTGAACTTAACAAGAGGAGCTATTTTAAATTCCCTGAAGGATTAGGGTAAAATAAGTTTCAGGCTCAAGGTGTCAAACTAATGTGTTAAAGTTCTCTGTCTTTCAGCCTAATCAATTTTGCTATTGGCTTTCTGGTAAGAGTGGGAGGAGGAGGAGCCCCTTGATCAGACAGATGTGCCCACTGTCTGAAAGCAAAACATGACCTGCAGGTTAAAAATAGCAACAAGAAAGAACTTTCTAAAAAAAAAAAAAAAAAGAAAAAAGAAAAGTCAAGCTGAGCCACTTATGCAACCTTTTCTTTTCCATTCATACTGACACCAGTTTCTTAAGTGGTGAAAAATCTTAGAACTTTTTAAATACATAAAAAATACATAAAATGTATTTCATGAATGCATTCACCATAAAATATGAGCACATGGAGCTGGAACTATATGTAGAAACCAGGTAAATTATGTCATTTGTGATAACTTCGGCAACAGTTAGACAAAAAAACCCTACCCACACCTCTCCTGGTGCAGAGACGTTTAAAGAAATCTTTATAGTTGCATTTTCCATGCGGTGTGTTAACAAGGGGATGTAGCTCAGTGGTAGAGCGCATGCTTTGCATGTATGAGGCCCCGGGTTCAATCCCCGGCATCTCCACTTCTTTTCCTTACTGTCCACACAGATTACCATTTATTGCAGCAAAATTAATTACTGTCATAGGTTGGTAATATATTTTGTTTCTAAAGGGGCCGTTCTTAAAGCTAATGGTCTAATATTTGTTCCGTAAACGTAAGAAACAGGCTACATGTGGCTCTAAATTTATTTGTCACTTTCATTATGTCTGATTGTAATCGATGTTACAAATCTTCTGCGAGGAGATAAGTATGAGCCCTGAAGAAATTAATTAATTATATTAACAGTATTAACCTTTTAAACACGCGAACTAGAACTTTGTCCTTTGCTCTGCCCTTTGCAGTCTCACTGCAGTCACTTCCGCATTCGTCAGCTCTCAACAGGATTCCGTTTCGCCATTTAACACAAAGGCCACATTTTACATTTGTAAATGCGATGTAATTAAGATTAAACCCTCAAATGCCTGTTTACTAAAAGACACATTTCTATACATTTGTACTGTGTCTTCATCGAACAATAAAAAGGGCCATAAAATCAGTGTCTCTATGCTCCAAATTTCCCTTTTTGTAATTTGTACATGCCTGATTACTGCAATTTTTGTTTGAAACCCCTTGCGATCGTTAATGACTTGTTCTTAATTTCATTTTATGTGAATATCATTTTGTTTGTTTTTGTATGATGTACCCTAAGAGAGACTGTAATAAACATTCCAAAGAAAACAAACAAACAAATAAACAAACAAACAAACTTATTTTACTTACTTTACCTATTTTAAGTGACTAGCAGCAGAACCAACTTTAATGGGCCAGGAAGAATCATTAAAATTCAACCGTAAGAGACCCTGAAGAGACATGAATCTAAAATAGCTTTCAAAATGTGTTGCTAAAAAGTACTGATTATTTTTTCATTTGTTTGTAGGCTATATCATTTACAACCACCATTTTTCAACTTTGTCTAGATTTGAGAACAACTTTCACACTAAAGGGTTTCAAAGTATGGTATGATATTTGAATCAAATATAGCAGCACTGGAATGGAAAAGCTCAGATATTTATTGAATCTGGACCTTCTTGTACTTTAATAATAGAGGATGAATGGGTCCTTGATAAAACAAACAATGGTAGCTTTGTTTTATTAAAGTGTTGCAGAACACAGAAAGTCAGCTAACTGCACACCTGTATAAACCTTGCTATATACCTGAGCTTTTTCCAACTCTCTTATAATGTTAAATCCACCCAACATATGTCAAGGGAGCCCAACACCCAAAGATTTTATTCAGTGTAATAAACATTTCTCTTACAGGGATCTGTATTTTATATCTATAACAAACCTATTAAACAATACTCTTAAAAGCAGTGTTTCCTCTTCTCTGCATATATATAACTGATTTAAGTCATTTTTAAAAATGGGTGTTTAATCTTTTGTTATTTTTTGATCTAGCTAACTGCTGACTACCAAAAACACTTTAAATACAGTACAGATACTTTAATAAAATGTTTGGTGTTTGCTGTCAAAGGAAGCAATGAGAAGACTGACAGGAAACCCGGAGCCAACAAAAGACCTGAAATTATGCAAGAATGTCATGAAAAGCAGCACGTGCATGCAAGCGCGCGCACACACACACATACACAAACGCAGTAGCTTGTGCAGAACATTCTGTTTACTTCCAACCAATCTTGAACCTTAACTCAAACTCAAGTCAACACCGTGGCTCTAACCCTAACCAGGATCACAGAAATTACTTTGTGCCTCAACAGGGTCAGGTCTTAATTCAAGAACTACTGCTCTGGCAAAGGCACACGCACAAAGCCAAAAAAGGCCAACACTAGAAAAAATAATGCTAATGTGAATTAATGTCATCTGCTTTTGGCATGCTGCTGTTGCTATTTGTGGTTTAATAAACAAACGGCACCAAACCAATGAACAAGAAAACAACAGCAAGCAAACAAAAAAGAGACATTAAAAGTTATTTGTGAACATGCATTATAAAAGCAACTGTTTTATAACTGTCATATAGATTATTCTCATGGGCTAACACTGCTGCAGGAAAAGTGAAGACGAA
The DNA here is from genome assembly GCA_037177115.1 of Craterocephalus stercusmuscarum. NCBI lineage: Eukaryota > Metazoa > Chordata > Actinopteri > Atheriniformes > Atherinidae > Craterocephalus > Craterocephalus stercusmuscarum. The sequence continues at coordinate 10,278,029 of JBBDHI010000014.1, forward strand.
CATTCATCATTCATCTGTTAACTAAAAAAGCAGCGTACTTGCAAGTACATCTGTGTGAAACATCTGTGTCCTAACATTTATTCAAAAAGACCAAACTCAGCCATGACAATGCTTAGCAAATGTTTTAAGGAACAAACACACTTTTTGGTAAAAAAAAAAAAAATAAATCCTATTCATGATGTGGCAGGTTGTCAGCACTGAAAGGGCCAAAAGGTTTAAATGTCAGAGATCACAGCTGTCACAGTAAAGAATTTGGCTATATTTACTTGTTTTTCCAGGAGAAGCTTGAAAAGCTTGGCAGCGGAAGTCCAAACACACAGTTTACCAGAATCAAAGAAAAAGGTGGGGGAAAAAATTAATAAGGGGGAGAAAACATTAGAAGGAAAAGTGAACAGGTGTGCTATAAATCTCCAGAAATTCCCCCAAATCAATTTTGAATGTCTTTAATTTTTCCCTGTTCACTAAAATGGTGTTCCATCTTCTATGCAATTGTTACTCTTTGCATATTTTTTTTTACTTTTCCAGTCCTTTCTTTTTAGTTTGTAATTTCTTTTTTTCAGTAAAATCTTGTATATTTGTTTTTTAATCCCTATTTTGAGGACAGTTTATTATTATTAATGCCATAAGGTAAAGTCACAGGGAGGTGAGGAATATATTGCATCAGTAAATTTGTTATGATTATAAAGAACAATTATTAAATCTTTAACAAAACTTTTGATGATCTGAATGTGCATCATGATTACCTCAGTGTCTTTCTTTATATGTTGTTATCAGTTGTTATTTATTCAATTGCTCATACATTTTGATGTATATTGACCTGTAAACAGATTAACTCATGAACCATTACTGGTCTTTGGTTGCCCCCTTCTGGTTAATCCAAGTATGTTGATAATTTAATCAGATCAGTTCATAATGTGAACGGTAGGTGGCGCAAAAGCTCGTTCAACTCAGTTGTGTAGACAAAGCAAATCTGAGGTCTGCTCAGGCCAACAGATAGTTTAGAACAAGTTTGGAAATTATTTAACAAAACGTTCATAGCCAAAATTAAATTCTTGGGTGACCAGTGGAGTAGTAGAAAATAACCATTAGTTGACCTTTAATGATGCCGTGTTTATTACAGCAGAACTTGTCTGTGGTTGAACTGTGGTGTCTGCCTGCTCTCTGGATAAAGTTGGAGCAGAAGCACAAACACGTCTGCACACATCTGGGTAAACTCCAACTCTGTGTGTAGTGTTTCTGTGCTGTAAGAATTTATTGAGTTTTAAAAAATCCCAGATTCCAGCTTCATAGACGTGGTGCAATTCATTGGTGAAGCTGCAAGTTTAGAAAGCTAAAAGGTGCACAAACACTCTGTCTATCCAGATTTCCAAATTGGGTTATAAGCCAACATTGACACAAAAATAGGACATGTTTCAGTAGCCTACTCAGCTGGTTGTATTGCTAAATGTTTGTTGAGGCTATTCTGCAACATTGCAACTGTGGACAAGTTTAATAATGAGCGACATCAATTGTCGCTTGCCGATAGATCTGTAGAAACCACACGTACACTTGGTAGCTGCTCCACTCACACATTCACTTGCTCAGTAAAAGTGAAAATGTTGGCTAATATTTACTGAAGTTTCACCTGCAAAACTATAAATAAAACAGGATTTAAAAAATATACTTGCATCAAAACAAAATACCTAAACTTGTCACAAAATAGTCAATTAATTAAATCCAGCCCCTAGTCAATCATAGAGGAATTAAATGTGTTTTGTCCCAGGAACATAATGAGTATAAGACAATAAAAGATTTTTTCTAACAGAATTACTGGCTTGCTTAAAACAGTCTCAGTCTCAAAACTTTAGCAATAATAAGGTTGCTTACCATATATGTCCTCAGAATGAGAAAAAAAAGGAAAACAGAGAATGCCTTTTTGCAGTTCTTGACAGTTTTCTGATAGTTATTCTAAATCTTTTTTTTTTTAATGAGCAACGCTCTTATTTGTAATACGGCCCTTACAGCACCTTTTTGTGTGAATGCCTGAATGTGCGTTCACGCCAGAATAGTCTGGGGGACTGGTTTGACTGGGCACAAGACTCCATTAAATTTCACACCATCATCTGGATTGGTTAAAAGCCTTAGATTAAGCCAGTGTTTTTCAACCACTGTGCTGTGGTACACTACTGTGCCTTGATAGATTGTCAGGTGTGCTGTGGGAAATTATCTACTTCCACTTAACTGGTCTAAAAAACTGGTTTTGAAGATAAATTGATTTATTTCTGCAAATAATAAGGCAATTTATATTTCATTTCTCTTAAAAAAAACTTTGACAAGAAGGACTTTATATAACTGATGATGGCTACAGAGTTAAATTTTTAGCATTTCCTGTGTTTGGTGTACCTTGTCATTTTTCTATGGAAAAAACGGCACCTTGGCCCAAAAAAGGTTAAAAAACACTGGATTAAGCTATCCAGGTCATCATGCTAGTATTTAACGATATCGATATCAATGTTGGTATCGATATTATTTATATCTGTATTGATTAATTACCGCACAAGCTGGTACCAGAGTTAATTTTCTCTCTAGTGGATCAGAGTTTGTCCCTTTGGTTTGCACCAGTCTTAATGCTTGTTCAAGTGACTCAAAACGGACCAGACTATAAGTGGAAGTGGACTGGCGTGCTTATCTTAAGGTACATCTTGGACAGGGAGCCAGTCCACTGCAGGGTCAACACAGTGAGACCAATAACTTCTCCCACTGGCTCCTAAGAGGATTTAGAGTGACCAATTACCCCCCTTTTTGCAAGGGCAAAGAAGTTAATGTGAGCACTCAAATTGACTACAGTAAATTTTCACATATGTGATTATTTTGATTGATCCACTCTGTAAATTTGTTTGCATGTGTACTTACACAAGTTGTCTGCTCTCCTGTACTTTGTGTTTACATTTGTAAGGTTGTCCAGATTCGCCCTGCCTTGTGATATCACTGTCATCTGTTGTGTAATAGGATTACATTTTAACCTGTTCTACTCTCTGATCTATTGAACTTTATTCCAAAGACTTATTACATTTGAAATATTTTACTTCGCCAGATTAAATAAACTACACTCAACAATTGTTTCAGCATTGAATAAGGCAAAATTTAATGTGATAAATATATTTTTTAAAAAAATTCCATTTGGCTTTTTGAGCCATCACTCTGCCTGACATGCTAGCTGCCTCTTTCATCAGAGCATGCAGATCATGTGTGTTTGTGAAAACGGAGAATGTGCACAAACTACAGAGCATGTGTAGGAGTGTTTGTTCATATGACTGTCTCTGCATTCCTCTGGGATAATCTTATCTTCCTCCTAGTGGACCAATAGATCTCTGAACTATAGCTCAACACTCACATACACCCCAGTCTGCATGTACAAACAAGTAAACATTCATGGAGTGGTGAAAATGCTTGAAACAACTGAGTTACATCAAAATGAACCCTCTGATTTCAGCATTTAAAATGTGTGTGTAGCTGAGCTGAATAAACTCTGCAGTAAGATGGGCCATAGGAGGGGTGAAAGGTTGAATACATGTGCTAACGAGCGAGCAGATTTATCAGAGGACAGTAATCCCATACCCTTCCTCTTTCTTTCAGATCAGCACTTTGGGAGATCTGCTATAACCTTTGAATTATCACAAATACAAAGAAGGCTTAAATACTTGGTGGTGCTGCTGTGCTTCACAACTGGGCTGAAAACCAATCATGTAAATGCACCCAAGTGGCCATTACCTGCCATGTGAATAGAACGAATAAAACAATGCACCTGACTGATCTGAGGTTATCAGGGGCTGTTAAAATGTAAAACATAGCTTTAAGGTGGGCTTGAGCAAAAACATGTGGACCAACAGTTATAAGTGGGTGGATGCTGCTTTTGTTTGAATAAATTGCCAGGAAGTCACAAACCATCAGCTCTGACATGATTTTATCTTTATTATTACTGTGACATTTAGATTAAGCCCCAAAAAACCTGACATGACTTCTTACATGCAGCTATTATTGGGCATGACTGTCAACATTCCCATTTAAATGATCATTATAATGTTTGGTTCATTTGCCAAAACTTCTGCAGTTTCTGGAGTTAGAACACCCATAGGACATGTCATAAAACTCTTCAAAATACCAGACACTAAAATATGCACTCGTAGCAGCACAAAAGAAATAACTGAACTTTTAGTCACCTGCAGCAAGCCCACAATGCCCTAAAGTTGTTAGTGGGGGGCTGTGGTCCCACTGTGGTCCCTGTGCATTGCTGCCATGAACAAAAAATGATGAGAAACAGTAGGCTACTGCCAGCCCTAATTTACCTCTAACTTGTATCTGTCTATCTAATTATGTGAAAGGATGCCCTCTCATATACAGGAACACATATGTGGTGATGAACAGTTTGCCCAGTGCTATGGACTGAGAAGAAACACGCAAAATATTGTTATAATTAATTATCACTTACCAGAATCTTAATTATATGGTCCTTAGGACCGGGTTCAGCACAACAGGGTTGGATGGAGAACGATTGTGGAGGATAGAATAACCAAACAAATAACCATACAGGTGGACACTTGCAGTGATTTTCATACAACTGATCATGTATAATGTTATTCATATGATTTTTCAGTCAGTGAATTCCGGGAACAAAGTCAGATGCAAAGCAAGTCACGGGAGCTGAAAATCACTGCAGATGCATTTCACACTATTTCCTTTGAAACCTCAACATCAGTTTCCAGAAGATCTGACAGCTGTGTTTTCTGGAAAGATCAAAGCATGACTTTAGCATCGTGAGCTACAGCTTGAGTTATGATGTGTTCCAATCCTACGATGCTGGGCTGCATTGTAACCTGAAAATTATTTGTATGCAGTTCATATGAATTCTATCAAATTAATGATCTCCACTTGAAATCCATTGAATATCTAACAGACTAAAAACACCTCATTTTAATTTTCTTTAAATTAAATACACAGAATCACATACTTCTGTCACTCACATAATTAATATTAATAGTTGATATTAAAGAGCAACATACAGAAAATTTGGTCTGCAAGAGCACCCTAGAATTGAGGAGGCTTTAACATCAACTATTCCACCGTCACTGACACTGAAATCAGCGTGTGGAATAGGATGGTTAAAGAAGAGGAGGGGAAGAGGTATGTGGATTCATCAACACTGAACACAGGTAGATTTCTGTGAATGTTTCCATTAGAAGAGGCTACAGAGAGACCTCCCCTCATACCACATCCCATATCTTTTCAATAATATATAGAGGTTAAACAATCAGGTTTACCTTAAGAAAACATATTTTTTTTCTTATATACATATGCATATATTAGCTCCTTTATAGTATTAGATAGGTAAAAGATTGTTATACACAGTATGTCAGGCGAGAGCAGCAGTAAGTTCAGCCCTGAGAGACACAGTCCTACAAGTTTTAGATGTTTCCACATTTCACCAAACCTGACTTAAATAAATGAGTCTTGAGAACTTGATAAGCTGTTCGATCCATTTAACTGGTATCAGGTGTGTTAGAACAGGAACATATCTGAAACCTGCAGGACTGCAGCTCTGCACTAGTGAACCTTGCCATACTTTTCTGTGCCTTTGTGGTTTCTGTTGTTTGTAACTGACTGTGAATGCAATCTCATTCATAAACTTAAAATCCACACAAAGATTATAAGGACATCTCTGTGGCCTGCTCCAAAGATTCAGACATCACTGATTTGTTGCCAACATCGGTTTATGGTAAGTTGTGTTATACTGTGCATCATCCCCTGGTGGCAGTATTTTGGGGCATTTCGTGGTGCTCTTGGTGGACAGTGTGGGCCTCTGTGAGAACAAGGCCTGGTTACCTGAGGCCACAGAGCAGAAAACATCTGTTCTTTCCTGAAGATTCTTCATGTCTTTAAGTTCTCAGTGTGTCACGGGGTCATTCCAACCTGTTGTAACACAAACTGTCTGCAGTCTGCCCTACAGACTAACTACTCTCCCCTGAAGAGCAAATTCAGCAGTGTGTAATCAGCTGTTTTCACTCTTAGCTATAGACTGTGCTCTGACCTACAGAGGTCAGGTGGATGTTTTATGTCGTCATTATTTCTGCTGTTTGTGAGGGAATATTAGAGGCTGGAGAAAAAAACATAACATACACTTTTCCTCTCAAACTAAAATTGGACTTAAAGCTAGAATCGTCCTAGGTCCCACGGGCAGCTTACTATCACGTGCGCCTTTTCTCTTTTGTTTTTACTGCTGTCCTGCAGTCTGACCCGCAGTCTACGTGGCGTCAGCGCCAACAAGTCCCGGAACGATGTGTGAACTTTTGGGCATGCCGTAACAATGGCGCCTTTAGACAGGTGCATATAGCCCCATCACCCAGCAGCATTCACAGTGATGAGCTTCTGAATGTTTTTGCTATGGTAAACAGCAGCGCTGCAGACGGAGACATTCCTGTCTGATGGCCAGCACACCTGATGTTTACACGCACTAACAGGATCCGTGCACTACGCTAATCCATTTAGCAAGTAAAGGGGGCAGCTTTTAATTCATGTAAGGTATTATGTTAACAGAATAGTTCAGTATATAGCCTATGAAAACAAATTAAATTTAAAAGCAAATATCGAAACAAAGTTGATGATCAGATTTATGGGTGGCCAGCTGGACAATTAGCCTATGCTCATTTCCTCTTGGGACTAGATCATTTCATATCACCTGAAGGCTTTTACATCACCATCCCCGTCGGCTAATTTAATTTAAGCTGATTTCATGCTGTGAGCAGCAAGCCGGAGAACAGTGACACTTTTATTCAGACTGACTTCTTCCCTGCAGAGAGAGGAGAGATGCCATAACAAGTCGTTTGTTTCTATACAAAACCCCACTCCGTCATTGGACGTGTTAAAGTCTGGCATCATAAAATGGGACAAAAATGAGACAGGACTAATTGATCTTCAAAACTTGATGTTCAAACTTCCTCTTTTAATTTATAAATGCATAACTTTATGGAGCTGTACGACTTTCTGCCAAAGTGTCGAAATATGCTCTGATGTGTGATCGAAATAAGTCCGAACACACAATGGTAGTAAAAGTCATTAACTAAAGTCATATTTGGTGTGGCTGAAACAAATAACCCATTGGCAAGTCACCTTGAGCAAATATATAAAAAAAAAAAGATGACATAGCTAAATTTTACCGCTTGGAATTCAAGATTTAGCGTGTGGTTATACAAAAGAGTGAGATAAGAGCCGTGAAATGCACCATTAGATCTGCGCTTTGCAGCAGCTTTTGGCGCATTTGTTGGCACCTGTGGTGAGAGGGGATGGTGGCGCCTTGAAACGCGGGGTGTGTTTTTGGGCGGAGATCTGCCCACCCACCCCGCTGCTTCTCCCCTCTATATGAGGAGACAACCTTAACAAGATCGTTCAGTAACGTAGATTATTCTCCTGTGTTGAAAAGTGTCTGTCCATCCGTCTGGAGCCGCAGTTGTTCCACACGCTTTCGGATCAGAGCGTACTTGGTCTTGGATATAAGTTGTTTTAATTTTTTGTTTCCAATAAGCCGGAGAAACTTGAATTCATCATGCCGAGATCATTTCTTGTCAAGAAGTATTTTTCCAACAAGAAACCTCATTACAGAGAGAGTCAGCTTGAGAGTCAGACTGGTAAGTTTGTATTTTATATCATGTATTGAGTGATTTTATTTTCATGCAGTGAGACGCAGTCAGGATTGCTTCATCACATTACCTGCAGACACGGTGCAGATCCATGCCGCTGATCTGACCGACACTTTATTTTAAGCAGCTTTTAGGCTCATAAAAAAAGTGTGTTTAGTCACCTGGAAAATGTGTTGCTGAGAAAGTTTGATGACCAGACTTGTGATTTAATTCTGGGCTGTAACGTGATACCAAGAATGAAAACCAGTTTACTTCTTTATTAGATTATCTGTTCATTTGACTGAAACGCCACCTGACTTCATTTCCTCTGTTTTGCCAGCTTTTGTCCCTGAAAGCTTTCCACGGGCTGAGCTTCCAACACAGAACAACAGCTCTGCACTGACCTGCCGCTCCACCGCCCCATTCTTCCCCAGCATTGACACCCTGCCTGCACCGCTTTCCCCTGCCACCCCAGTGTCCCTACCTCCTTCCCCACTGGGCCCTCTGGACCTCAGCAGCTCTCCCTCAAGCAGCAGTGGTGATGAAGAGGAGGATGGAGGGCGTACCTCCGATCCCCCTAGCCCCGATGTAATCCAGCACATCTACCCCTGTCTGCACTGCAGTAAGCACTACACAAGCCTCTCAGCTCTCTCCCACCATCAGCTGTCCCACCACCAGCTTCCCCCTCATGTTCTAGCCGAGCAGACCCCCTCCCTGGAGGTCTCTGCACGCCCTGCCTTCCACTGTAAACACTGCCCCAAGGAGTACACCAGCTTAGGAGCCCTCAAGATGCACATTCGCTCACACACTTTGCCATGTGTGTGCCCCACCTGCGGCAAGGCTTTCTCCAGGCCATGGCTCCTCCGAGGACACATTCGCACACACACAGGTAAATTTTAACCGTCTTCTGTCAGACTATTGATTTGCACACTGTTGTCTCATTAATGTAACAGCTGGTTGCACCTTGTGCTCATTGATATTTATTGATGTAAGAGCAAACGTTATTGCTTAGCAGGGCAGAATCTAATCTCAGCCTCACAGTCGCTCTGCATGAAAAAAGACATCCTGCAAGTTGGGGTGTTCCTCCTCTGTCGTTGCTTATCTGTAGATCATTTGAAAAACAATGACAGACCTTTTGGCCTCTTTATATGTTAAGCGGGTTTCTGGTGTTGACAGTTTTTCTTTTCCTTACAAGGTGAACGGCCCTTCGCTTGCCAACACTGTAACCGGGCCTTTGCTGACCGCTCCAACCTGCGAGCCCACCTGCAGACCCACTCGGAGGTGAAGAAGTACCAGTGCGGCTCGTGCTCTCGGACCTTCAGCCGCATGTCCCTGCTTCATAAACACGGCTCCTCAGGATGCTGTCCTGCCTCGTAGACTCACATTCCCATGACTCCTGCTTGTGATCCAGTTGAAGCTGCTCGTTCTTTCTATTCCCTCTGATAAGAGCCAACACACACAGGACTTTTGAGAGACGATGACACCAAATTTGCAGGATTTTTAAATGCCTTTTAAGTGCCTTAACTTCTTAATTCAGTTTATCAAAATTACGGTCACGTTGGTATGTTCAGCTTCTTCTTGTTAACTGTACGTGTGTGATTTGATGGCAGCTGGACGTGCAGCTAATTCCCCGGGAAACTCCCATCGGTGCCGGCCGGTCCGGGACTTTGGCCACTTTGCAGCTGCTCGGGTGTGTTTGTGTGTATGCGGGGATGTCATTCCTCACTATACTATACATACATGATGTGTGGGTGTTGAGACAGCTGTCTGTGCATGGTGCACCATGGAGGCAGGGCGCTGAGAGACGTGTTAGCTGCGACCTCGACGACAGGTGACACACACACACGCCCCTGCTCCGGTTGCCCCTCCTGATGCCACAGACACTCGTGTGTTCTAGGACATGAAACGTCCACTTAAGCTTGACCAAAGAACACAAATTGCCTTCACTGATATTTGTCTTTTTGGGGTCTAAATTGCATTTAGACATGTTTTGTAAGTTTGCATCTGCCGTTTTTAATGGAACACTTTGTTGAACACGCTTTCCAAACGATGTACTTTATTTTTCCTGCCATTTGTAAATAAAAGCATTGTTTAAAAAAAAAAAAGAGGTGTTTTTTTTTCATGTGCTTTCAATGTTGTTGTCTTTCAACAGGCATTGTATTGATGTATAAAGTTCATTAGGACAGGCATGACAGTTTTTGAATGGGAAGATAGAGCAGTGCACTGTTGTATGGGTCGATGTGCGTCCGGGGGAGTGGGGATAGGTTTGTATGATGTTGAGTGATAAGGGGAACACCTGCACACACCTGCCAGGGTGTCAGGACACATGGATAGTACATGCAACAGAGGAGAGGGAGGGAGGAAACGCAGGGTAGGTGCAGGTGGGGGGCACTGCGGCAGGAAACCAGGCAGAGGAGGAAGATGCTGACCAAGAAAAATACCAAATGAGGCAAGTTTTGTAGAGGAAAGTGAGTGTGAAATTAGCTGAGTGTGGGAATCCCACTGACCCACTTCCTGCTATAGGAGTGGTCCCAGATACAAGCAGGAAACCAGGCTCAAAACCAACAAATAACACACATTCAGTCAGTCTGCACAGCCATCTGTACTGCCACTGCCTTGCATGAGCTCTGTAGGGAAGTTTGAGTTTGCATCCAACTGAGGCTGAACAGGAGTGCACATATGGTCGCAATGTGTCCTATTCCCTCTGCCCCCCTGACCCACACTTCCACACTGACGCCAGCATGTCTTAGTGAGGTAACATAGTGTTTCCTCCAATAGCTCTCAGTGTTGAGAGGTGTGTGTGTGCACGTGTGTGTGAGGGGAGGGGGGGTTGAAGAGGCGCTCGAAAAGCTTGAGATCAGATTGCATGACTTAGCTTGCCCAATGTAAACAGCACCCCACAGGGTACACACATGCAAACACACATCTTCTGAATAAAGGAGCTGACTTTGATCAGGAGGGGATTTTTCATTTGTCTGCCTACTTCTCCGGGCCGTGGTTAAACGAGAGGGGAGTCATTTTAGCTGCTGCACACCTACACAGGCAATGAGGCCTGAGCTGCCCTCAAACGGCTGTCCGTGACACATTTGGTGGACACAAAGGCATGAAACATGTCAAATAATGCTATGCAGGTAAATAATATCCATTCTTTTTTCTTTGGGATATTTAAGCTCTGCCTTCACAAGTTTGCCACTAAACATTGTGCTTTCTTAGATGCCTTGACTATTTTGAAATTCAACTCTGTCATCTAGCTGAGGGGGTATTTTTCTGGTTTGCAGTGTGTAGGAGGCAGTCTATCACTCTATGGCTGTGAGGCAATGAGATCACTGGGCCTGTCACCTCTCTTTTTCAATTCGTGTTGTATCATATTGGTCCCCTCAAAGTATTTTAATGTTCACAGTGTCATGCATGCGGCCCCTGACTAATTTGACATTCCTGAGCCATTAGTGACAGACATACAAAACTGCCATCCAACAGAAAGGGGGCTGTTCTTTCTGCAGTCCTTACAGTTTAAAGTAATAATTACATTTTTTAAATTTGACCATTTACCTGGCAAGAATGTCCAAGCACTGTTAATTCAATCCATCAAATACTGAACTACAAAGGTTCTGTAATACTGTCGGTCAGAATTTCAGGCCTGGAGACTGAACAATAGATTTTGGCTTTCTGATGTTTGACATTTTAATTTTCTTTCACCATGACATCATCCTGGAAATGGAAAACCTATGGTTCTCTATAAAAATCCTCCTGTTTCAAGTCATACTTTGCATGTGTTTGACAGTTTGTAAGTCTGTGCAAAGTCAACTTTCTTGATTCTGAAGATGGGAAGCAGCCCTACAAGTTGAACAAAAACATAACATTTTCCAAGTTTTAGGAATAACATTGTTGCAAGCTGAACCTGCAGTTCCCTCCAGTTGCTGCTCAGAGTCAAGTCCATGTATTTGTGCAATATTTAAGACACAGGAAGCAGCCCATCAGTATTGTACAAACACAGCCCGTCCAAACAGGCACTGATACAAAGCATCTGGGTGCAGCTACAATTGTTTGTGTGTACACTGCTGTATGAGTGTATTCGTGGGTTAAGGGTTGCTATCTCTCTGCTGGGGTTCACAATGATCCAAACTGAGGAGGGGAGAGTGTGTTGACGAAATCAGAACTGTCAGGGTTTGCAGAGCTGATTCACTGGAGGATCAGATTCGAGCCAGGAGGGTTAAGTCACTGGGTTAAAGTTTCAAACCCTCTTAGAGGCGGCAGAGCTCTTACACAATTGCCCAAAGCCTCAGTGCCAACATCCTCCAGTGGAGCTGTCTCAGTGGAATCTCCTCTAGCTTTTTGTCCTTTCAAAGACAATAAGAAAAAAGTTTCAAATTCACTCTCGCCTCCACTGCCTTCCAGTAAAAAAGATGTGAGAGCTTACATGGACGCACCAGTGGACTGCGGTTTGGTGGAGAGGGTGAACCAGGGATAATGGGAGGAGGAAAACAAAACAGGAGAGAAGAAAATGGACATTGGAGGAAGAAGTGGGTGGGTGACTTGGTGGGTGTCTGCAGAAGAATGAGTGTTTCTGTTTGCAGGCCATTAATCAAATCAGTAGGGAGTTGAATTTACTGAGGAATGCCACATGTTGCAATGCAGACTTGATCAATGACATGTGCTGTGAGGGCAGTAAGATATGCTCACTGTAGATGTGCAAAACACATGCGCATCTTCCTTATCAAGGCACTGTGTCAAGAAAAAGGAGATACTGTCTGTTAAAACAGCAGTTTGCAACACTGCTGACTGTTCCCTTTAAAAATTCTTTATCTTCAAAAACCGTCAGGAATGCACATCACTGTGAACACAAAGCGCACAAATCTCTGCACAAATAAACCAGTTATACCCAAAGACAGGATATGGCCTCCAGGAGGGGGTACACGCCATTTCCTGTCCACCTCCGCACTCCTGCTGTCCCCTTCAATAGTGTGTGTGTGTCATTGTGAGTGTGTTATGTGGCTGGTGCTTTCCTCCTAAACACACAGCTTCTGTCCCACAGGGTCAGAGGCTAGAGGATGAACCATAAAGGGACAGGGTAAACAAATGAGATACTTTATTTGTAGCAGAGGTTTTGAACCTTGTGCCAAATAAAGAGATAAACTTGCATGTTTCCAATGGATAAGAATAGTACAGGATCATCACAGGGATGCTATGTACTGTAACTATGTATTGGGCAAGAGAAAGGAGGAGCAGTTAGGAGGTTTATTTGGATTTGTTATAACAAAGTCATTTTCTAAAAGAGAAAAATGTGAACAGGAGAGTAAGCAGATGAGTGGAAAATGTCTGCTCCAGATTTATCCTGTCAGTATCTTAAAAATCAGATTAAGTTTAGATAGAAAATTTGGAGGAAGGTTAAAGAATTTGATATTTACTGTGATCTTGAGAATTCTCCCATGAATGGTAAACAGGGCAATCCTTGAATAGAAATGTAACCTTGAAAGATTGATATTTGCTATTTGTTTGAAATGTTCATGTACTGTATATTCCAATATTACTTTT
>JBBDHI010000014.1:10432886-10447070 GCA_037177115.1 Craterocephalus stercusmuscarum
GCTTAAAAAATGATAAAAAAAAAAAAAACAAAAAAACTATTGGGTATTTTCAAAATACCTGTAAATAAGTGCAGGAGTGTGATTGAAAGTTACAGAAAGCGTGATTGCATTGATTCCCTCAAAGGATTGCTCTACAGAATATATGTGTGTGAGTGATCTATGTATATTCATTTCTCATATTTTTTGCTTGTTTTTAAAAGTATTTCTATTGAACCACAATTTAAAAACAATGTCACAATTTTCATAAAATTTGTATATCTTTCTACGTTTGTCAGTTTCATCTTATTTCAGTGACAGCTGATTTTTTATTTTTTCCCTCCTTTAATGGAAGGGCACGAATAATTTTGCAGACAACTGTACATCAATTTTAATCAAACACACAGTCAGTCCAGTGGTGTATCTTGTAAATCCATAACAGCCTCCATGTTCAGAAACGCCCCAAAAGGACCATAACTTGCTCAGAACCTAGAATAGATGTTACTCTATTATTAAAATCAGGATGAGGTGTAGTTTGAAATGCTAAGAGGTATGCTATATGTGTGTGTGTGTGTTTGTTTCCTACTGGTTTGTCTCGCTGACTCACTGTGTGCCACTGAGCAGTCGGAGCACGTTGCACCCTTTAATAGAGCGACATGATGCAATCTCTCTCTCTCCTGCTGCCCTAAGGAGATTACCCACCCTTTCTCTGTCTTTTTTTCACTTTCTCCTTTTTTTCCCCCTACCTTGCTCTATTTATCCACATTTGAGTGCTCACTTTAAAGCACTCTAATCTGAGTTAACAGGCTGGAACTCTTGGTAATATGTGTTAGAGGGGGTTTGTGTTTCATCTCTTGCTAACCGGGCCAACACCCACACCTACCACACTGTACTTACAGAGATCAGCACTTTGCTTCCTTTTTAGCAGAACACCACAGCCTCACCTCTCCCTCTGTGTGCGTGCCAGTGTCTGTAGTCACACTGTGGAGAATTAGGTGAAAAATAAACCCCAGCTAAAAACTCTCTTCTCCAAACCCCTTTGCAAGCTGCTATTTTCGCTACTGTCACAGATGTCTCCTAGGTTCTTTCTCTCCTCTGTCTCATCCCTCTCTCTCTACATACATCAAAATACTAAATTTAACCCCCGGATAAAACCAGAATGGGGCGAAGATGAAAGATGGTAAGCTCTTCTCTCCTTCTATACTGCACCATGAGAGACCTTGTCTGTGCCAGGGATTTAATGCAGTGCATTAACATTGCATTAATAGCTGTAGCCTGCCCCCCCCCCCCTGTCCACTCTGCCATTTGCTTGCTCATGGATTGGAGTTAATAAGAACAATGGAATGGGCTCCTTTTATGTGGTTGATCCTGTAAGCTTTTTCTGTATGCCGGGGTGGCTTGCTGTTTTACAAGCTTGTGCTTGAGGCTTAAGAAAGACATTGCTAACAAATGCTGGTAATTTCCAGAACTCCTGGCTGAGGGTGGGGTTGTGGGGATGTTGAGGATCGGCATAAACAGATACAGTTGGCATTCTGGTCCCCATAATTAAATAATAAGATTCCTCAGATGCAGATAAAAAGGTTTCGAGGTAATTACCGCATCACATCCCCGCCCCACCCCTCAGTGTGTTTCCTTTTGCATGCATTCTCCTCAGGGATGGCAGATACTCTTTGAGTTTGACGGTGCCATCATAAACAGACTTTGGCATTGTTTTCTTTCTTCTAAATGCAAAAACCAGTGTTTTTAAAGCGGAAACTTGAAATCAGCAAAGCCGGTTTGCCGATGAAGATGTTTAAGAAAACGATGGCAGGGAAAAGTGACAGTGAATGAGACCTTGCGGCAAGCCAAAAGCTGTGTGGAATGGCTGTGAAGCGAGAGGGAATTCTTTGATGTATAGAGTTGCGCCTCTGAATATAAAGCGACAGGGAGACAGTGATGAGTGAAGGGCTGAGTGGTGAGCTTTTGTCCTTCGTGTTTTAGCAGCATGAGGCTCAAGGATTCATCTCTCGATATTAAGCTCTGCGGGCAATGCAAATATAAATGACCAGCACCTTTTGATAAAGTAGTGGCTTTTGGAATAAAACACAGTTATCCTAAATTTATGTCATGTAGGTTTTTAATTAAAGTTAACACTGCAACCTGTAGTCCTCTTGATTTCCCCTTACTATACTTTCACACGCTGCTACATTAAATATGCGCTCATGATGTATTAAATACACAATATTCCACTCAGCTGACATATTTACGAAGGTTAAGAAGAATTGTAGATGGATTGATGTTGTTATAAGTAGCTTCACAGTTAAGAACATCATTATTGACAAATAGGGTGTGTGAGCCTGTCTCTGCGTGAGTGTTTTTTGTTCTTTAATGTTCACAAGACAGCCTGCTATTTGACATCCAGGAGGCTGTCAAATATCTCCCAGTGGCTTAAAACATCTGTGGATCAACTCTTTTAACTGTTGATCCATGACGTTTTCAATGAGAAAACCACTTTATCTTGTTGACATTTTGAATGCAGTGGCTTCTCAAACATGAATGTTTTTTACATTTCTGTAAAGAAATGTCCTGATATCAGTTTCTGTAGTGGTAAAGATTATTGTGCCATAAAACCTACATGGAAATATGTATGACAGTGTGGAAAAGAGGAGTGACGGGCCAATAAGCTGGCATTGGCAGCATAGTTCTCCAATAAACACACAGCAATTATCAGCCATTGCAATTTGATCAAACCAGCGGTGATGCCAAATAGCATGCTGACAACCTGAACTTTTTGTATCCGGTTGTGTCCGAAGTATCACACTTATTTTTAAAGATGAGAAGCAGTCATGCTGAGTTCTTTCTTCAAATGGAAAGAATACAACCAAACTACTGGTGGCTGCCCGTACAGTAGTCCCTGTAGGAGCCACACTGGTGTGTTTGCATATTCATGCGGTGGCACAGGTGACATGCAGCATCAGCACCTGGGTGGTGGCTGTGTCGCCGTGGGTGTGTACGTCACTGGCATTTGAATAAATAGACGAGGAAGTGGGGTGCGCTCAGTGGTATCACACTGTATTTTGTGCTGTGTTGGAAGTCTGTCTCAGCTGGAATACTGTTTTATTCTTTACTGTTGGACTACATGGAAACTCTACCTGTTTTTGGATGGAATGAAAGTTGCTGCTGACAGAACTGCTTCAGAGTTTTTTGGGAACGTGCACTTGGCAGATAACCCAGAGTTTAGCCCACAGCGGCCCTCGGTTTAGTCATCATTTTGTCGAGTCAGTTCACTTCCAGTAGGTGTATCCGCGCGCGCACACACACACACACACACCCACACTCACTCACTCACTCACACTTTCCTTGGATAACATTTATTTTCTCTGCTGGGAACACTTTTACAGTATTTTATGATTATAAAGTGTTTTCAACAATTAAGACTTTAAAAACATTCACATAAAAAAAAACCTGAAGTAGTGACTGATCAACTAAGAACAACACTGGTCTTTTTGTACAAAGTCCTACCTTATGTTGTTGTAGAAGCAGGACGAGTAGCTGAGGCAGGTCTAAGTGTAACAGCTTCACATACCATTTACTGATGTAATCCATGAAAAAAGAAATCACATTATATTTTGTTTCTCTAGCCACTGTCACACATGTACACCCTTACTTGTGAGAACCCAAATGTTCGCATCAGATAGATGTTGTTTGTGCTGCCTTTTGTAGTGACACGAAGTCTGGAAAAGTAAGCTGATGTGTAAACTGGTGTAGTAGTACGACCTGTACATTGCCCTGCAGTATTTGATTTAAGATGCCTTTTCATTTTAATGCTGTATCATTATCAGTGAGAAAATGGCCACGTTTTTAAAGAGATGGGTTGTCTACACTGTAAATAAACTAGTAAAATGTACAATTTAGCTTCATTGCATGCAGTACATGGGTAACTGTACTGTAACATGTCATATTATACGCTCGCTGTCCAACTTGTGAGGTTATCAAAAAACAGCTGTTTTACCCTAAAATAGTAATACCACATTCATTAAGTCATTAATCATTCATTCTCATTTCCATAAGGAATAAATCACCCATATGCCCTATATGTGTGCCAGACAGAGCTATCTATGTAAGCCATGTTTCTAAGGATGGACAGAGTGTGTGTGAGTTTGGTGTGCCTGGGCTAAGCATGAATAATGGCCCATGTCATGCCTATGAAGGAGGACAGAGAGAGAGAGGAAGAGGAGAGAGGAGCTGGGATGCTAGTGGTATCTATCTATCAGAAGCTTCAGGGTTTAATTTTCTGCCTTAGAGAGTGATGAGAACAAAGATGCAGAGGGTGGAGACGAGCGAGTGAACACGAGAAGGAAAAGGCAAATAGAGACGGAGTGTGAGAAAGAGGCTGATCATGCAGAAAATGTCATCGGCTCATGACTAGAAAGACTGCGCTGATATTCAATACCATCTCTGGACCCAGAAGAAGGGAGGGAGAGATAGAAACAGGAGGGGGAGGAGAGGGAGAGGCTGCTATCACATGCGAAGGGGAGGAGAGTAATAGCAAGGTGAAGGGAGGGAGCTGGAGGACTAACGACACTGAAAGCACTGATAGGGGCGCCACAGGCAAGGAGGCAGTATCCGAGAGAAGGGAGTGGAAAGAAGAAAGCAGCACTGAATAGAGTGCTGCGTTGAGTAACAGTGGAACAACAACCAGGGAAGACATCTGACAGAGAAGGAGGAGGAACATATCAGGACTGGAAGGAAACTGCAATGCAAATAGGCAGAAAAGTGAAAAAGGATAGAGGTAGAGATAGAGATAGTTGAGCACCTGACAGTGTTTTTTCCTGCAGGGAGCTGCAAGTTACGTGCACCGTGAATCTTTGCACGTGTTTGCGCGTTTGTGCCCGAAGACACAGACGAAGACAGGACACCTGTTATTCTGAGAGCTTCAAGCGTTTTGTCCGTCTCTGCAGCATTCTGCCTACCTGCACGGCGTTTGACCTTCCTTAGTCAGCAAGCAGAGTGACTGCAGAGAGGAAAAGAGCAACCGAGGAGGATTGAGGGAGGAAGCATCTCCAGAAAAACAGACGGAAAGAGAGAGAGTTAAAGTGGAGTAGCAGCCGAGGGAGTTGTTGCTTTGTGATTAGTGTGCTTATGCAGTCTGCACTGTCCTCGCAATGTAAGACCTGCACTCCTCTGCTTGGGGCTCCTCTGGCGCTACGGCGGCCTGGATTTTTCTCTTATTACCCACAGTTTCTAAAATCTTGGCGGTACCCAGACCAGTTGACTGAAAAAGAAAACCTGAGCTGGATGACCTCATCCTCTTGGAAAGGCCAGGAATGTTTTCGATTATTTCTGTTTTTCTTTCCTTACCCTTTTAAACATTAGTGCTTTCAACCTTCTACAACAATGGATATGTCAGACAACCCTCAAGGCTGCTCTGCTCGTGCTCCAAGGGTGGGAGACTCGAAGGTTGGGGAGGCTAGAATGGGTGAGGGGATGAGAATGGGGGACAGAGATACCCCGCTCAGGCTGTCACCTTTCCGCATGCTTCGAATGCTGGACTCGTGTCGTCCGCCAGGAAACCGGATTGGTGAGTCTTAATGTCTTCATCCTGAAGTTCAGCTTTCTGACCGTTTCCTCAACTTCAAGTTGTAAATGATTTTATTCAGATTTAGATAAAACATAGTTGGATTGATGATTGTGAGGAACTACATCTTTGTCCTAGTTGAAAGCATAGTTGTACTCTGATTGCATCACTGTGCAATGTGTTGCACTGATTTCTTCCTGCCAGATATGAAATTAAGACCATTTAGGTTTGAAGCCATGCAAATGAACAAGTCTATGCAAGTAGCTTTCTTTTGGCTAATCCTACATTTAATGGATATGAAAATGTGTATAAATAAGAGAGGTCCAGAGTTTCTGCTTATCTAGTGGATCCCCGAAATCTTTGGTGAAGTAATCTTTCTCTTTGGACTTAATTTTTTAATCAAACCGATTTTTATAGCCAGGCGTGGTCTATTCCTGCTTTCAGGCCAAATTCAGACATTATGCTGTCTTGCACTCAAAAAGTTTGTGAACTTGTAGCATACAGGAGCAAAAACAAGCAGAATAAGTTTTAAGATTCAGTTCAAAACCTAATCCTGGGGTAATAACAGCGGGTAATGCATTATGGACTGTGCTTGTTGAAATTTCTAGTGCAACCTTGACCAGCCAGCTGAATTTTACTGTTCGACTTTGCAAAAGTGAAGACTTGTGAAAAGAAATCCCTATATTCCTGCTGCCCTTAGAAGCAAATCTTAGACTTTTGTTGGATATTGTTTTCTCTAACTTCATTATTTTTGGATCCACTCCATCATGCTTGAGATTATGTTCCTGCTTCATGGAACACGCATTAAGCTCAGCGATGTGCAGATAGTCTTAAAAGTAACCCACTGTGATAGCAGGGAGTCAGCAACCCTAACTAGGCCAGCCTGGCTCCATACAGGGAAGCAGCAGTAGCTCGTGACATTTACTGTATGCTCTCTGTCATCCACTGAAATGGAACAGATGAAACCTGCAGGACACTAAAAAACCCTGTTTTGTGTGATTGGGAGATGTGATTTAGGGGGACTGTGGGGGTATTCTGAGGATGAAAAAGTGCTCTGAAAAGTTGCTGCATAGAGAGGCAGTGGTCTTCAGTCCATGTCAAATGAGTCTGATATTGTCATGGGTTTTTATTGATTCCAGCCCTGATTGATATTGATGAGAACACTCATCCTGGTGCACATGCTAAGCATCTCTCAGGATGCTGCACCTTAGGAAGCAAGAAAGGGCATCGCATGACCACTCATGTAACAACCGCAACATTTTCACATGGCAGCATCCTCAGTCCAGCTGTGTGCCCCTGTGTCCGCTGTTTAAAACAGCAAAACTAGCCGCACATTCTCATGCAATACAGGCATGTCTTCATAGCTCAGTAGATTACAGGCTGGGACCCTGGGAGGTAGTAGTAGTTACATCAGTTCAGTGTTTGTTGTAGCTCTTAGTAGGTTGAGGCTAAACACACTATTAGCTACAGGGAGGGATATAAACAGTTTGTATTAGTGGGTGTACCTGTGTTTGACAAACCTGCTTACAGAAACCTGCTCTTGGGTCCCAGGTGATGGAATTTTCCTCTCTAGTAAGGGCGTCCTGTCCCATCCACCCACCCACATCTATTTGGCTGTTTACATAAACAGACAAGATCAGGACCTCTCAGAAAGTGAGAAAGACTTGTGATGTAATAGTAGTACGGGATACTCATCTGTAACGACAGTATGGACTTGTGTGTGCGATATCTTGGGTCAGTATCCAGTGACTCAGGTGTCAGTTACCTGCAGTTTAAAGTTTCCTGATACATAGCAACTGACTCCTCATTCTTATTACCAAGTCACTTTCATTGCCTGTATCATTGTGTCTATGTTTTAGTCCACGAGATGAACGTCAGACTTGGATATTTAAATACTTTTCCATATGTAATACTACTACTACTACAGTGTGCATTCCTTTCAGTAGCATAGAATTTAGGCTTGTAAATTTCCCAATTGTTCAGGTCAGTTATTAACAATTTTAAAACAATTTGGAAACATGTTTTAAGGTTCTTCAAATATCTTGGTGTCCTTTAATAAAGAAAAGGTTCTTCAGCTTGGTCTCACAATAGTGGAGTGGTTACTGACCAAGTTGAAAAAACAGGTTCAGAGCGTGATAATTTCATTACATATAAACATATGTCTTTCCTTGATTAATCTTTTGATACATCATTTCAGAATGATTTATTTTTTGATACCATTGAAACAATATAAATACAGCTTAAAGTCTGTTTAGTCTCTTTTACAGACTTAAGGTCTGTTTTATAGAAGGATTTCAGCAATGAGAGTTTATCTTGCATTGGCAATATATTACATGAACTGGAAATAATTTCTCACAGATGTAAAATCTATTTCACATAATTTGCTCCATAGCATTTAATAAACATATGGACAGAAGACTTAAATGATCAGCAGGTAGGCTTCAGCTGGAGAACCATATGCAGAAATATCTATCCAATGTCCTGTAACACTGGACTCTCCACAGAACGCACATTAGCACTCACAAAATACACAAAATGGGTTTTACAGACACCAGTACATGTTCACACTGTCCCTCTCACATATTTCCATAAATTCTGTTTTTTTACTTCATTGCAGTTGTCCTGGTCTGTCAGAATCCACCCTGTCATTTTCATCAGAGACCATCATTGCTCACTGCACCTCCAGACCTTTATCTTAGTATCTTCAACCATTGCAAAAAAAAGAAGAAAAATTTTACTTAATTGGAAAGACACTGAATGTATTTGATATGTATATGACATGCATAATGAATAAAATATAAGCCAGTACACACTGAATAATACAAATTAATTAATTTTATGTCTCTGGTTTTCTTTTGCTTTTGGTTTATTCTCACTCTCTCTTATATTCAATGTTGCACTGTAGTTTTATTTTGATTTCGCTTCACATTTTGGTTACTGTTTTTGCTGTTTGTCATTGTTTTTGTTTTGCAATAATTATTTATATAAAAAAAGAAATTGTGTCAAAAGCTAGTTTACCATATCTTTATTTCCAAACCCAAAGATAAAATCTTTTTCCCATAGTGTCTTTCTCCTAACCATTATTGAACGAACGAGATGTGAAACAAATGGCCTAAAACAAGCCTCAGTTGCTCTGTAGCTGACACACATGGCTCTATAACAAATGGCTTTATCTATCTGGCCCTCAGTTGTTACATTTCACAACTGAGGTATCACAGTCACATTTGCTTTCTGCTTAATCACCTCTACTCACCCAAACCATCCACTCTGAACCTCCTAATCTTCCCTCTATCTGCCTCTCATCCTCTCCATGGTGGCTGTTGACAGTGTAAACACTACAGTAGATGGTGAGATATTTAGTTTCGACTTCTGTCAGTCCATTTTACCAAAAGAACATTTTGTGATCAAACACAAGGCTGACATGCATGCATACACACACACACACACACACACACACACACACACACACACATACTGTAAATACATACTGCACTGTGCTGAACATGACCCAGACACAAGAGCTGAAATCCAGAGACCATTCCACCCTCCCCCCTGATTACTCGCACACACAAACACACACACACACACACAGTAATGAAGGAGGCAGTCCTGTCAGCTACACCGTGACTCATTAATCAGATGAATTCTAGGCAGGATGAAGGTGTGTGTGTGGGGGGGCGTTGGTGGGCAGAACTGGGGAAAGCTCTCTTTGCACGCCGTGATATTGATCTCTAACCTCCTCATCTTACCAGTGGCATTTTATACACTCTTGGTTTGACTCCCCTAACATAGCTGAAGGCACAATCCATCATTTGGGGACGGAGACTCTACTTTGATTTTACATAGAGGAGTGAATAAAATCAAAGGAACACTAACTATTGTGTCTTCTGATCCTCTCATGGAGAGAATAACAGAGAGAAGGTGAACATCTCATGACACAGAAAAATCCAGGAAATATCAGTTTCTCACCACTACACTGTTACAAGGTGTGATTCTTGTGTGTTTTGTGTGTTACAGGCATTGTTCATGAAAATGTGAAGATGGGTTCAGATGGGGAAAGTGATCAAGCTTCCGGGACGTCTTCTGACGAGGTCCAGAGTCCAGTGAGAGTCCGTATGAGGAACAACCACCACCGGCGCATCTCTAATGAGGTACTGGAGGCCGAGACATCCCAGAAACGCTGCTTTTGCAACAAACACGACGCTCTTAGGGATCTGTTTTGACGAAACCACGCCTGGAGACATTACTCACCTAGATTTGGCAGGGCTGCCAACGACTGTCAGAAAAACATTGACCTCATTGCCGTCCTGCTGTGCAATATAAAATACATTTTGTGAAGAGAACTAGAAAGTGTATCAGATTACAGAGTTTGACTAATAAATGGGATGGGCATTTATATATCTGTGTTAACTTGTAGCTGATCTGTCAGGATGCACCACGCCATGTAACAACACAGTTTAGCGCCTCCAGCAACATTATTAGTACCTTGTTGGGTTTGCAGCATGTGCTGCTCACCTCTAATATCTGAATTATACACCAGGAAGCATTATCCAAGGGCACCTTGCGTGTGTCACAAAAATGCCATGGGATTTTACCAACTGGTAGTAATTGATGCACTGGAATGAGAACACACTATGGTGTTGATGCGTATTTAAGCTGGCAGGTAAATCACAAGAAATTTCATGATATTCTGCATTTTTCACATCAATGCAAATTATCCAAATCTTTATGTAGCTTCATAATTACAGTGAGAAAAAAAATGTTGCTAAATAAATGAGTGGTCTTCTTAAAAACTGAATTTCTGGTTTTTAGAAATGGTCAAGATACTGATTTATGCTTTGAAGCGCTGGTTAGACTTAAGCCTAAAAATGAACTTCACTGCAAGATTAACATACTCATAACATATAACATGCAATTCAAGCAGATTATATAATTTTATATCGGCAGAAACATACTATCACAGCAATGGTTTAACGTGCAAGAACAGCATAGTTTTTATATACATTTAATGAATCAGTGCTTTTTTTCTTTTTTTTTAAACAATGACCAGTGTGCAGTGTGCAGAGAGTCTTGGTCCCACTATCTGCTAGCTTCAAAGGAAGAGTCCTTGCTAAAACTTGATTTATGCGTCCATGTCAGGCCGGCACCGAGCGAGTGACTTACAGTGTTGTGAGTATTCATATCTTGGTGGAGGTTTATCTTTATCAGGCTGTAAGTTGGCAGGTGAGTTTCTCTGTCATAGTAAGTTTTCTTTCATGTGACGGCAAATGACAACTGAAGACACTGATTGTACCCCTTGTTCTGTGAATAAGCTGGAAGCTCACAGCGTTTTTCAGGTCCAAGAAAATTCAAAGTGCTTTTTATAAGTAAGGAAAGAGGGACAGGTTTGGAGCATGTATCCGATTAAGTCTAATGAGAATTTGTTCTGAAGATGTGAAATTTTACTTGTTTAGATGATAGGTCAACGCTTATTTTAGCGTGCATCGCTCGGCTTACAATGCAGGTCCGTCACAGTTGTCAGGGACTGGGTTGGTGCAGCCTATAGCGACACTGCACAGGATGTAGCACAGGGTATACAGCTAAGTCTGCACTGCTCTGTCGATCCAACGTGGGAAAAATCAAACTATTGTCAAGGCAAACTTCATTGTCACCAAGGGCTAATTTTTTTTTTTATGCGAGCAGCAGGTCACCATAAAAAAATGCCACCCGAAAACCAAACATTCCTAAATACAACACAGTGAGCAAAACTGGCTGAAAATTAGTTCAGAAGTGAGTACAAAATATTGTTTTACTCAGACAAATTTTGGATGTATAGAAGCATTACATGTAAGAAAATGAAAAACACAGGTGTTTTTAAAACAACTAGAAGATTAGTTGGTCATTAAAGAAGCAGACGGATTTGTGCAGCGTGTTGAACCTACCTGGTTGGTATAAGTGGACAACTTTAATTGCATTGTAATGCTTTGTTTTGGTGTAAATCATCCCTGGGTGTATGTGCTCATGTCTGGGTCAGACTGCGTGTCTTTCCTGCAGAGTGATGAGCGCAGCAGTATTACTGGAAATGCCTCTGGATCCACAGCCTCCGATTGCTGGGAGCAGTGGAAGGGACTAATTTAGAGCATGTTTATCACAGGAGGAGAAAAAGGGGCAGTGTGGGAGAGGAGCATGCTGGGGTGACAGAGTAATTATAGATGTGGGAATAAGACTCGGTTTGACAAAGACAAGGGAGATCCAGCAGCGAAAAGCTCTGGAGGTGCTTGGGAGGTAGATGAAGGAGAGATGAAGGACAAATTGATGGCAGGAATGAAGATAAAAGCAATGTTTTCTTTCATCTGCCCCCCTCAGTTCACCCCTTCCCCCCATCTGCCGTTTTCCCCCTCAGGAATCTGTCCATTCCTCTCTCCTTTGCTCCTGCGTCCCCCCTCCTCCTCCTCCTTTTGCTTTTCTCCTCCTCTTTTTGAGCATGTGGATGGCACTCTACTATGGTGCCAGCCAGCCTTCTCTCTCTCTCTCTCTCTCTCTCTCTCTCTCTCTCTTTTTCTCTCCATCAGCGCATGTGTGTGCAGTCATGTATCAGGTCAGGGACACGCATCGTTGAAAGCACATGTGTGTGAGTGCATAGAAAAACACGTTTAAGGAGGACAATGAGGGAGCTACTAGGGCTGTTCTGCATTGTAAGTATGGGGGGGGCACATGTGTGTGTTTGTTTGCGGGGTCTTTATTTAATCTCCA
The DNA here is from genome assembly GCA_037177115.1 of Craterocephalus stercusmuscarum. Lineage (NCBI taxonomy): Eukaryota > Metazoa > Chordata > Actinopteri > Atheriniformes > Atherinidae > Craterocephalus > Craterocephalus stercusmuscarum. Next base: position 10,445,152 of record JBBDHI010000014.1, read on the forward strand.
CCAGTGAAGAAGAAGAAGACATGAGTCAGTATCTTTGTGAACTTGGGACCATTGTTACCCGTTTTTAGACAGTATGCTTGTTTGAGGTCTATTGTTCGGGTCACCAAGAGTCACGCTTTAGTGTGTTGTTCCTATCATATACGATAATGCAACGTCTTTTGTGCTGTTTTATGATGCAAATACTTGATGTGTCTACAAATATGTCACATGTTGGTTCAACTGTTAGTGGCTTTTCATTTATTTTAACATGACTACACATTGTGCAGGTTATTGCTTTACATATTCACTTTATGTTGGTGTTTTATTCATTGCTAGTGAGTAACTGCACTCAAGGTTATGGGTGCATGTTGTGCTGCGTGTTGCTCTGTTAGGCCATCGGCTCAGATAAAACCCTAACAGGCGTAAAATCCCTCTACCTTTTATCTCTAGGCTCACAAACGCTATTCCACCCTCCCACTAGCATCCACTTGTGAACATAGATTCCAATTTAGACACGTGCATCGGGAACTCGCTCTATGGGACTGGGCCAGTCAGCCACAGCTGCCATGGTAACAAAGTGTGATTGGCAGCTAGCCGGTGAGCATGTTCTACACGGTTAACGTATGAGAGCAAAGCATTTTGGGAAATGGGGAGTTAGGCAGTTGTTGGGGATTGGGTTGCATGATATAACCTGTCAGTAAGAAGAAAACCACGATAACCTGATGTTTGACTAAAAATTCCTAAACAGTGATCACCTTGAGCAAAGGTCACGTCAAAGGTGTCTTCTTAAGATTTCTTACAGGGAGGTTAAGTGTAAATAAAAATACAAGTCCAATTTGATTTAAATAACATTGATTGAAATAACATATTAAACCTGAGATAGTTTAATGTTCATGAAAAACACACTGCATGCTCAGTTTGTTAGCAACATGTTCAAAAAAATGTCAGGACCAGACATGTTTCCTACTGTGTTGAATCATCTCTTCTTTTAACTTCCTTTATTTACTGTTTTTTCCAGTTCATTTTAGACCATTTGAAATGCAATGTTTTCAGTGAGTGGCAGGCGTGGGTTGCAGGGAGGACAGTTTAGCAGCCAGTTTTTTGAACCATGTAGAAGCTCCATGCTTTCCATGAACCAGACATAAAGATGTATGTTGCTCCAAACATGATCAACAGTGATTTTTATTTTCAGTACTTCACTTTTGAACTTTACCTAATTTAAATTAAATTAAGCCCATAACAAGCTTTTCTTATTGTATATGTTGTTTTTTTTTCTTTTGTATTAGAGCTTTAACTTGCTTTTTTACCGCTCAGTTCACACACATGCCTCAGTCGACACACCATCTATCAAACATCCCCGTCCAATCTGGGTGCTTCATTTAAGCTGTAAATTCTAATCTCATTTCATACCACAACAGTCCTTTCTCTGCTGTAGCTGCTCTACTCTGCAGGCTGCCTTCCCTTTTCAGCCCCTCCACCACCACAGCATCCACCTGTAGGCTCCAGGGCAGATATTCACTCACCCCACTCCTATATTGATAAAACATGTTCTCAGGGACTGAAGGAAACTGAGCCTGTGTGTCAAATTTAGAATATTTGGCAAAACAGAGATTTGTGAAAATTCACATGTTGGCCACTTATATCAAGATATACTGGATTCTCTCATTGTTTTAGTGATAAGTTGGACTGTAATTTAGTAACTCAAATTCTTTACAACCTTACATTGAAACTATAAAACCGGTCTTTCACAGAGCGTTGAACCCAAACCCTGCCTGTACTCCTGAAAGATGCCACTTTGAAATGCTCTTTTTAAGTCAAATCATATAAGTGATGCTAACAAGTAACCTGACGAGACTTCATCAGTTTAACCAGGTGTTTTGTTTAAGCCCTTTTATTAATTTTTCCTATTTAAATAAGATTGAAAATGAGAGATCGGAGAG
>JBBDHI010000014.1:10477743-10492337 GCA_037177115.1 Craterocephalus stercusmuscarum
CGATCTGTACTAACAATCAGCAAGAAAGTAGAATATATATATACATATATATATATACTCTCCACACATTGGCTGATGTTTTAAGTCTTTTTCCAAGTACAAATGCATATGTAAAACTGGTAAAGCTTTCCAGATGACTCCATTTTAAGCTAATTCAATACGTACATATTTCTATAAGATCATGATACATTTGCTGCTAGTTTAACAGTTTCAAATAGTCCACTTCTGCATGAAGAGGATTAAAAACAAAAACAAAATAACGTCAGCTGCAGGTAAGCAGACATAATGTAACACCAATTCCAGTATTGCTTTTGAAATGGCAGACACTGGTGCATCCGTTGCCCAGTCTGTGTGCTCTTGGTCACCAATATGATTCTTGTACTCAGAGCATAAGTTGGTGGTTAATCTGCTACTGCTGAAGATGCTGCTTTCTGCTCTAGTGAAATTCTTGGTGTGGTCTCACCAACCCTAAAGGCAGACCTAACTTTCTTTTAACCCGCTCAACCCAAAATGACATTCAAGATTTTAAGAAAATGAAAAAAAAAAAGGCCAAAAGAGCGGCATTGGGTTGGAGCTAAAATGTCATCATCAATAGTTAGAAAGGTTGACTTTGATAGGAAGTAATGCTTCAGGTATGTACTTGGCGGTGACATATAGAACAACACATCTTTGATGACAGAGAACTGTGGATGGCTCATACAGTGTCCTCTGTGTCTCTATGGTCACTTTTACAACAGACTTCCCTGCTTTATAGTCTCTGGAAGATAAAGTCTTAAAAAAAAGATCAGAAAAGAAAAAGAAAAAAGTCATTTGAAACACCAAGGGGACAAAAAGTACAAACACCAAGTTTCCTAACCACACAGAATACACATACTCAACAACTCTGAAAAATGCCTGCTGAGTTTGGGGAAGTAAAAACATTGACAGCTATAAAGACTACTGAAAGCATACTGTTGTTCACACAGAAGGTGGGGATACAACAGGACAACAACGAGAAAGAGAAGGATGTAGAGAGAAGAGTGAGAACGAGAGGACGGCTTCACGGGGTCTGCCAAACGATGGTCAAATATTACAAAATATTCTATTAACAATATTCACAAGGATCACAGGCTCAGGGCAGATTTGTGTCAGAAATTCTCAGCAAACACCTTGTGCTTTTGAATAACAGAAGTCTGGATTCAAAATAAACTTTTCTAGTTTCTTTTTAAAGAAAATCAACCATTTGAGGTCATTTGGGCTTTAAGAGCCAAAAGGGAATAGAGGAGGGAGATATTCAGAAGACTATAAAAAACAAATACATCTCTTTTTACTCAGGCAAAACAGGCACGTACAGTATAAAACCTTTGCAGCTGAGAATTTTGGACAGAAATATGTGCAACGAACCTTTCAGAGTGGCAGCTAGTCAAATATACCATATACTGAGCCATAGAGACTTTCAGGAGAATTGAAACACAAGTTTTCAATCAACTGAGAGAAACACACGCCCACACGCACATGCACACACTTCCTCTCGGAAACTCCACAATTTCGCTATCTGGCAAAAATTCACATACACTCATTCACAAATACGAAACTCATCGGTAACGCCATCACAGAGACACCTACGGCTTTTCATATTTGAGAATTGATACTGAAGTGGAATGGTGTTGGACCTGAAAAGGACTGGTGGTATAATCATCTATCAACAGGTAAGTGGACCAAAAGAACTCAAAATAAACGGGCAGAATGAATCAGTGGAGGAAAAAGTTTGGATTGTGAGTTTTTTTCATTCCCTTTGAGTTTTCTTTATCTTCTCTCTTAACTCCAGCTTAAAAAAAGTGAAACTGAAGCATAAATCATAAAAAAGGTGCTTTGTGCACAGTGACACATGACTAACTCTGGAAACCCACCTCTGACATTTAGAGGCACACACTCGCTTCCTAATCTTAAATAACTTTATCTTTTCCACTCTTTCATTCACACTTGCATACAAACACATGTGTATGCCAACCACTAACATTAGGATAGTGGATCTAAAAGCCGTCTTCCATCTGTACAAAGTCCATGCCGTTGTGGGACATGACCAGCAGAGGGCAGGCTCCACCTACGACTGAGTGCCCTCTCCTTCATCATTATGAGTCCTCCTCCGTCCCTCAGTCTTTGTCAGAGAGTCTTTATCTGTCTTTCTCTCAGACACGCCTGCACTATAGTCTTCACAGTGCCGACACCTTCACAACATTTTGATGAGTGGGACCGGCGGGCAGATGAGCGTCACCCTCGGGAGTTGTCACCGGCGGTGTGGGGATACTGATGATTGCTGTGGTGATCTGGCTGCTCTGGCAATTCAGAGGTGCTGGCTCATCTACGCGCATGTTCAGACTGGAACGGCTGCAGGAAAGAAGTAAAGAAAATCATGGATTAAGATAATCCTAGAAAAAAAAAATGCTAAAAGGGGGAATGAAGCTTCAGGGGACTGGATTTTTCCCAGACCAGCTGCAGTTGAGTTAGAGTTCTTCTCTGCAGCTTTTTACTACTAATGACTAGTCTCTTTTTTGGTATAACCAGAGAAAAGAGTGAAAGACATGTATGTGGACCCAACTAAATGTAAATGTTTTATATCCATTTTTATGTAAAAACGTGTTTTAGACAAAATAACTTTGATCATAATCACAAATCGCTAAATATTATGAGGGCAATCTGAAGTACTTGTCAGTTACTTTTATGATGGGTAATTAGTATAATGGCATAAAGGTGCTGATTTCGAGCCATTAGCCCACATCTGGATACAACTGGCACGTGAAGACATTCCGCAGAAACAAAACTTCATCATCTGTTTTTGGGAATCCTGATCTCACCTGGTGCTGAGGGGTTGGATGTGGATGGTGCTGAGCTCCTGCAAGCCTTGTTGGTGTGTGTGCGAGTGTGTCAAAGGCTGCATGTGTGCCGGGGCACTGGCGTTGGGTAAAGGTGTGTGGTGCTTCTTGCTTCGGCGGGTGCAGCATGTCCCTGTCACGCCATCTTGGCTGGAGAGGGAGGGGCTTCGAGATGGATAATTCTGCAGCGCTGACTCCAGGTAGCTCTGCTGGTAATACTGCTCATCCACAAACTCGTGGTTCTTCAGAACAAAGACAGAATCACAAATTAGATCTTCCAGTTAAATGTTTGTGTTTGTGAGCATGTACTGTGCAAAGCTTGATTTTCTGCTTCATTTCCTGAGTCAATAGCTGCTCTAAAAATGTTTTGGCTATTTTTCATCTAGGCTGAGTGGCTGTGCTCAGCGATCTGATTGTATGTTGGTGCTAAACAGAAGCAATTTCCCAGTGTAAGGAGGTGGAGTCGATACATTTCCGTAAAACAATGAATGACATAACTACTTTACATGAAAATGTACATGCGATGAGAATTTTTATCTCTATTGTTCCTGGATGAGAGTAAAATTGAAGTTGAGTGAATGCTAAATTTCAGCCCACAGTATATACCTGGCGTATTGGAAATCATGCTGCAGTGTACAGTATAGTGAACATGGAAACAAAAGCATTGTACTGTGGAAAGATGTCAGTTATTTTTTTGTTTTTGGTGTCTCTGGGGAAAAAAAGAGCAAAGGTTACAACAGAGAAAAAAGCTTGAGCATGTGTAAACTCACAGTGGTTTTCTCCAGACAGTGCAGCAGGTGGTGGTGCTGGCTCTCCAGAAGAGAGGTAGACTTGTTTAAACGCTGCTCATCCTCAGTGGAACTCTGAAGCAAACACACAGACGCACAAATACACACCCATAAAATGATTGTAACACTACATCCTCTTTCAGGAAGACGCTTACGTGATGTGGGAGGTTTGCTGCCAGCTGCTGCCTCGGTATCTAAAAGGTTCATCTTGATGGAAGTTGCTTGAGTTGAAGCAGGAGACAAAAGGAGGCCAGACAGGTAGAGTTTTACTCATTCTTGGTAGTTGTGAGCTGAGAACAGACAGCCGTCAGACTGCAGCCGCGCCAGTCAGACACAGAGAACATTTGCTATTCCAACCCTTAGAGGGTTTTTGTCTAACATCAGTGTACTCATCTGTGAAGGGAGGGGGACTTCCAGCCCAGCTCACACCTAATAGATATTCAGTATACAGTTCATATAAAAAAATTCCATTGTGACATTTTGCCTCTTTGCTTGCTGTTGTAAAGGTTTGCTATAAGCAACTCGCTAATGACTTGTTTTCCATATTCCGCATTCTTTCGACCGTGCCCTGTTTATGTGTTTGTGTGTATGGGAATGTGCTTAAACAAGAGAATGCTGCTTCTTGTTCTGCGGTTTGGAGACAAAAGCTATTTTCTATGCAGTGGAGGTGATTCAGAGAAAGTGATGAGAAGTAAAGAAACAAGTAAAAATGTAGAAAAACAACAACAAACATCTAACTGTTGCATGCTAGCCCCTATAACCCTGCAGTGGTATAAGCAGGTTTAGAAAATGGATGAATAGATGGATGTCGGCAGCTCATTTCTGCTGTCACACTTTGAGGGAGATTTAAAGGCCGGGCAGATAAGCAGCAGACTATAATTAGATAGATGTGCAAATAAAACACCTGGAATCGATGTCTTTTCAGTCATACATCTTAATCTACCGAAAATTTAGAAAATACAGAGCATGAGAAAAACGATTTGTTAGCATTCTGCATAAGTATTCTCAGCTGAGATCTGCCTCTTCCGTCTCTTGCAAAATGTTATCAGAGCTCTTGTCACAATTACAGCTGTGTTTCACTTTTAGACTTTCAATGGGTTGCATCAGACTTCCCTACAGAATCCGAAGTTGGGCTGTTTATAGAAACATACACAAAGCCAAGAATCAGTGCCCTCCTCGTCCTGCATGCTGCACAGCAGTGCTGAGAGGCAAGCAAAATGCCATGTTTGGAAGATTTGTAGTCACAATTTTCTGTTTGCTAAGTGTGTGGTGGTGATGTAAGGAGGGACTTCTTTGCTGAGAGGGTACATTCCTGGGCTGATGACTCAGTTTTCCTCTACTCAGCTCTGCTTATGCTGCTTATGTGTAGGTAAAACAGCAAAAGAACACAGGTGTTTAGGACTGAGCTATTTCTGGCCTTCTCTATACAACTGCAAGCCTGTATCAGCAATCTGTGTGGAGGCGGTTATGGTTTGCCACCACGCAGGTGGCCACCATACTGTAGTGTGGAAACAACTTGATCTGCCTGGTGACGAAACACACTGTTGCTCTGCGTGGTGCTGGTCATATTGTTGAGTAAAAAGCCTCCTTACAATTAAACATTTTACAGCTTTTTTTTATTAAACTTGTACACTTGCAAAAAAACAAACAAACAAAAAAAGCCGGAAATGAACACAGATACAGGACCTCTGGGTTGCTTCTTGTGGTTCCACCATTAGCAGCAGATCGTCTGAGTTCAGTGAGCTAAAGGGTGGGGCTCAGTCCAGGGAGGTTAATAATGGTGGCTGTGAGCAGCCACTAATGTGTGACTGCTCTGGAAGAGTGGTTAGATAAGCAGTATATGTCAAAGTAACATCCATTTGATATTAAAGCTCAAGGTTTTCCAGCATCAAAATGTAACAATAGTACTTCTATCCACTTCACCTGTCAGCAAGTAGGGAATGATGAGTGTAGCCTATATTTTCTAAATTCATTTTAAAAACTGGTGACTCTCAGCACGACTTCCCAGTTGCTTCTGGACTCCAACTCGACTTGTTTTTGTTCAAGTAAAAAGTTTTCAAGGAAAGTAATACCCACTGCCAGAAGTGATGCTTCCTTGCTCTAAATTATTTATGTTACAGTGAATCCCATCTTAAATAAAGCCACATCTGTGAGGGAATTAAGTATCCTATTGCAAACAATACAGCATAATTTTCCTGAGTGTAAAAAAAATGTTAATAAAGAAAAATCCCTGTATGACTTTAGAAAATATTCGGCTCTTTAACACTGTTACAAAATTATCTTAAATTTCAGGAAAGCTTCAGCAAAGCAGCTTTATCCATTCTATTCGCTGTGCTGTATACATGACTCCATGCCTACAATCAATAAAATTACAAACATGCTTGGAAACTACAAATAACTACACTGCAAAGTTTTCTTTAACTCTTTTGGCATTGCTGTAAATTTCCTGCATTATTCACCCCTAGCTTGAGCTGCCATTCTGAATGTGTCCTCCCCAGTGCTGCTGGAGAGAGATAAAGCAATGGAAACAGAGAAAATGAATGAGAATGTGGAGGAAGCGCTTGATTTTAGTGCTATGTCAGCCCCTGGGCCTCTATGGTGCTCATAAACCACAACATTTTGGTGAGGCAGAGAACATCCTTGAGTTGTGTTTACATTTCCTGCTGCCTCGCCTGGAGCCTGTTCCTCAGCTGGGTGCAGAGATGCTCATGTTAAATGTGCTGCTTACCGAGTGAGATCACAGTTAGCTGCTCTGATGGGATGCTAGGATAATTAATGGATGGACAAGCGAGGCCTGTATGCAGTGACTCCGTCACATCAGACTTCAGGATTTTTGTGTAGCAAGTACAGAAACTGTTAAAATTATATTTTGCCACGTGTTGTTGGGTTGACAAAGCAATACTTACTGTGAGTTCTAGAGCTTCGTTGAACAGGCCGTTGCGCTTGTTGTGGATGAAGGCACTGGAGCTTCCGGTTTTGGATATTCGTATCCTGGCCAAGCGGGCTTTCTGCAAAAAACGAGAGCAGAGAAATCACCTGTTAGTGCCTGTACCAAATCCTTTATCAGGATGATTGAGACTCATCCTGGCACTGCAATGATTTGAGCTCCAGCATTCTTGATATTTTGGTTGTGATCTGATGGATCATAGCAAACATGGGCTACTGAAGCATTCACTCTGATCTCCTGTGATAAATTCACTCTGATCTCCAGATATTCTTATGAATGATTTATCGAGGCTGCATGATAACACATTCTTCGGGTTGGAAATCATTTCGACTGGCAGCTTCGAGTGGAGCAGTGTCATTCTGCAACTTGTATAATTTAAAACACTGGATTTAATTTATTAGGGCCATGTTAGCATTTTTTATATATATTCTTTTAGAAAAATAAATCATGTAAGTGTTCATTGCCATAGTGCTCTGCTGCTATACTTCACAGTGAAAGTGTTGGCTTGAATGCAGATTTAGTCTTCAGTCTGCTATATCATGGCTAGTGCAGTTTCTACTTTTCTGAAGCTGTCAAAGTTCTTGTTGGAGGCAATCAGCAACATAGATGAGCTTGGGCTGAATTTTCTGTGCATGGGCGGCTTTGATATAGCGTTTGCTTTAATATATGTGATCCCTCATTAGTTTAAGGTTTTTTGCCATCCATCCTGTCCCTGCTAAAGGTGAATAAATCTAATAGATGCACGTTAGTAGGTATATACAGGCCTGTGTGAATAAGCTGATCATAACAAACCTTTCACTTTAGTTGGGTAGCTGCTTTCAGATAGTATAATCCAAGTCACTCACTAAACAGCCAGCCATTTTCCTGTCAACGATGAGTTAGTTGTTAAGCTTGGTGCAGCGTGCCAGTGTGTTTTCTGTTTTTTCTTCTCTGCATTTTAAACAGAATCATTGATTCATTGAAGAGAAACTGGTCGAGGGATAATGCAAGCTGTGCAAAAGATGATTTTAGAGACAGCATGTTTATAAGAGGGCTGATGCACCACTGTGGCTAATTGATGGTGTGGAGGTATGTTTGCTTATTTCCATTTGCTCATGGATCCACCTTAGTCTTCACAGGCAAATTTACATACATATACATGCAAACCACACAGCGTAAAGTGGAAGCAGCAATACCTGCATCAGTAAGAGTATGGTAATTTATGGTAATTCAAGCAACACCCTCTTGTTTCAGTTTCATTTAAAACATGGTAATGTTTGCTGACCCGCAGATAGATCCTGCTGTGATTTAGTAATCTAGGGAGGGCAGATAAAGTGAGCATATGCAAACACTAGCACATATAGCCGCTCCCTTGTTATTATTGACACTATAGTTGCCTGTTCTCCAGTATTATTATCTCCTCCCTCTTGCTCTCCTTGACAAGTTTCCCTCACTCGCTTTGTGCCCTCAAACTCCAAGTACGTTTGTCCCGGCATAGCAGTCATACAAGCCACTGGGATGGCCCTCAATGCTTAACCAATAGAATCTCACTCTGAGGTCACCATGCAAACATCATGTGACTGTAGCAGGTTACTAGGCAGCATAGAGGTAATGGGGGGGTGCTAAGAACATGTCCTGATAGACTTGCATTTTTTCGCTACATTTCCAGGGCCTCTGAGACCACGACACTTGTGTCTGAGGCCTGTGTGTGCATTCAGGCATAACTGCAGCATGACATATTGAGCCTGAAGCATCAGTACAAAGAGCTCTTATTATCACTGACATACAGATTGTCATATCACTGGTTAAATGGACAAAAGATATCTTGCGAGTTGTGCCCTCAAACAAACAATCATACAGATTCCACAGATCCGCCTCTTAAACACACTGGGGCTCAAACTGTCAAATAGTCCTTTCATAATGTCTTTTTAATGTCTTTTTCATGGTTGCAAATAGGATAGGCAAGACTCACTGACACAAATCCACTGGGGTTGGTGGTTTTTGCTTGTTTTAAAGTTCTGCACTGATAGATGAGGCAACTCAATATAATTCTGTTCTGAGAAATAAAAAATAAAAAAAATTAAAAAAAAAAAAATTGAAAAGAAGTGAGGCACCCCCCTCACTTTTTGTGGCTGTGGCTGTTGGAGGAAGCCACAGTGCCCAGAGATAATTGATGCATGCACAGGGAGAAAATGCAAAGTCCAACACAGACAGACCCAGGTTAAGGATTTAACCAGGAACTCTCTTGATATGAAGCAACAGGGCTAAACTCCACACTCCCCTGCAGCCCAAAGACACCGGTTGTTTCAGTGGACAATCCAATATTTTATTACTATTTAATCAAACCGGTCTGTACAACTGAATGGGGTAATTATGATCTGGATGGAGGAAAAATATCTTGCAAATCCTCATATTAATTATCAGTTTGCAGCATTACTCCATTGCGTTTTAAGTTTACACAAACTCTGCTTGGCATATTCTGGGGTTTCATTTGATGTGGAGATCACTGTGCAAAGAACTTTTTCTCTACTGACCTGAATGTTAAGAGCTCCACCCAGCTATGCACATCAGCTTAAAAAGACACCGTCTAATACAAAAATGGAGAAAGAGCATCTACACAAACCTGACACAGAAAGGGATGAGGGAATATGGACTCCCCTCCTGGCTGAATGCCATATAGCCACTTGTGAATACCTTGACTTGCCTCATAACTTAGAATGGGTATGAATCTTAACTTCATATTTTAATATGTGTGGATCGCCCTTACTCTCAGCAGATTATTACAATAATGCTAAAACTGAAGAATTAGTCCTTAACTGTCTGCCAACATTCTTTAGTTTGTCTGCTTGATTTTTTTTCCAATACATCACATTTATTCAGCTGATGCTTTTAACCAATATGAGAACCACTTGGAGAATTGTTGGGTTAAGTATGTTGCCCAACGTCACGTCAACTGAGTAAGTCTGGGAACCAAACCGACCATTTTCCATATGAATCAAAAGCTATTTTCAATGAATCGACATGGGGCAGATGTAAAATTATAATTAAAACTTTTTAAGGAAACTTTGTCAAAAAGCTTCAGGATGCTGTTGGATGACAATCATATTTGCAGTCCTCATGGAGGCAAAAACATTTCAGGTATACTTAAATTTTTTCGCATTAATTAATGTAAGACAGAATTTTCTTGTAAGACAGAAAATAAGGAATGTCATTTTCTCCTTCCCTTTTGCCTGGAGGGTCATGTCAGTGTCTGTGTTTAATTGGTGTCAGCTGGTGGCTGTGCAGCAGCTGGGGACCAAGTAAACAACCTTGTGCTGCAGTTTATACGCTATGGACAAAGTGAGTGTTGATGGTACTTAAGTATAAGGACAGCACTAGCTTCAAAACAAACCCAGGAATATTTACATGCTGCTTTCTATGCTGCGGTTGTCAAGCTTATTAGCCTGAATATTGATCTTAGCAGTTTTTCCTCTATGAATGTTTGGTGCATATTTAACAAAGCTAGGAAGACAGCTAGGGTTATACAAAAACTATAAGTTACTCATCGCTGCAGACTGACAAATTACAATCATGTCAGTAACGCATATGACAGGTGTTGTAGTACACATAAATATAATTTAATTACAGTTTAATTCTTAAGTAATAAACCTGTGCAGTGGCTATAAATAAATAGAAAGCCAAAAATAACACCTGCCAACCAATCACAACAGTAATGCTCAGTACCACTGACTAAAAAAGTCCCAGATGTTTCCATTCACCCAGCGGACTATAAAACGATCCAAACACATTTTTTATTTTTTGTTTCCCCTTTTCCTGCCATGGAGCTGCAATTTAGGATCAATCACTCTTTAAAGCTTATAGCTACAGGATGTAAGCCAGTGCAAATGCTTCATTTTAACAGAATTTGCTGCCAGATGAGCATTCTAACCTGGCATGTCCTGAAATGATTAAAAAAAAAAAGGCAACATATTCACTCAGCTCTGATGCCATATTTCTCTGAGCACAGCCAGGAAGTTTTGTTAGAAGTTCATGTTTTAGTTGAAGTAAAAGTTAAAAAATTCATGGCACCTTGTGAATTACAGCATACTGCCTGCATTGGGGTCTGGCTGAATGAAAAGTGGAGCAATCAAGCTATGAGACCAGATTAGGTTCTGCCTCGGGCCTGCCTTGGAAACACACAAGTGAAAGAAGAGACCATCTGATGAGGGAGCGCACCCCACCTCCCCCCTCCCCCTCACACACACACAGAAATAACTGTGGATGAGTCTTATTTTGTTTGGCAGTTGCCACTCATCTTAAGAGTTGCCTTTATACGGGATGACAGTTTTGCCACAAGGAAATAAATCAGATACTTCCTTTGAGGTGAGTTGCTATATGATAATACACACATAATGTCTGGAAAAAACAACAACAACAACAACAACAACAACAACAACAACATGGAGACAAACAACATAAGAGCCTGAGAGAAAATTAATGAGAGACTTGGGAAAATAGACTGTTAGAAAATCCATCTGTAGGGAAGGTAGGAAACTCGGGACAGTAGGAAAATTGATTCTGAGGAAATCAAGTCCTCTGGCACTCCTGGCAGACAGATATCTGTAGTAAAGACAGCTTAACCTCAGACTAACACCACTCAAGAGATAAACTACCTTTTCTAAGCCTGAATTACCTGGTCTTTACAGATAAAAGTACACCTCTCTTTGCTGGCTTCTGTGAGATTTGCTTTTTGTTGGTTGTACCTCTTGACCGCATCTCCAATGAAGTATCCCATCAACACCCCTCTGTCCCTGGTCTATCATCTTGAAACTCACAGACAACTTTATTGATTGTCTAGAAAAGCAAAACACTATCAGCCAGAGGTCATCTCCACTTTTTGACTTCCACCCTGTGAAGATTGGGTGGTGGGGGTAGGCTTAAAACTACGGTGATGCCTTTTAGAGAACAGTGTCTTAGAGGGAGCAGGAGGGGGAAAAATTTTTTTTTTGTTTTTCTGCTATGTCAGCTTCAAACCAAAATAATACTAAGTGTATAACTCAGAGATGTTACCATGCTTTAAGTTTGGAAATGATAACTGGTTCAAGCAGAGACATATTTCCAGTCAAAGTGAAGAAAAGATTGAGAAATAAAAGCAGATGGCGGCTCTAATTTTCACAGAGGCAACAGCTGAAAGAGCGAGCAACACAAAAAGCTCTACTTCTGAGGCTAGATTAATCATTTGCTAAAAAAAGACTTCAGTTAGTCTTTTATTAATGTTATTTACTGTTAATGTCTTTCATTAAGGAATCTGTTGGTGGGTAGACTAGCCAGTCACTACACAGATGATTAAACAAACATTTCCATGGCATTAAGAAGATCAGTATAATTCAAAAACTAAACTTTATTAGGCAAGGCTGAAACTGGGCTTTTTGCATTTTTACCATAAATTTCTCCTCGTGCTTCAGGTCAGTTTTATGAAGTCTCTGAAGTTCACAAGCTTGTAAATTATATACACCAATCTGATTAACACCATGGGCTCACTTTGATAAGGTTGCTGAAAATTGTTAATTTGTGATAAACTGAAGTATACTTTGGTGCAAAAAATTTCTCACAGAAACCACAAATACCAGAGAATAATAATGATGTGAATTTCATTAATAACCGGTACATCTTTAACAGTTTAGACTTTGGTAAACACTATGTCACAAAACATACACTATCTTTCCCCCCAAAAAAGGCCACTACCTAACCAAACAAAAACAGACAAGAACATCCAATGAAATGTCCAGTGCAATATCAGAAACTAGAAGGACAGTGGGGAACCACCCTCTTGGCGGAAGAAATGTGGTCGGAAAAAAATCTTGACTGATGATGTTGGCTATCACTTCAACATTTGTGAAATGAAATTGTAAAAAACAAACAAACAGTAGAACTCACTGCTTCATTTAACAGCGGAAGTAAGCTCATTTCTTTAAGCACAATGTGAAGGGAACTCGAGGGACTAGGACTGAACAGCTGAGTAGCCATAAGAAAACCCCTAATCAGTGAGGTTAACTGGAGAAAAAGGCTTCAGTTTGCTAGTGAGAATAAAAAATGGACTGTGGAGCAATGGAAGGTCATGTGGGTTGATGAGTCCAGATGTACCCTGTTCCAGAGTGATGGGTGCATCAAGATAAGAAGAGAGACAGATCAAGTGATGCAACCATCATGCCTAGTGCCTACTGTACAAGCCTGGGGGGGCAGTCTATGATCTGGGGTTGCTGCAGATGGTCAGGTGTATGTTCAGCCACATTATGTGCCCAAAAAATGAGGTCAGCTGACTACCTGAATATACTGAATGACCAAATTATTCCATCAATGGATATTTTATTCGCTGATGGCATGGGTATATTCCAGAATGACAATGCCATGATTCATTGTGAAAGAGGGATTCAGGGAGCATGACGCATGATTTTCACCCATAGATTGGCCACCATAGAGTCCACTCCTTAACCCCTTTGAGAGTCTTTGTGATTGACTGGAAAAGATTCTGTAGTAACAAGGCTCCCATTTGATGAAAAACTGGCACAACTCTTGACACGAATAAAGGTTGTGACACTGGAGAAGCTTATTGAAACACATATTATGCATCAACTGTAAAACACATTGATGAATAGGTGTTCATTTTGGGCACATTTTGCACCTGCTGGATCTGCATCTTTCCACCATTGAGTCAGCCACGAACTCCACTATATGCCAAATGATTGTGTCATTGAGTCAGACTTGAGACTTGCCAGACAGGGCAATGATCCCAAGCACTGAGATAAACCTAGAGACAGATCCAGGTGAGTACAATAGATAGCTTACCATTTAAAAGTTAAACTCCTTTTTTAAAGATTTTTTAAAAAACAAAAGCAGTCAGAGTGCAATGTAGAGGCAGATGAGAGGATGTGTGTCTCTGATGTGTTTTCCCTCTTGTCACACACAGCAACTGGTGGCATCTTCATGTATCTTTCCTTAGTGCTGGGAGATAAATCAGGGACTGTCTCTCCACCACCACCCAGATGGATGGCTAATTGTAATGGGAGCCCAGCACACGGCTAACAATTAGACCTGAATGAAGATGGATGTGAATGGAGGGGTGGGAAAGGATGAGAGAAGTGTTTGATGAGAAAAAAGAAGGGGGTGGGAGGCAGAAGGAGGAGGCTGGAAAATGCTGGGGAACTAATGCAGCGCTTTCTCTCCTCAGTAATTCCTCCCCCCTTTCACCCCGTTTGCAGTGACTGCAGTGGCATCAGTAGTGTGAAACACAATCTAAAATGCTATCCTAGCTTACTCTCAGTTAAACATAGCCTTATTCTAAGAAATGACCTGAAGAGGAATGGATTTTCTGCAAAACATAACCACTTGCTGGGAGTAAATGTTAAGCAAATTATATTTTGCTAAGGTAAATGACCAGTGACACCTGCAAATGGTTGGTATAATGACAGAGAAGGTCATATGTCATTTAGGTTATGGAGCATTAAAGAACACTGCATGTTCTGCAGAGGGTAGTAATGGGCTGTTGAAGAATATGCCATGCCTGAGTAATTCATAGTTCTGGAGCAGCACTAAAAAATCACAGATGTCATTAGCAGTGAAAGAGCAGACCATGCAATGATAATGACTCTATCATACGCTGAGGTTACCATCTTATCTGCCAGACTACAAGTCCGAAATCTTACACATTAAAGTGATGTAACATGTAATGAGCTGAACACGTTAAAAAGGTCAGAATAATCCATCTCAGTTCCTTCAAATTCAAGAATCAAGAAATAAGGATGAAGACATGATCCAATGACAATATCAGCAGCTTTGTATTGATCAGGCTGTATTTCATTTTAGAACCTTATCATGCTCACTGGCACTGAACACAATGTAAAACTGAGTCAATATAAAAAAAATTACTTTTTTCAAACACACGGTAAGGTTGTGTTTAGTTTTGCAGCATGTTTTATCATGAAATAGAAAGCAGTGCAGTCTGATAAAGCCAGTCGGACTATATATAAAACTTTAGCCTCAATGGACATA
>JBBDHI010000014.1:10766720-10776789 GCA_037177115.1 Craterocephalus stercusmuscarum
ACAATAATAAGGTTTTCGTTGGATTTCTATATAACTTTTGATAAATTACATTTTGTTATTTCAAAATGGTTGCACTTTGAAGATCACATTCTAATGTAATAATATCCATCAGGGGAAAATGTTTTTCAGCTATTTTATTCATTAAAGAACAAGCAGCATCTGTTCAATATAGCCAGCACAGGCCAAATCTGTTCCTTTAACAGCAACTTCACTCCATAAATGTCCGAGTTAACTCCCAGATCTACCTGCAGGATATTGGATCTAATAATTCTAATTCATTACAACAGTGTCTTTTTAAAATAATGACAACGTTTATTCAGAAATCTGTTTTGCTGCCTGTCAGACTGACCTGGAGGATCTGATACAGCACTCCCTTTGCAGGTGAACCACATCTTAAAATGATGCCACAGCAGGTGGAAATTTGCTTTACAATTGTAAAAGGTACAGTGGGCTATGTACAGAAATGATAATTTATCTGATGGTGTACCACCTTCCTCTTTAGCCACGATACCACAAGGTTGTGAGTCCTGACGCGATCACAGGACCAGCTGCAGCGCGCTGTCAGCAGCTCAGCAGCAATTAATGACGACAGTTTGAACAGAAATACATTTTTATATTATTCGAAGCTCATCATGTGTTCATTTATAACTAATCCAACTCTTAAAATTTTGAAAAGTCAGATTTCAGCACACATCTTCATTGCAACCGTTTGGATACATTCTGATGGAGGGTTTTTGTAAAAGACATCTAAAGTACAACATAAAAACTAATTTTAAGGAGATTAATGAGGAGGTGTTAGTGAATGAGACCCATTATTCTTTACTTACATATTTGTCTTTTTAGGCTAGCATTTTGCAGGTGGTGACTCACCCACACAGGACAAATCCAGACCTGAAGAAGACTCACGGGGAAAAAGTCAAAGTCTGAATCAGATACAAAGGAAAAAAGCAAACTAACATTTGATCTTTTTTTTCTTACTGAATGCCAGAAAAAAATGTTAGAGGCTGCACGCCTTATATGCACATGCTTTCTGCAGTATTTATCTCTTCAGCTTCATATGATGTGACCTCAAATTTCTTGTGTTCTTCCTCGTCATCAGCATTTCCTCTGCTTCTGCCAGAAAACCTTTACTGAGTTCTGATTTTGAGGTTGAACTGTAATGACTCAAAAAAGAGATAAATGACTCAAAAATGACTTGCTAACATTGACCACAGTGACAGTGATGAATAGGGAAAAACAAGAGAAGAATAAAAAAGACACTGGAGCGTGAGGGGAAATGAATCATGGATAGATGGAGCAATAAGAGGAAGTAAAAGTGAGAGAACTGAGCTGCGTGATGGATGTTGGCGGCTGTTGGCTTTTGTCAGTAAGTGAGGCAGTGGTACAGTCTGCTGTGGTCCTTGTTGGACTATTTTTGTTGATCTTTCCTTGTTCTCTTTGCTGATTGATGGTTGGTATTAGTAGTCAGGCAGAGACATGATGTGGTCGCAACCTGGTCACAGTCCAACCTAGACTGTCCTCCTGCTGTGTTCTCTCTGTCTTTCTTTCTTTCATTCTTTCTGCCTCATTCACTTTTGCTACTTTCTGTCCATATTTTCTCTACCTCCATCTAACCATCTGTTTTCATTCCCATTTTCATTCATTCCCCTTCTCATTCCTCTCCTCTGCCCATTGCCGCCATTTTTTTTTGTATTACCAGAGCAAGGAGAGTCCAACAAATCTAAAATAGATGAGAAGTCAATGAAATCACAAAAGATGTTTGGCTTGTCGGATTGAGGTTGGAAAACTTTTGTTCTGTTTTTATTTTATGGCGACCACTAAACTGTGATGAGTCCCAAAGGTTGTGGACCAGTTTAAGGATGCCCTCATCTGAACTTGCCTGACCATGGTCACCATTCTCAGGCTGAACAGCATGATCCCGGGTTCCTGGAGTGATGTGGTTTGGGACTTAGTGTGAGCGGCGCAGCATCGGGGCCCACTAGAGCAAACATAGTACAGTCCAAAATAAAGCTCCTGCAAGTTCTTCAGAGGCCATGTGGAAAAGTTATAAAGTGGAGTTATAGGGGTCAGAGTGGGGATGAGATATTTAATGATTTACACAGAGAATGGAGTAAATACATGTGTACAAGTGAAGGAGTTGATTAAGTGTGTGCATATGGTACTTATGCATTAGGCTTGTGATGCAAATCCACATAATGCATGCTTGCGCATAAGTGGTGTGCAGAAGTTAGATTTGTCACATTGCATTTGCGTGACTACACCACACCAAAGTTTTCAAGAAGTGTGTTTGGCTTGTATGCATTTTTTTGTTTCTCTCGTTTTAAAACCTTACAAAAACATTTATAAACACAGGGGGTAAAGAGGGCTCTGCTTAGTCTTCCGTCAGTCAGCAGCTGGTCAGCCAGAGAACAGTTAGGTGATGATGGGATAAACAGGGAAAATATGCCCCCTGCTTTTTGTTCTCTCCTCCCCCGCTTTGCTCAAACCACAGAATGTCTAATTTTATACACACGTATATACATGAAGACATACAATGACACATTTACACAAACATTCAGTGCCGCAGAAAACCTTTTTTTTTTTACGCCCAATTACATAAAGACCTGTTTTTGTTGATTGAAAGTCTCTGAATAGAAGAATTAAAACTGTTAGCAAAGGAGTTATCTTTTCCCCCCAGTTTTATCTTCCAGTCCAACAAATTACATTTATCAAACAATAACTTTGAGTTTTAAGTAGCTTGGGGGGTATACAGAGAAACTGCTGCAATATCTTAATGATTCATGATGAACACAAACTCAAATTACAGCCATGAGTAGGCAAACACAAGGTTAAGAGACCCAGTCACTGTTACAGCGGTGTGTTTATGTGGTTTTAGTTCAGGTAAACATTTTTCTGGGGTAGTGTATAATCATGGGATTTAATTAGTTGTCTCTTAAAAAGCTACAGGACAAAGATTGTCACCATTTTACTTGGATTTATATCTCTAATCTGGCCTTTTTGGTGACTGCATCAGTGTGTGACTATGAAGTCATACTGTTTTAATAGATGGAGAATGCTGTTTAGTCTTGTCTTGCTGGAATATGAGAGGCCATCCTTGAATAGTTTTCTGGATGGAAACAAACACATTCAGGTAAACCGGAATATATAGAGCATCTCCCATAAATTCTCTAAAATCGTAATATAACTTTCAGCTTTGACGGTACATTTGTAGTCCTGCAAGCAGCTTTTACCATATGCACTAATGCTGCCATCAGAGATGTAAGCTTTCAAACAGAGCTTTCGATAACGGGCTAGATTGTCCCACTTCTACTCATTCTGGAGGCCATAATGTCCATGAGTTTTAAAAAAAGAGAAACACTTGAGTTTTCAGTCTATCCGACCACACAGCAGTTTTCCACTTTGCCTCGGCCCACTTGAAAGAGCTTTAGCCCAGAAAAGAAGGTGATGGTTCTGGGACATATTGTATATTTTTCTTTGTATGACAGAACTTCAACCTACATTTGTTGATAGTTTAGTGCAGATTGTTACACCCCTGCTTATCTTTACTAGGCAGACCCTGCCTCTCTAAGATGCTGCTTTAATGCTCAGTCATGTTGTTGACCTGCTGCCAGGAAACCTCATTGGTTGCAAAACATTTCTACTGCCTCAGCGGTTTGGACAGAATGGATGTAATATTCACAGTTATGCATCATAATTCTTATCAAAGCATTCTTTTCAAGCAACACTTTATGCTGTGTTTTTATTTGTTGTCGAGGTGATTCAATTATCACACGATCTAGTGAACATAGGATTACACTCTACTGGATGTAATTAAATGAAACAGATTCAACTGGATGTTGCCATCTGCTCAAAGTTATTGTTAACAGCCCGAGTACCACAAGGCCATAAGATTGCAGAGAGTTCAGAAAAGCTTTTTATTTGATGATTAAACACAAGTCACGCTGACTTCCGGCACGTACAGTAGAGCGCATTGAAAACTGTGTTCATGCTGCGTATGTTTGCCACGGTGATGGTTCAGTCTGCTTTGACAGGAAATGGATTCCTTGGAAACAGGATGTAGCTACTGCCATGTGGTGCTGGGAATGATCAGGAAAAATAATCAAAGCAGGAGAAAGTGTTAATGACGGGGAACGCCTGCAGAGGTTCTTCCTTTATACGCGCACATGTGTATCTTATGTGTGTTTGAGTGTGTGTTGGAAAGTGTAATGATGATGGATGGAGGGGAAAAGAGGGATTGAGGCAGCTGTGCGCCGTGAGGATTGGTGTGATTGTAGATGGGGAGAGTCCCCTGAAATTCCGGTGTCATTTATCCATCAACTCGTTCAATACTGAAAAAAACCCTGATTTTCACATTTTGGAAAAAATGTAATAAGACCATCACTCATTCTGTTGACAAAGATGATTTCAGAGATAGTCTATATGTGCTTTTGTTCCTTCTTTAACATCTGTGCTTTCCCATGTTTCTTTGTAGCCTGAAGGCAGACAGCTGTGTTGCTAAGGTTTTATCAACAGATGTTGTGGTGTACAATGAGACCATGCCCCACTCTCCACCCTGCAGCCCCTGCTGTGAGGCAGTTTACATCCGCTTGTTATCCTGCACTGGCCCTGAGGTGATCTGTTCATTATACGATTCCTGATCAGAGCTCCAACTGTTTTTCTTAACTCAGCTTGAAAAGTCACCCCTGAAATGACATACACCCTAAGCCTCAGGACAGGGAATGGCCCTCATTTCCGCACATTGCCTCGGTGTTGTAATGTCTCGGAAAGCTAACAGGGGTTACTGGGAAATTTCTGTTGTATGTGCTCGTGTATTTAGTGTCTGTGTGTGTCTGTAGTGTAGTCAATGAGCGTAAAGTGAGAAAAACAAGTATCAGGGCAGGGCGCAAGCCACATTTGTGAAGAACTTCATGCTTGCATTTGCAATTTCCACCTGCTTCTGCACACACATACACACACACACACACACAGAACACACTATGGACACATTCACTTAGGTGAAAAACTTCAGCTATGGGCTTTAGGTTGTCACCCTTCAACTGTGACCTTCAGACATCTTTTATATGTTTCCGTTGCCTCTTCAGTGAATTATGGATTGTTTATCACTGCTCTGTCATACATTTGAAAGTAAATGACATCCGAAGTCAGGTGCTTACACACCATCTGTGTGAGGGGGAACAGTGCAGATACTGTTTGCATAGTTATTTTATAAGCCGCATAAGCCAGTTTTTTTATTCACCTTTCACCAGTCTTTAATAAAGCAGACATTACTCAGAGTGAAAGCAGCAATTGGCTGTTTTAACTCAGCAGTCCATATCCAGCCTCTACCTTCTTCATCATGTAAGACTGTGCTGGTTTCTCTTTGATGTTTACATTTAAGCAAGGGGATATTTGAATGATTATAGGTGGTATGAAGGACACTGGTGGTCTTGCATTGTTTGGAAATGAAACAATCTTCCCTCTTTTAGTGATACAATCCAGACTTGGCCGTATTAAAGGCTTAACAAACATGAATTCGGCAAATATTATGCCATAAATTTAGATGATTAATGTAACTGCACAGACCTTTAAATAAATTACGTCTAATGGGTGCTTTTTGCTGTATTTACACAAGCTGGAAGGATGTCATGCATCCAGGGATATGAATAGCTCACACAGCTGTGTCCAGCGCACCACAGCAGCCTCAAGCAGATCTCAATTCAGGCGTTAAGATACATTTCACCAGATCCTCTCTTGGGATTTGAGAACTTTTATGGTGATGTTTTCAGCTGGAGTGACATTCAAACTTCGGTGAACACCAACGCAAAAATGCGCTTAGCTCCTGGCGCGTGTGTTTTTATGTGAGGGTCATACGGTTTTAAAGAATTAGACTGGTATATTTGAAAATGCATGAGGAATGTTTTCCCGATCAGTTGAAGACTCTTTTTGCAATATTGCACTCCCAAGGGGTTGAGTGAGAGTACAAATGTTACTGTGCACATGTTGGTCTCTCCTGGTTCTGCCGATTAGACTGTGGTCGACTCGTATAGTCCCTGTGTTGTTTATTGCGGCCCTGTGTCAGCGCTCAGCCCAATACCTTTGCAGGTTCGCCTGCCAGAAAAACTTTTATGATGAAATGTGAAGCAGGAAAAAGGGAGGTGTGGACAAACAGTGAAGCTGTTTTCTTTAAGCCTCTGTTTTACTTTGCTAACCAGTTTCCAGAATCCACATTTGGCTGCCATCGCTAGTACGAGAGAGGAAGTCGGAGAGAATGAGAGTGTGCCTATGCATTAGCGTGCACGGTTACATGTTTAATTACAGATACAGTTTCAAGCAAATGTGCTCTGTGCAAGCTGTTGAATATATTCATGTGTTTATGCACATGCTAGAACAGTTTGCTTCTCCATTAGAAAAAAAAAGAAACTACTTATTCCCAAGAATTCATATTTTTTCAACCACAGAATCTTGAATTCATATCAAGGTAATTTTTTTATATGATATGGTGTTGAGTGAAGGGCTGGAATGTTAAAGTGTGGCTTTCAAAAAGGGGGTGTTATAGATGTGTTTTTAATTCATCTACTTAACTTCATAACAGAGTCTCTGGTGTCCCCTTTGGAAGTGAAATGGACCAGAATGGACCCTTACTTTTCTCCCTGATGTTTTTAATCCCCCCCCAACCAGAATGTCCAGTAGTGCCATGCATTCTGCCAGAGACAGCGAGAGTTATCCCCCCTCACATGGAAATGCACAAGCCTACAAGGTCCTGGCAGAGGAAGCTGCTCCTGTCCTTGGGACAGCCTGGCTTAGGGACTTGGGGGATTTGTCACACTGACACATTACTTTATCTCACCACAGGACCAGCACATTTAGACAGCATAGGAAAACTCCTGGAGAGTTTGGAGTACTGTACGGTTGCCGTGATAAAGTGTCGAAAGCAAAGAAGTTGCAGCGGGGTGGGACAGAGGTGCTGTTAGAGCCTATGACAGTAAGAAGAATCCCATTAGAGGGAAAGGAAAATAGGTATGGAAATGGCAGCAGAAGAGAAAGGTTTATCATCCTCTCCACTAACCTGTCTGTAATCATAACATGCATGCTTGTCGATAAAGAAATACACACTTTCCTGCAACTGACAGTGGTGTTAATGTCCTCAAGCCAAATGATCTCTAGAGAATTGCCATAATTGCCCTCTCGCTCCCCTTGCCTTCATCTTTTCCCTTGTCCATCCTTTCATCTTTCCCTGCCGGTGTATTCAACTTCCTCCCCTTCTTGTTACTTATGTACGGAGTCTGGCAGTGGTGAGTGCTTTAAAAGGGTATTAGCAAGGCGTCTATGCCGTGCTATCACAGCTTAGTGGGGCAGTGCAGGTGAGACAGCAGGGATTTCCTGTTATGCCCCTTTGCTACATTCTTGCTAAATTGCTCCTTGCCAGGTGGAGTTAGAGCAGAGGAGGGATTTCTTTCTCTTAGGTCGCACAAACAGCTGCGCACACACACATACATACACACACAAGCGTAACAAGAACCTTAGTGGCATCAGCGCACAACAATGTCCACACACATACTGGACATGCAGAGGATTAGTAATATCACTGCGGTGAGAGTATACGTGGGTGTGCAAATGTGAACTGCGGAGGACAGAGGTGTTCTCAGTATTAGACTTTGGTTTTGTGCCAGAGGAGCAATATGAGATAAATACTTCACCATCTTACACCTGGGGGTCCTGGCCTGCTTCTAATGCAGCAGCATTAGAGGAGCCCTCCATGTGTCTCAGGACCGCACACTCCACTCTATCATCACACAAGCAGATGCGCGCACAAGCAGGCGGGAAGGAGCTCGCTTTAATTTTGCTTTTAGTATTAGTTTGTTTTCTTTTTTTTTTTCCCTCCACTCATTTTCATCTACTTCTCCGGTGACCGGCTGCAAGTTTATATATAATTAACTTGAAACAATTCATTATGAGCCTTTTTTTGGTGGAGGGAATCCATATTTTTTTCTGTCCATCTTTGAAGTGTTAATTTCTCATCCTTGCCACTTTAAACTCAACATTCAACCTGCAAAAAACAGAAAAGATGAACTCAAACTGTGAACCTTCCACCCTCTGACTCTGCTTTGACATTACGTCTATAAAAGTTGCGAACACAAGTCTGTTCCAACACTTAACAGGAGTGAGTCTGACTTATTGTTTGGCTTGTACAGGGACTGCATGGCCAGTAGCAGCTAGCCCAGTCAGGCAAAGCCACATGTATCCTCTAATATCCTACAGAGCAAAGAGCTGTTCCAGCGTTATACAAGCGGGATGAAAAACTCATTGTCTCCCCTGAATCTAAAGTACTACTAATGGCTACACTTCCCCGTACTCTGGCTAAGTCTTCCCCACTTAAGGTTAAGAAGTGTGATCCTCCAGTGGCTGAAATACCACACCAGACTATGATGCCATTTGTAAAAGTGCAAATGGCACCTTTGTCGTACAAACAGTACACCCCCCCCCCCAACTTTTCTCTTTCATTTTTTATTCAGCCACTTTCAATCAGAAAACTAAATTGGATTTTACTCAAATAAATACATTTCCAGCTGCCTGAAGAACCTTCCTCCTCCCTGTTTGAATCTACTTAATTGTCTTGTAAAATATTTGGGAGATGAACTGGAGAACAGAGGAGTCTGTTCTGTGTTTTCACACCGTCCATATTGTTAAACTGTCAACAAGCTCTCTCTTACTGCCTCCTTTTATCACTGTGTGTGTGTGAGTGTTTCTTGCATTAACATAAAACACACACTTTCAGTTCAAATGAGTTCACTATGAGCAGCATGGCAAAAAGTGCTGGAACAGAAGTCAGCTGCTGAAAGAGCATGTCTGTGCATGACAGCCAGCTGAGAAAATGTGTGTGTGTGTGTGTGTCAGTGGCGGTGCAGTAGAATACTGATGTCCTGAACTAGTTCTGGAGTGAGCTCAGACGTCCTTCATCTCATTGTGCACAGCCAGATACAAAGGATTTGAATGTGTGAGGGTGAAAGGAGCGAGCAGTGGGATCTACAGCAGCCCTGGTCCAGTCATACAACACTCTCAACAAACAAATGATGGGATGGGCTCCAGACTCCTTCTCTTTCACATACGCTTTTTCTAAATCAGTCCACAGTGGTTCATATTGTGGACATTTGGTCAAAGTCAAACTTTTACTACTTCCAAATGTCAACAAGTAAATGTGTTGAGAGATGTGAGTTTTAGAGGTGAACAATAACACATGGTCCACCTGACTAAGAGCTAAGAAGAAAACATGGTGTGGGATTTCTCAATCTTTTTTGAGGATTTCTGTGAGCGCTTTTCCTTTTTCTGTAGTGCTGCCTGACAATCAAATGATTCTAGCTCATTCTCAAATAGATGACCATGACTATCTATTGCAGTTGACTGTCTTTCTACATTATATAGTCTAGTGTCTTTCTGCCTCATAATGAAAATGGGATATTCTGTTTGAGTGCAAGGTCCGTATCGCCGCCTGTTATGCCATTGTTATGTATTTACCTTAACGTCCTGTCCCTGATCAATTCTAGGTAGATGCTCTGCGGGTGCGTCTTGAGGAGAAGGAGCAGTTTCTGACCAAGAAGACGAAACAGCTGCAGGACTTGACTGATGAAAAGAGCACACTGACTGGAGAAATCAGAGACATGAAGGACATGCTGGATGTCAAGGAGAGAAAGATCAATGTCCTGCAGAAGAAGGTACAGAATTACTGCACCTTTTAGTGTCACATACAATAATTATTATGTTTCTGTTGTGTTTTTTTTTTCTTTGTATGAACAATTTAGGGTTTGAGAATAGCAAAAAATCAAGCTTGAGATTTATGATTTTTTAAGAGTTGATGCAGAATAGAGTTGATAGAAATGTTGAACTTAGATCAGTTGCTATTTTCTGTGATGGGCCATTTCAAAAATTTGCTTTAAATTTACTTGACCATTGGATGGAAACACCACTAGTATGAATATTAATGTTTCATTCAGTCCAGCCGGACAAGTGTGATGTACATCAAATAAATACTCATCATTCCAAAAAAAAAAAAAAAATGAAGCCACACAAAGCTTTTAAATAAACCTGCTTCAAT
>JBBDHI010000014.1:10802954-10824440 GCA_037177115.1 Craterocephalus stercusmuscarum
TGGGTAAATATATGTAAATGAATAACACTATGAACAAACAATAATAGACATAATTCATAATATTATACAACAATTTTATTTTTACTTAACAAAAAAGTGATTGATGAGCCAATGGTACCACAATTCCCGCATCCATGAAGCCATGTACAGTATGTATGCACTGATGGATTGATTTATTCAGTCGATAAAGTCCACTTAATCTGTCAGTCTGGATCAACTTTAACAGTTACATTTACTGTTACAGTCAATGATGAGTCTGAAAATTATGAAATCATGTTTTATTTTTTAAGATAGCTTAGTGACATTACTGTCATGACAGTATAGTCAGCCTCTGGGTCAATGGCCAAGGTAGATTCAGACAGATTATGGCCATTATTGAGGTCTTTTGTCTGTTTATTTAAATTGACAGCTGCAGGCAACGCATTTAAACAGACATCTTATTCCATACATATCAGGTTTGACACTACGTCGTCCATCACATCCTCATGCTACTACAGAGTGTAAGCATTTAGCATCATCCATATACTTGAATTAACCAAGCACAGCACTCAAACTTGACAGTAATCCTAATACGAGCATTTTCCGTTTACCTGAGGTGAAAAACAGCAGATGAACTGTATTTCCTAGTCAGACCTGTCTAAACCTGGGTACTTTAGAGACCTTTGACCTGGACAAGTAATATATTTTTTTATTTCTGTCTCTGTATCCATTCTCCTCTCCATTCTACACATGCACACATACACTCAAAGGCCCAAAACCCAGAAGAAACAGTCAGGATGTGTCCAGACATCACAGATCGTCTGAGGCTTCTAGAGCAGGAAGTGGCCCGCTACAGAGAGGAGTCTGGCAAGTCCCAAGCTGAGGTGGAGAGGCTTATGAGAGCACTGAAGGATGCTGAAATGGACAAATCATGCAAGGAGAAGAAAATCACTGACCTTGAAAGGTGAGGGTCAAAAATTCAGTGGCATTCACATCAATCACAAATCCCCATCTGAGTGTCCTCAGACTGCAGCATCATTTCAAGTGACCGGATCTTTGTAAGATCTCAATTCATTCCTAAGTGTTCTATTTATAACGGAGTAATCCATAAGATGTAAACTGTCTAAATTGTATCCTCCTGACACTTGAAACCACTTCCATACTTTCTGCCTTATGTAATCACTGCCTAGAAGCACACGCTGTGACCTATTTACACGCGTCGTTTTAATGATTTTGGTTAATATTCTATCATTTCTCTGTGTGTATGTCTGCAGACCTGGGTAAGTAAATATAACTTGTGCATGTTAACCATACTACATAATACTCCCAACAGTGTCCTCATTCATTTTTCTTGAAATCATGCCACCTCTGTTGGGTTGCTTTGAAGTGCTCTCGGGTAAAAAAGGCTGGGAATTTGGGCGTTTCGCTCACATCTGATTCTCAGGAAGCTCAAATTTGACAATCCCATTGGTGTGATAAATGTAAAATCCAGTCATGGAAAACAATCTCAGGCTTTATTCCTGCGACACCCATAACACAATCAGAGACTGATATGTTCCCTGATTTATAACCAATGGGGACCTATGGCCTCTTTTTGTGTTGACTTCTGCAGAGCTTCTTTGGTTTCTTCTACCATCGGCCCTGGTGCCATTTCTGCCTTTTCCCTCTGTCACATCCTGTTGCTGTGTTTTTTCTTACCTCAGTGTCTGTTAAATAAACACATCAGGTGTTTTTGTCTCTGTCGTTGCATTACTGTAAATGCAGTCAGCACATTGGGTTTTTGTGTATGAGCATGTGTGTGTTTTTGAGTTTGCCAGGCGGCAGACAGCCAGCGGCATGCCAGTGGGAGGTGGTGTATCCAGCCCAGACACTGGCTGTTTATACTACTCAGTTTATTACTGGCAGAGTGCTACTCAATTATCATTTGATTTATGGATTGGCATGGTGTGTATATGTGCTCAAATGAGTGGTTGTTCAGTGCCAAGGCAGAAGTACTATGCGTGAGTGTTTGTGTACATATTTACTTCAGATGTGCATGTGTGAAAAAAAAACTATGCTTACATAAAGGTATGTCCTTTGTCTGTTTCCCCATTACATACACTGTAAGAAAACTTCAAACTGTTGGAGTTAGGTTTGATTAACACTCATCAACTCCATCAGGTGTGTTATCACGAACTGTGATTGTGAATATTTGAGTTGGTTTGGATGGGCTGTGTATACTGGATCCAGTACAGTTTCCTTCCTCATTCATTACCCATTTTACAGACTCTGCTCTGGCACTGAGACGTTCCGACTCAAAGTCTGTGGGAACTCCAAGGCATCAAGCAGAAAGGAGCACAGTAGCTCCTGCAGAGTCAGAGTTTACTCTCTGTTTCTTTCGTTTTGACTTATATAAACACGCGTGCTGTTCACATGCAGCTGGCCCCAAGCAGCACGTTTAGTTTCGATGCATTTGTGTGCACAGCCGCCTCCAGACCTGGAGTATTCGGGATCTTTGGAAGGATTTCTTTTCCCTTCAGCTCGTCTATCTTATCGGGATTGCTGCCTCATTAGTGTCAACCGGTCTCTTCTATCAGCTCGGCCCTTCCCCTTTGCATGCCACAGACAGGTTAAAGGTCACAGACAGGTCAGCCTGAGGTTATCAGAGGAGGACACACAGTATTCATGCAATGTCACAGCACATGTTATAAATAAAGAAACTTTAATATTTTGAGCTACATTTACATGTATATTAACACATATTTAGCTATTGTAGAAACTGGTTTTATAAATTCCCATGACAAAAATAGACACATTTTTGCACAAGTGGCTGTGCACATGCACTATGTGACAGCATGGATGGATGAGTGATTGTGAGCTGATTGGTTGCATGTGAAAAGATGCAATGCTTGGTGTGTCTGAGAAGAGGATAAATGTCTCTTTAATCAGACTGTTTCTGTTGGAACTCAGTCAGCTGACCTAATAATTACTGTCTAAATAGAGGGAGAGAAGAACAGATGAACAAACAGACACTTTCTCATCCAGTTGGCTGCACAGCAGACAGAGTCAAAGATGGATAAGGCGAGCGGTCACTGACCTAGAAGGGGAGATTCGCTCGCTGCTATGTCATAGCCCAGATCTCCCAGTGATACAGTGTAGTATATCAGTGATAGATTCACATTGTTGGTCTTGTGTTTAATGATATTAGTTTCCAGCTAATTCGGCTCAGTAAGACACTCAATGAGCTTTGTTTGTCTGTCTTATCTGTGTCAGTTGTCGACACTAATGCTAATAGCTGGATTTATTAATTAGAGCTTCCCAAGCCTCAGTTGCTGATCTCAGGGAACAGTTTGTTTACACTTAATAGACTTAGACAGAGAAAGGGAAGACATTGTTTAGCATATTAGGAAGCGAATTGAAGAAGATCAAATTGGAATCAGTTTTAAACAATACATACATGTAAAGACGCCGTTGTAATTAAACATTCGGAGTTCAGAAATCGGAGCTAAAGTTTGTGATAATAATGAAATAGGTATAAAATGCTTTATTATTTCTTGTATGTGAAACCAAGCCTTGCTTCTTTTTTCCTTCATTCCTTTCCTCTTGGGTATATATTATTAACTAGTCGGTTTATTTTGTATAGGCTTTTTCTTATTGCTTTTACAGTTCAGTACTTATAGAGGTATAAAGCCCCCACAGTGTGGTATGGGGCCAAACTTTGACAAATAAATCAGCTTTCTAGTCTCACCCTACTCACGAGGTAAGCAGTCTGGTATGTAAGGGAGAGTTTCAGGAGAAGGGAAATGTGTTTGTGTGTGTGCATGTGTATGTACCATAAAAACCCATGTGAGCTGATGATGAGTGGAATCAATGGCTGGTGGCTTCAAAATGCTCATCCACTCACAGACAGCCATTTTTATTTGGCCTGATTCCTGCGACTGTAATCAAACTCCAGATGTGGTCTCGCATGACAGAACGTCAAAACCCAAACAACCGCCAACGTTTTTGTTTATCATATTTTTACATGAGCGTGTTTGTAAACTGGGTGTTTTTCTGTTGCAGGTGCACATGTAATTGAAAAAAATAATCTGTATGACCTGTTTTATTGCAGATATGTAAACAAGTGTCAGCTGCAACAGACAGGAAACATTTCATAACATTAACAGTAAATAGATATGTGAACTTAATAAAATGCTGTTACACTTTATTACACTCAAATATGTAGATACACAAACAGACTGGCTTTTTGTTTGCTCTTGCCGTGAATGCGTTAACAGCAATGAGGCAAACATAATTGTGTAGCAATGAGACACATCCCAGCAGCATAAATCATTTGTACATACATACTGGTCTGTTTTAAACCTCTCAACAATGCGGTGCCTCAGATCAAACTAAAACTCCCACAGTTTACACCATTCCTGCTACAATCTCTACCCCCGCACCCCCCTTTTTTTTCCACATCCTCTCTCCTTTTAACCTAAGAGACAAAAGGTATTTACATTTACTACAGATCAAATCTGCCTCTTATTTAATATGCTCCAGTGTAGTAATAACTGGCCTGGTGTGTCCCCGTCTGCCTGAAATCAGAGGATTAACTTCCACTCTGCTGTTTATTAAAAGACAGAATGAAGAGACAAAGTTATGAAGGAGATACAAATCATTTTTTTCTAAAAGTTATTAAATGTTCATACAGACGGAGTCAATTTAAGATATTTGCTACCTTACCAACTAGATCTTATTTTATATTCAGTTTCCCAGCATCCAGTGTGAACACCTCTATCTATGCCATTCAATCTGTGTTTTCCTCGCTCTAAGGTGCATCAGCCTTGTTCCTGGAGGTGAAGTTCAAAGAAAATGTTCAGATTTTTTTTTTAACAAAAAGATACAAAGACAAAAAGGAGAAAAAGTAAAAAAAAATGCAAGAAAAGTCAGAGATAAGAAAGAGCTTTATAAATCTGCTCTGATGGCCAGAAGTAAAGAAAAGCTGCTTGTGTTGGAAAGTGAATGTGTGAAGAGCTCCAGGTGTAAAAAAAGGGATGAGAAATTTGAAAAATGACCTGTTGCTCTCAGTTAGGGAAACTGGCTGCTTGCTGTTCTTTTGCTCTCACTTTATCTTGAATAAGATATGATTTCCAGCGAAGGATTTACTCACTTCAGTGATTAACAAATCACGGCCTCCCTCATATTTTCCTCTCACATGCACCCTTGTCAGCCTGCTCCTCATTCATGCTCTTAAGCGCCCTCATTTGCCTTCACACTGGTCAAAACACTTAAGTTCATTTTGCACTGATGGCTTAATGGGGGTGTATCAGCTATCAAACAGGACCAGAGTGCCTGTTGGTTTATACACCTGTGCCAGTAGCAGTTTTGTTTGTGATAGCTGATATGCCCTCATGTCGAGTTTGTTCTCCATGGACATGCCTCTGAGCTTATGAAAACACACACACAGACATCAAAGATCAGTCTAAACAGAATCTACTTTTCGTTTTTGCTTTGCATGTGTGCACATGACCTTACATTTATATTTCATATGAAAGAGAATTGAACAACAATCCTTATTTTTGCAGCAGCTTTGAACTCCATTCATAAAATTGATAAAATGTGTAAAATAAGCATGATTAAAAATACATCTTGGTTTATATCAGAAACATGGGTGGAAGATATCTGTAATTTTCTAAAGGGTGATCTAAATATTGTAAAAAAAAAAGAATTGAGAACTCCCTTCTAATTTCCTCAAAAGATTCAAAAGTCGGCGTTGTGTGTGTGGCAACATGAGAGGGTATTAAACTTATTTATTGTCTTGCTACTTTTCACTTTGATTGTGTACCAACATCACTCTGCAAAACTGATGCACACACACACACACACACGCACACCCACACACACACACTCCCACAGACCGTTCTGAAGGTTGTGACAGCAAATATTTGCCCACATGTTGATGCAGCTTGTAGGTTTTGCCCAGAGTAAACACAGCAGTGTGTATGTGGAATAATAATGTGGTACATTTAGCAGCTGCTTGGTCACAGCTTGTTTACCGTGCTGGAGAGTTCACTTAAGCACTAATTTGTCACTGTCAACTTTCTCAAGTTTTCAGTCTTTTTTTTTTCTAATTTGAAAAAAGTGAAATCGGAGATTTGAGTCTACTTTGAGAGCGTTTGTAAGAAAATATAGATGGTGCGCATGTGCATATGCAAATGTTTTATGGTTGCAAGAGCCTGTGGATCTTGGTGCATTGGTGTGGGTGTCAGCATATACATACATATTTATTTACATGGGCGGGTGCCTTGAGCTGACCAAATGAGCAGGAACAAGTTTTAATGAAGATGTAAATACCTACACAACCTGCAACAGCTGATTTATTATCAATGTGTGTGTTTGGACTGTTTCTGACAGGGTTTATAGCTTAACTTTATTTTTCAGATAAACGCCCTTGTGTGTGTACGTTGGCACACTTCTGTCTTCTTAGATGTAGACCTAGTTACACCTATTTTTGTGAAGTGTGTGTTTGTGTGCATGCACAAGCTTGCATTTCCCGTCTGCTTATGTTTGTGTGTTTTGTTGTTGAAAGATTAACACTGCGGTGTCTCATCTCCATCAGTCAAGTCCTGTCTTGTCCCAGTTTGCCATGACTAGACACACACTCAGTCTTTGTTCTTAGCTGATTTTCTGCACATACTTATGCTCCACTATTGATCTGTATTATACAAATATGGAAAAAAGAAAAAGATAATCGAGCAAAACCAGATTGATTTAATCATGTACTTTATGCATAACACTACATTTAGAAGTTATACATGAAAGAAATAGGACTAAATCCATATTTTGTTTATTTGCACGCAGAGAATATCAATCAATCGATGAATCAATCAGATTTTATTTGTACTGACCTTTCCAAAAACAAAAAGTCAAAGTGATTTTCAAAAAAGGCAGAGCAATTTAGAAGTACTTTAAAACAAATACATAAAAACACATTTGGAAAGTGCTGCATTAAACAGACTACTCTTAACTGATTGCCAGTCTAACAACGATGATCTTCAGCTTCTATTTAAAAAGGCCTAGCTCAGTAGTGAAGCTAATGTCAGGGGGCAGTTTGTTCCACAGTCCAGGAGCAGCAAACACAAAAGACTGGTCATCCCACTGCTTGTACCTAAACCTCAGGACTTTAGACTGCAGGGCCCTGCCATGATCGAGGTAGTTAAAATCTCCAACAAATAGAAGTGTGCCAGGCCATTACAGGCATTAAAAACAGACAACAGAAGTTTCAGATCAATTCTAAAATGAACTGGAAGCCAGAAGAGTGTCGACAGCACAGGGTTATGTCTTCCCATCTGGATGTGCTTGTTAAAAATCAGGCAGCAGCGTTCTGTAGAAGTTGGAGAGATGAAATCGAAGACTGGCTGGAGCCAACATAAAGGGCATTACAGTAGTCCAGTCTGAACTTATGAATGTGTGGATTGCTTTTCCAGATTCTGCCGACTGAGAAAGGGCTTTATTTTCTTTATTTTTGCCAAGAAATGGAGCTGAAAATAAAAAAAAAACTTCTAACAACAGAACTAATCTGTTGAGCTCACCATCAAATGTCAAATAGAGATTTTTAGCATGTGATTTAAAAAAAAAACAACATTTTGTTCACAACAATTTTTGAAAACATTCGGCATAGGTGACGAGCTAAACAAGATATATTCATTTCAGGTATATGCTTAAGAAGAATACATGTCATACTAAAATTGTTAGCTTTTTGTCACATTTGCACAAATAAGTCTCGAAATCTTTGAAATGGAGCTCAGAGCTAAGTGTGAGTACCTCAACAAAATTCCAAGGAACATATTTGACAGCTCTTCTATGTGCAGTTCTTTTGTCTATGAGATATTTTCAGGGTTTTCTTCCATGTGTTGCTCATTCCATATTCTCCATAACATTTCAATTTGATTTATATTCCATACTTGGCTTGATCTTTCCATAACACACCAATTCTTCATTTTGAGCTAATCCTTGTCGGAGTTGCTTGTGTGTTTAGGATCTTTGACCTGTTATAAGCTTCTGATTTAGTTTAAGCCTTATGGCAGCTATTGCGTCACATTTTTCCCAAGCACTGTTTGATATGATACAAGGCAGTGAAGCAACCCAAAACAAGGGCATTTCAACCATCATATGTCACAGTTGGTTTGAGTGTCTTCTGGTACTGTTTTTTTTCCTCTTTTCCCATGTCTACTCTCACTGTGGCCAAACATCTCTATTACTGATTTGACTCTGCAGAACACAAAATTCCAAGAAACCTGGGACCAGATGCATACTACTGTAGTTTTATTACAAAAACTATCTGCACAAAGACTGAAAGTACTAATTCTTTGTCATATTTCTAAAGTTGCAGATTCAGTTTTGAAAACTCAGACATCTTGGAATTATACTCGTGTATGAAAGCATATTTCCCACTCTCATCTTTAGCCGTGTTGTACAGTAGACACACCTGTTATCTATAATTTCCAGCGCAGGTAAATAAACATGACGATTCAAGCAACTGCAGAAAGAGGCTTAATGTGACCAACTGTAACACTAAAACCTTCATTAGTGAAGTAGAGGGAAGGAAATCTTGTGTATTTGATGATCCCAGCTCTGGAAGCATGAGGGGAACTACTGAGAGTTAAAAAATTACAGAAGTAATCAGAGGTTGAAAAAGTAAGAAAATAGATAGATATATAACTGAATGTAGAATCTGAGACAAATGCCTTGGTTTACTCAAAGTCCATCAGAAATAAAGCACAGCCAGTATTCAACACAACTCTGGTGGATGAACCAAGTTCTACTGTATGTGGTGTCAGAAAATCTGTAAACCTTATAGAGTCTCAATTCTCTTTTTAAAGTCACAGTATGGTCTTCCAACAACCAAGAAGCCATTTTTGCTCATGTTGATTTCACATGACTTTAGCTGAGCTATAGTCATTCCAAACAGCCCCCTCTATAAGATTGTATGTTTAATCTTATTCATTCCATTCAGATATCTGTTATTACTTTATTTCTGATTCAGTGGTGTCACCTCCTGGTTTTTCCTTATTTTTTTGCTCCAGCAGGATTTAAGCATAAATTGCTTCATAAACATGCCACATGTGCAAATGTGATGCAACAGCAGCAAAGGTTCACACATAGTTTTGTTTGTATGTATTACTGTATTTATGCTTCTGGCCCCTGGTTTTTACCTGTATTTTCAGTAGAAAACAATTTTGTCACTTGTTTGTTGTATGGCCTTTATCAATAATTTATCAATAATCACCATTTCAAAGAAGATCACATTCTTCTTGGATATTTCCCTAAAGACCAAATCACGTTTCCGTTTAACAACTATAACATCGTCATTTAGCATGAAATACAAATTCAGTCTCCATGATGAAAATCATTGGTTAACATTTCTGTCTGTTTGCTCGGTTAAAAGACAAATCAAGTCTCCAAACATCCTGAAGCAGATGGTACCTGGCGACATGAGGAAAGACGCTCTGACAGATGGACATCCGCATTCTTTATCACAGGTTAGTGTGAACGTCTGCGTGCGTGTGTGTGTGTGTAGATGTACACACTCCTTGGCATCTAATTGAATTTTCCATGCCCTTTTCATCGCATCAGATTCAAATTTCTCATATTCATTTCACCTGCTGGCTCTTCTTTTATTTCATCTCATTTCTTTGGCAGTAATTTCCTTTTATTTGTGTTCCTTCACATATTGTTTCCAGACTACACTTTTGCTCAGCTAAACAGAGGCAACATCAATATAGTCCTCTGTGCCTCTGGTCCCCCTTTCCTCTGTAGACCATAAGCAGGACCAGAAATCAGCGCTGTAAATAGTCTAAGAGCAGATACACCAGTACAAAAGGCTCAGACAGAAACAGTTAAAGAACTTAGTGTAGTCAAACATCTTAATAAACCATACCTAATACAATTTGTGTAGATATGTATCAGCTTTACTGGGAGTGTGTCAGCTGGTTGCTTGATTCTCTGTGTGTAAGTATGCAAGCACACAGATAGTGTGCTTGCATACTTGCCTGCAGGTGCGTGTTGAGGTGTTAGTTCAAAGTGTGTAGAAAAAGCAGGTCATTTCTACATCTACAGTATACTTCTGTACCAAAACAAAGATAGTTTTTGCTAGAGCTAGTTATTTTTCTCTGTGTACTGGCAGGATGTAGCTAGTTTTTCTTCATCTAGACAGTGTGTGAGAAAACTGTAGGCATGCAGCCACAGGATTAATAAGGAGAACCGACTTCCACTAGTTTACAGTTACAGTAAAGTACTGAAACAAAGTTCTGGTAAAGTTGGTCTCACTAAATTGCCAGATCGGCTTCTCTCAAGCAAATAGAAGCTTCTTGAAAATCATGAAAATCCACATTTTCGACTTATTTTCAAGACATTCGTGTGTAATCCAACATGTTCAACAAGCCCCATCATTCTTTGTTGCAGATATTCGCAAACTGGCCATCAATTTTTTTTCTTCAGTGTTATAGCATCTGGTTAAGGTCCTTAGGAAAACAGCACACTGTAACACAAGCACAGGTTTGGAATCTGCACAAAAAAACAACATTCTGCAGATGCACACAATACATTCTGCACTGTCAGAACAAACTGGCTCCCTGTGTAGATGCAGACTTTTCTCCCTGGGAACCTCCTCTGATGACAGCTTTTCAGACTGCACAAGCCCACCCAAGAACTCTGAAAAATATCAGGTTCATGCAGGATAATATGAAGGAAACTGTGTGTTGTGCATGCTACGTACTGTATTTGGTTGTCCCAAAAACAGCCTTAGTTTAATTTGGAGCAAGTGTTGATTGAATCTCAATACAGGTGGCTGCACTGTACAAATATGGCCTACCAAAGAATATAAGAATACCTCCTCTTCCAACTCTTTCTGTTTTGTGTTTTCTCTGATTGATCTTGTTGCAAATCTAAAGACTTCTTCATAGACTGGATATGTTTTAATTACTCTGTGCACACATTTGTCATTCCTATCCCATACATATCATATACACATCCCATTCATATCACATTCAATTCAATTCAACTTTATTTGTATAGCGCCAAATCATAACAAAGGCGCTTCACTGACAATCAGTCAAGCAGTCAGATTGTCACACATTCATATATACATACATACTAGCCAATTAATGACAAATAGCCTATGTAAGGAAACCAACAGACTGCCGAGAAAGGAGAAAATATGTTAGTGATATCTCCTTTTACGTTGTATGCAGGAGAGGTACAATCATGACATTTCATCCACTGAGATCTGCCGAGAGAAGAAAATGTTAACGATATCTCCTTTTATGTTGTACGTAGAAGGAGAGATACTATCATGACATTTCATCCACTGAGATATGCTGAGAGAGAAGAAAATGTTACATAGCAGTAAGTGAAAATCATTGTGGGGGTGCCATAGTGAATCAGTGCATATTTTTTTTAAAGTGATACGTTAAAACCATCTTCTCAATTCAACAAGAAAACATTGTTGAAGGACCTAAAGTAATAGGAAGACAAGGAATTAAAGATGATCTCTGCTGAGAAATAGGCTAAAATTCCCACAAGCTGGTGAGCAAGACTGGTTTAACAGTTACTGACTGTTGTTTTAGTTATCAGGTTGTCACAGAAGATGCTTTAGGTTAGGTTTTACATACATCTGCTTCTCATAAGTTTGTTGTATTGGATTACTACCAGTATGTCATATTAGACTGAATTTGTTTACTTTTGCCACTATAATGTAGAAAAAAAGTATCCCATACTTTTATTCACTACTGTGATTGAAATAAGAAAGTAAATCAGAAGCAACAACAATTGAATAAAAGCTGAGTTTTACCTTCCAGCCCACTATCTATGAAGATGTTATAAATACAATAAGCACTTTGTATAATGCGCCTGCTGGAGCACTCAGGGTTGTGTTTTGGCCTCTGCTGCTCTCTGTTTCCCCTGCTTTCTTTCTCCCTCCCGTTATCTGTGGATCCATCAGGAACACAGCACGCTCCAAGGGTAAACACACACAAACAAACTCTCCCCATCATTCCAGGACAGTTTATGTGGGATAAAGTGATAAAAATCTCTTCGCTCCATTGTCTCCATCTCACCATGCTGCACTTCAGAAACACAGAGAAAACACACATCGGAAGTATTCACTTCAGGCTTTCACAAAGGACTGTTATTTCTCTTTTATCTGTAACAAAGAGGAATCAGTAAGTTCCAGTTTACTTACATTTGTTCAGAAATGCTGTGATTAAAGAATCTCTTTTCAAAAGTCCAACAACGCTCAAACAAAATGGACACTTGTCAAGATTGTCCTTCATGCTAGCTTTCTGTCATGTTGATCGCAGCTCCATATAAGGACACAAATCTTTGGTGCACAACTGCAATGTGCCTTTATTTGCACATTTATATAAGTTATTATAACCCTTCCATCAGACCAGAGCAACTCAGAGCCATAAGAATCCTTCCCAGGGGCATTAAGTGATGATTGGTGCTGCAGAAGCAATTATCTTCCAGTTTCCTCCTGCTTTCTGTATCTTCCTCATCCCCCTTTCCTTTCTTTGTGTTCTTGAAAGCTAGAAAATTCTCTTGTTTCCAATAAATCTTTACTCACATACATATGCACTTTCTTAGATGCACTGATTCAGGCTCCCCTCTTGTGCGCACACACACACATACACGCAGAGTTAACACACAGCTTTTTAGTTGAGGTGCACATGGGGGTCCAGCAGCAGCAGCCCCATCTCAGTGGGGTGTGTGCATGAGTGTGTGTGCATGCTTCTGTGTGCTATGTGGGGTCAGACCGGTA
This sequence comes from Craterocephalus stercusmuscarum, assembly GCA_037177115.1. Taxonomy (NCBI): domain Eukaryota; kingdom Metazoa; phylum Chordata; class Actinopteri; order Atheriniformes; family Atherinidae; genus Craterocephalus; species Craterocephalus stercusmuscarum. The sequence goes on from JBBDHI010000014.1 coordinate 10,815,715, forward strand.
CTTGTTGATTCTGGTGCATCGAATTACTGCCTGTCTGTCACATTCAATTACAATTTTGGACTGCTGACATACACAGCATGCTTCTGTATGTGTGTGTGAGTGTTTGTCGCTTGGTTCCATCTTGTGCTGACACAACGAACCACAAATATCTACTTGTGACTTGGTAATTTTTCCCTCTCCGTCAAAACTAATGCCATGACTGCACTTTCTCTCTGTGTCTCTGAATCTTTATAAGTTTGCCCCTTGTACTGATTGGCTGATGATAGTGCAAGCATACTTCTTGGTATTTGTTACAGGCAAGTGATAAGCCAGCCAATAAAATCTTGTGTGCGCCTGGTGTTGCCTCATGAAATAAGTTCCACTACATCTGGGGAATCCATCGCAATTGAAACCTCATGTTTGACCTATGGTACTGTTTAGGGAGGTGCTCTGTATCTAGAATGCAAAAAAAGTTTTTATTCAGAGTTCTGTAAGACGTGCAGTGCTATTAAACATGTTTACATTGATGCTGAAGCTGCATTCATGAGGGTTTTTAATATTATCGAACCTTTAATAAGTCATGTAAGCCAACACGAAGCAGCCATTTCTGAGATGGAATGTCCATTTAAGATGAGCAGACTCTCCAGTTGTCATCCAGTTTCCCTGCTTTACCTGGATCAAGTCTCCTCATCGTAGAAGTGTGAACGTGTGAACTTGAATGTGAGTCAACGCTTTCGTAGTCAAAGAGAAAGTTTGAAAAAAAAAAGGAAAAACAGAGAGAATCAGGGAGTTTATTATTTCTGTCCAGTGTTTTCTTTCCCAGTTCCATCAACCAGTGTGGAGACAGATCATTTTCTCTCTCTCACCATAGGTGTCAATGAGGCCACACACAAACTGTGCGTGTCTACGCACACAGTGTATTCGCACACCAACACCCATAAATTTGCACACCCACATATGTGTCAGCATGGAACTCATAGCACTTAAAAACGGTTTCCATCACTTATTGCTCTCTTCTGAATCAGTTTTTTCTGACATCTTGTGTCGTCTCTCGCTACAGATCCTGCCTTTTTTGGTTTTTCCTTTGTCTTTTACATGGACTGAATGACTTTTTGCACCATGAGTAACAACTCTGTCCACTTTTAAAATAAGAGTCTTTCTCTGATGCAGCACAAAACCAATGCATAAATGCTTCCCATGATAAATTCTTCGAGCAAAGCACACTCACAGACGACGACCGTATCTCTCCTCGGCTTTTGCTGCTCTCCCTCCAAAATCACCTCTTCTGAACTCTTCCTGTCCCCCACCTAGCTTCCACCTGTTTCTGCTTCCCAGGATGCCATGCGGGAGACAACAGAGCAGATCATGGAGTTGGAGAAGGCACTGAGAGAGAGCATGAACACCTCTGCACATAGAGAGGCTCTCTGGGCACAGGAGGAAGCTGCCCGTGTTCACGCTCAGAGACAGGTTTACCTGCTTTTACACACGGTTATGGTGGACAAATACACACATAGATACCTTCATGCATCTCTACACAAGCAGCCTGATCGGCTCTTCCAGAACCATTAAAATATGATGAATTGCACTACACCCCCATGTGGCTTCAAAAAGTACTGTTCCAGACTCAAAACTGAATGTTGTTATCCAACAGATGTGATTAATTCAGAATAGTTACATTTTCTTTCTCTTTAGTTTTGATTTTTGCTCTCTAAGCCTGCTCCTCTTTATTTCTTTATCCTGAAGACTGAAATTTAAAAGCGACTGAAAACGATTCAGGGAGTATGCTTTCAATTGTTTTCTTAAGCTTGCACGCTGGAAAATGTAAGCATATGTTTGACATGTTGTACATTTGTGTGCATATAATCAGAATTTACCAACAAAGCCGTAGACTGCAGGCTTGCAGGACTTGACAGAACACTGCTGCCCTTTTGCCCCGTGCGTCCTGCTATCTATCTATCTGTCTTTTTGACTGCCAGCTGGTCAGGTCAGTCTACGTCTTAATATGGCTCAGAAAAAAAAAGAAAAAGAATGTGTGTGCTTTTGTATCTGCGTGTGAGTGTAGGTGTGTCTGCGGTGGGAAAGAGAAACAAGGCGAGGGGAGCGTGTTTCCTCCCGGTGTGAGTATGCATTTGAATGAAAATGACCTCGCATTACTTATGAGTGCCACAAGTAATATGAGAGCTATCCGTGGTTAAAACAAGAGCTAACATTTTGAGGCAGAATGATGGCTGTATTGCTTTAAGCCCACTCACAAGCACAACTTAAAAGATGAAGAGAGGGGACTGGTGGCCAGAGGGGCCAAGTAAGAGAAGGTCAAACTCAGTTTAAAAAATTCAGTGAGAGCCAATGCTAACTGTGGCTTGTTTTTTCCTCCTTCGTGTACTTTGCACGCTCAACTTACATTCAGCATGGATACTGTGTTTATCAAACAATATTCTGAAACACTGAGAAGTCAGAAAGAAAAGTATATTTATGTCTGTGGGGCTTTTCGCACGAATAGAAGTGGATGATTCAGCTTTGACCCGAGTTTACCCGTGTGTAGAGGAATCGGAGAGATCCGTTTTCGAAGTTGTGACACATTAACACTCCTTGACCCCACAAGCTTTCGTCAACTTGATTTTATTTTAAGGCATTCCAGACCTTAACCATAGAAACATAATGAGCCAGCATGCAGTCATACTGGCGACTGAACCTAACACAAACTGAACTAGAGTAAAGTTACAGCCGCACTGCTGACACAAAGGAAGGTGCTCGTCTCAAGCTGCCCAGCCACTGATGCTCCATAGAAGAGCTGAGGTGACTTTTGTAAACGGACATAAAGTTGCCCCGTAAGGAAAGACAGCGTGTCATTATCTTACATTCAGACAGCTGTCAGTCAACCGACATTCTTGCAACAAAGACTAGAGAAGTATGTGTAGAAGGACTAGAGAGAGAGAAAGAGAGATCACCTGACCCTGGCACTGTTTCAGAACGCCCCGCCAAACTCACATTCTCACACCCCTCCCTCCCTTTCTTCACTCTTTACTCGATTTTCCTCTTTCTTCTGCCCTGCGTCCCAGAGTAATCAGTCTCATGATGCGTAATGCGCTGAAAGTCTTCCGTCAGGCTGACCTGCTGAAATGGAGCATGGATAATGCCCTGGGTCACTTTTCTTCACACCCCCGCTCTCTAAACCTCTCACTTTGTCTTTGCCTCCCTCTGTCTCTTTCTCCCTCATGAAATCACTTCTGCTGTTCATCCTTGTTCTTTCCCATCTGGCTTCTTAAATTGTCTCGCGCAATTATCTCCACACTCTCTTTCTTTCCACTTCTGCCTCTTTCCCTCTCTGGTGTTTGAACTAGGCCTTTGAACCAGGAACACGACGCAAATGGACAAGAGGGATTTGGTCTTTACTTCTGAGCCCTCAATCAGCTTATCAACCAAAGGGGCTTTGGGCCAGTCTTAGCGGGCCTTAGCCTGGCTGGGGGACTTTGCCTTGAAGTTGAGCTAAATTAGCACGCACAGGCTCACCACTAAGCTGATTAGGTTCCTAATTTCACTAAAATGCATTGTATTCCTTATTAATGATGTGATTGTGAAGTGAGGACTAACTTGGGTGGTGCACTAATGAGGAGCCGGGAGGAGGAAACTGAGGGTTGATCGACGTGTGCTGGATAGAAATGGAGTTGTGAGTATGCCCCTTGACATTAAAGGATGAAAAAAATACCAAGCCAGTCGGTATTTATTTAAGCTCTGGAATGAGGTATCAAACATAAAAATGATGTGATTTTGGACAGTCAGGTGTCATCTTTTTACTGGGTGTATCATTTTCATGTTGTTGGGAGGAAAACAAATGCTAATTGTTGCATTGCTGGAACTTATCTTCTTCCATTCTCAGCTCAGCGTACTTTCAGTCGGTCTTCTTTTGTTCCATATGTGATATTCATGACCAGTCAGCGAGCACATTATCTGACATCTGTGAAACACACCTAGAAAGCTGGAGGATATGGAGGGTGTCCTGAAAATGTGTGAACGATTTGCCCCCTTCATAAAAGAGGCCCATTTCTTTTTTCATGTCCTACCCCATGGAGTAGTTTTCCTTAAACCTCTTTATTTCAGTTTTTTCTTTTCTTTTCCCTGTTCTGTCTCTGCGTTCATTTCAGAAATGAGCTACCTCAAAAGATTAAAGTCGTCAGAAATGAACAAAGAAGGTATTCTATTGTCCTGCTGTATGTTATCTGAACATCTTGTGTGTGTGCAGGATTCTATTGTGAAGCACTTGTTCAGAAGTTACACACTTCCTGTCTTAGGATAATGATGCCCTGAGGTCACATCCTGTCTATCAGGCACTCAGGTTGGACACACATGCTTGCATGGCCTGGAGGGCATGTTTGTGCAGAAGGAGATGTACTTGAGAGCATGAGCACAATCCTCACCAACTCCAAAGTAGAACCACACTTGACTAGAAAGATAAAATAAGTGATGAAAGGTGGGAGAGGAGAGGGAACACTTTTTCCAGTGCAAGGGTCAGTGGGTATGTCATTCAACTAATCTATGATCCCTTGAAATTTTTCCTGCTTCAAGATGTCAACTGCCCATTGATTTTCAGGTTTAGGCTGTCATTTCGTTTCATCTTTGATCATTCCAGAACCCACATTCTTTGAAATGCTCACAGCCCACACACAAACAAGCCTCCGAAGTGCATTGTGTATCTGATTACTTCACCATGTCCACATGTACGTTTGTGTGCCTGCTTAAGGGCAGAATGGAATGTGTATTGGATTTAACATAAAGTAAATAATTCAGTGACTACTTCTTTGATTTTTTAGCAGAGTGATGTGGATTTCCTGTGTTTTCACAGTTTTAAACATGTCTTTTTCCCCTTTAAATAGTTGGAGGAACTGATGGGTGCTTTGGAGAAGACGCGCCAGGAACTGGACGCCACTAAACTCCGACTGTCCTCCACTCAGCAGTGCCTGCATGAGCGGGACGGCCACCTTAGCAGTCTTCGGCAGGAGCGACGCAAACAGCTAGAGGAGATTCTGGAGATGAAGTTAGTGTTACACTAACTGTCTTTCTGTCTGTATTTGGCACTCTTACATTCAATTACATTCACTGGTAACTCAATCAGGCACACCTGCTTGGTGCCATTCAGCCTTGCCATGTGATCTATTCCAGAAAGATCTTACTGTTCGGGATTAGATAACATTGTTGGCAATGTTTAATTTCAATCATATGTTTATTATTTAGGTCAAATTCAAGTTGCAGTTTGCAGCCAACTGAATCACCACTGCTTTATCCTGCCCTTTCAAGCACGAGGACCACTAAAAAAATCCTACAGCCACTTTGTTAAAAACTGTTAAAACATGGCCATACATGACAGCAGGCTCTACGTCATCTGTAGGTATTAAAAAATGAAGAAAAAGAAAAAGTTGCTCGAGGGTAAGACTTTTAAAAACATAGTTATAAATGTTATATTGCTTTTCTTTTATCGGATCCGCCTAAATACTAAACACTCAAACTTTAAAGGCTGTGTCGTGCTTATATTGATTAGTGTGTTTTATTTTTTATCCTTCCCTCTTATGTGAATTAGGCTCTCCAGATGTTCTGTCTAGTTAAGGGCACGCGGCTACAGCTGCACAGTATTGTTGCCATCTTGTTTTTAACTACCTTAATCTGCTTTACTTACCTACAGTATTTCCCCTCTTTCAATTCACAGAGTCTGCGATCCTGCTGCTTATATACCTCACAGTCACGGCTCGGCCTTTAAGACTTGAAAACAAGACTTCAGCTTTAATATTTCAGCAAGACAAACAATGTGTGATGTAGTGTTAGATGTACTGTTAACACATAAACCACACAAAGTCTCAGTGGTGGCGACTGACAGCTCATGAAGTTATAGTAATATGTATTTATGTTATCTTTTTTAGTCATTATGAGGGTTGGCCTAATTCGCTCGGTGCTCGACCCTTTTATTTGAACATTTTTATTGTGCTGCGCAGCAGTTTGGTTGCTGTAGCACAAAAAAATCAGTGTCTGATTCTGTAAGAGCCATTCTTATCCAGTCACCCGATCACATGTGCATGAGTGTTATATAGACATCAGCACCGAGGTGTGCTCTGAAGCAGGGTCAGCTACAGTATAGCTGCCTTGTAAAAAGTTACATTTATTGAGGACAGGTGGTGCGGCCTTAGACAGCACGTCCGAAAAAAATGTGTGTCCACCTCTATTTTCATGTGTCTATGTGATGGAGAGGGAGAAAGAAGAGGAGGAAGCTAAGGAAAAGCTGTGCAGGACTGCCTGCATTTCCATATGTGAGCGTGTGTCAGTGGGTATGTGTGAACGTGTGGGCGAGCCCAGTGACCTGTCAGTGGGCTGGCTACATGTGTGCCTGCTTTGAGTTTTCTGATTGAAGGAGCATGGAACCACATATCTCCTTGTCATGTGCCACAGAGAAATGCCTTTAATGTCGGCCATTTGGTGCAGTACAAAAGGAAAGGGTGGCACATGTGCGCTGAAAAGACAACTTTTAAGTCAATTATGGCTCTCTGATCACACTAATTCTTAAAGAATGTGTCTGTGGAATATCTCTCTTTGCTGTGTGTATGTGTGCTATGTGGGAGGCTGATAAAAGAGTGCCCCTTGCTTGCTTTGTACAAACACACAATTCTGATACAAACCATCCTCCTGTCGGTTTCAATTTCCAACAACCAAGTTTACCAGGAGTGCTGCTTAGTAGAAATCTGTTGCACATGATGCAGATGCCATCTGTGCTTCAGGTGTGCCTGCGAATTTACAGAACGCTCAACGGTCCAGCATGGGACTTATATTGTTGTACTTGAATGGCATTGCACTTACATTAACATTTTATTACCATCAGATGATGACTGGGGGAGAAGTTTAGTGTGATGGTTGGTTGACATAAACAGCAACAAAGTATAGGAATCTTTGCTTTTGTGTTCAAAACCTTTGCCTAGTTTGCACTGGTGAGAGCCAATGGAGGGGGCACAGGGGGCATGAGTGTGTGTGGTCTGCTATGCATTGGATTCTGTGTGTATGAAGAGGTTGCAAGCTGGGGTTTGGGGTCAGTGATGATGAGGATTAAAGGACTGTTGAATTGCAAAGGGTTGGTGGTGGTGGTGGTGGTGGTGGGAGGGGGGCAAAGCTTCGTGAGACTGACATGCATCTGAACAAGCCACAAAGATACGCATGCAAATGCACGCACAACCTCAGTGGAACTCACATATAATCACTCACGTCTGCATACTTACACAAATTGTGGCTTTCTGCTGAAGAAGGGGCCGCATTACCACAGTGCAGCTCTGGTCCAAGTTAGCACAGAGAAAAACTAAACAGGAAAGATATAGGGCAGAGAAAGAGAGGCAACAAGAGGGAGAAAAAGGAGTGCGAGTGAACGCTGAAAAAATGTGACACAAGGAAGGGGGGTGGGGGGGTGGTTACACAAACTGAAGTATTTCAAATCTTACAAATCATGAGAGAAGTTTGATTGTGTGCCAAGTTTCTTCCTCCCCTCCTCTGTAATGTGGCATTTGTCAAGAAGGCCAGCTGAAGCAAAGCAAGCTGTGTTAGGCACGTTCCCCAGTGAACCGGGGAGCTTTCTGTGTGTTTTTTTGATGTGCATGCTTGTGTGTAAAAGCGAGAGGGGGGAACTCTTGGCTTTTTCAAGACTGTTAATGAAAGAGACAAGAGGGGAGAGATAATTTTCAATATCCTCTTTGTGGATGCTGGATTTCCCTCTCTCATCATGTGTACGCACGTACTGTTTGTGTGAGTGTTTGAGAATAGACCAGAGTGCGTTTTCATCTTTGTCATTTTCAGATATAAAGGTAAATGCTTGATGCATAAGGAGCTGCACGGGTCTCCTCTATCACCCCACACCAGATTGAGTTTCCACCATACTGTACAGTGTTCACACACACAGACACAGATGGCCTCCAGGGGAGCTACTCATTAAATGAGTGTAGGGTCAGGAGGTGTAAGTGCACAATAGAGAAATTATGTGTTTGGACATTTTGAACAGTCAGTCATTGAGATGTTTCCTTAGTTTGAATTGGATATCACTGCATGCTCCAACACTGCAGTTACTGAACCTGATCCTCTTGTAGGCACTGGGAATGTGGATGATATTATCTCTGTTTACATTCTGCCGATGGACAAAGATAATAGAGCAACGGGAAGGTAGCAGCAGCTTTGAGACCGGTATATGATGAGATTTAGATTTGACGAAGTGGAAATTTTTACAGCAGAGAAAAGGGGGAGGTGGGGCAGGGAAACCATGCAGACATTAGGGGGAAAAAAGACCACAAAACAGTAGAGAGAGGAAAAGAGAAGTTGTAGGAGAGAGTTGGGGAGGAAGTGGTAAAGGATGGAAAAAGGATGATAAAGTGAGGGAATGATTGATGCAGGGGGCGATGGATGGAGGAGGGGAGGAGGGGAATGATGGAGAGGGTGGTGGATGAAAGAGCAGGGAGAAGATGGAGTGGAGCTGCGAAGAGTGGGACGAAGCAGAGTGTGGTGGGCATAAAAAAGACCAGAGGAAGAGAAGCACGGATCGCTGAGGAATGACTGAATGCAGCACAAAACATCAGTCTGCACCCAAACTCAGAAACATATTGTCATCTTCCTCTTGCATAACATTTTCAGTTTAACATGGTAATCAAAATGTAATAAAGAAATTGAAGAAACAGAGTTATGTCACAAAGCTCTGACTTGATAAAGTTTATGGCTTGATCAAACTGAAGATAATT
>JBBDHI010000014.1:10849623-10863266 GCA_037177115.1 Craterocephalus stercusmuscarum
CCCACAGTTCATTTCTTGATGAGGTTCTTAAAGAATTTTTATAGTCTAAGTTGTTAGGTCAAGCAGAATAATCCTGCAGTCTAAAGACTTTGCAAGTATAATGTAGGTCAGTATGTGTGTTCCCACTGCAGTAAGCATTAAAAGAAATAACAGTGGAGGTGTGGGGAGACGAAAACTGTCATGTTGGTCGTACGCTGTGATTAATGGTGTGATTAGCTGCTCCAGTCCATGTCACAGCCCCCATGCATGCACATACAAATACATTCACAACAGGCAAGCACACACAATCACACATGGGCCTATTAATGGCCTTGAATGGGAGAATCCAGATGCGGCATGCAGATAATTGTATTAAAAACACAAAATGTGGAGTCCCAGGCCAGCACGACTTTATTCTGAGTTCAGTGTGTTTATTTTTGTAATTTAGTTATTTCTGCAGGGACCTAAATCATGGAATAAAAACACTGCAGTGAAAGTCAATTTTTAATAAAGAGCAAAGTGTATTTTTAATCTACCCTCACTCCCCCTTCTGCTACCACTCACCTCACACAAACCCGCACATTATCTCGCTATCCTGGTTTAATGCTTGTTTAATGCCATTTAATAGGCTGGACTTAAAATACCTTTAGAAACTCTTGCAGCTCTCATTCACATAAAGTTCACAAAATTGTAAAGGCAAATGCCAGAACATAAAATAAACTGAACAGTTTTTTTTCTTGCTATTTCTCCGCACCTTTTCTGTTTGTGACTGTAATTGTGGAAGTGCTACTGGCTGTTTGGAAAAAAATAGGAAAAGACAAAGTGTTTGGTACAATTTTGAATTTACAACATCCTGCTTGATGTTGAGATGAATCATCAAAGGTATCTGTAAATGTTATACTGTCTTCTTCGAGTACATTTGTACATCTGGTTGTTTGTCTATGATGAGGACCGGCGGTGAGTTTCCTCTGCACCTGTACACTTCTCCCCCTCCGTACAGAGCACACACTTAGAGATACATACACACACACCAGCTCTGGTTACCAAAAGTGACAGTGAAAAGATGTCATATCCTCTTCAGCTTGCTCTAATAGACTATATTACACTGTTACATGGCTATGAGTCACAATGCGGTACCTCTAATGCAGCACTTAGCTGACCACTTCAAAGATGTCTGCTTCTTTTCTGTGGAATCTCTGTCTGGATTTACGGAACTCTGGAAATAGTGAGCTGGCTGTGACATCTCTGTATGCACAATGACCAACAGCTGCAGCTGTGAGACGGTGTGTATTTGTATTTGTGTATTTGTGTGTTTACACCTGTCCCCATGCTCAGACTTTGAGTTTTTGTCCATTAATCAATGCAATCTTTTACACTTTCTTGTCACCACCTCAGGCAGCAGGCTTTGCTGGCAGCCATCAGCGAGAAGGACGCTAACATCGCCTTGCTGGAGTTATCTTCCTCCAAACGCAAGAAAGCCCAGGAAGAAGTGATGGCTCTGAAGAGGGAAAAGGACAGGCTCATGCACCAGCTCAAGCAGCAGGTACCCCAATTGCGGCCACCAAGTAATTTATATGTGCCTATAAAGCATGAATGTAAGTTACAGCACTCGTAGTCTAAGAATTTGACTAGTCTGATCATTAATCATATGGTACCTGCTCTTTTGGTCACAGTTTAGGTTTTGTGAATCAAAGCAGGGGTACAGATTAAAACCTGCTGCAGAAGCATGAAGCATGGCTTACATTACTGCAACCTTATGGCAAGACTTTTGAACTTTAAAACCAGGAACAGATAGAGGTTAATAATTCGTGGTAGTTAACAGAATGCACTTCCCCGCCTCAAACCACACTTACTGCGTTCAATCATTGCAAGCCAAGGTAGCAGAGCAGGAGCCGTGATTCAAAACGCGAGCACATGAGAACACCTATTCCCAACAGTCATGGTGCAATCAGGCTTAGAGGATGCGCTTAAGTCATACATGTAGGCCGGTGTCATTGGTGAGTCATTGGCTGACTTTCCTTCCTAATGTGTTCTGACCAGACAGACATAAATCCCAGTGCAAGTACTGTATATACCTACACACAGACACACGCGCCTATTTCCCATGCTGTTTAACATAACCTGGGGGCAGAGGAAGGCATGTGGGTCATTAAGGTCTGGTCAGACCACATCAGTGACTGATCTAACGTGAATGCTAACAGTAATGAGCTAACAGCAGGAAGCCTACATGTACGGTCTACTGAGTCACTGGGGCTTCTGGGAAAGATGGTACATTTAAAAGTCAACAGATGCAGTGGCTGCTTGTGCATGTACGCGTGAACCTGTGTTTGCATCTTGTAAACGGTAAACAGGTCCTTGGGGGTGCAATTCCATTCGAGGAAAGCCTATTATCTATTTATCGCCATTTGATGCGTCATGTTTTCCCGTTGGGTAACTAACAGTTATAGTCCACCTGATGATGTGATGAAATCTAATTATAGTGGATTGGCCTGTGGGTCTAGAGCAAAGGAGATTAAAAAACAATTGGTAAACCTGCAGAACGACACAAAGAGAGAGGACATGCACCAACTTTCTCTCTGTGCAGGCAAGGCAGATTTCCAAAAAAGGGCCTGAGGCACACAAGGGTGTGAATATTGCATCTAAATACAGAAGTCATGGGAATTTCTAATGTATTAATGTTTCAGAAATCCTTAGACAAGTCTTTCCTAAACAGAATCTGTACAAAGCTTTATAATGACCCCAGAAACCTTTTTGTTTCAAGAAACAGAGTCTTTTTGGAGTTTCTTTCCTCAAACCCTGCCATTCCTACCACATGAAGCAGGGCCAATATAGAGTTCCGGGGAAACATCTCAGCCTTAAAATGGACCCTGACAGGGACACTGTACTTTGATACTACATTGAAACATTGGGATGGGGCTTACAACTTTGAATATTCCTGATGGTCACGTATTTTGTGGAAGTAAATCTGCCTGTGCCCTTTCTACCACTTGGTGTTGTTCAAAAGAAAAGAAAAATGCAAAAGAACATTAAAGGATTGAGTTATACTAAAGGAAGAGTTGTAAACAGTCACATTCAGACATTTTTTCTTTTTTGGAGGTTCATGATTGAAAGAGAGGAAAGGCTCAGATTGTGACCAGAAAACAGTTAAACACGGACAAACAAAATAAACCAACAAAAATTCCTTAGAAATGTGTAAGAGATGCATTTTGACCTAACATGGACTTCCTTCTTTGTGAGATGATTTGAACAGGACAGGGTGCCACCTCTACTACAAGACAGCAACAACAGCAGCAGCTCTGATGATTAGGTTTTATTTAGAGCATCAAAGTGTCAATGTCAGTAGTCAGTTTTGTTCTGTTATGCTCAGCATTGCAGTGCTGAAACTCTGATAGTCACATCCAGGGTGGAGTGACACTGCTCAGTGGGCTCAATCTGTCTCATCTGCTCCGAACCTCAAACCTCAGTGGGGAGGCAGAAGACACAGGGGTGACTAATCTTAGTTCCTGGGAAACCAGCCTGGGACTGTTCAGTCTGATCAGAAAGCAGTCTGTGACGATGGTTCTTTGCATCATCCAACACAAGGAGTTCTGTTCTGGTAATGTTGCTCATTGTGGTGCACTCTGGCACTTTGTCCTCTGACTCACTGACATAGATGTTAACATAGGATGCCGTCCTCGATCACAGATGGAGGAAGGAAACCGACCAGGAAATGCCAAAGAATTATGGGACTCGAAGTCTCATAGGAGAAAGTTGATCTTGAGACAGCAGATAGATTTACAGATAGCATTGCCCCGTCTGACCTTTCCACATCCCTCGTTCTTCAAGATGTAAGTGTATGTATATGTGTGCAAAGCAGCCTGTCTAAGAGAAACTTTTCTTTCAGTGTACTTCCCTCTGAAGAAAAAGCTCTCTGCAGCACATATACAAACGTACAGACACACATGTAGTGTGTAGTGTTTAGACTTCCTAAATAGAGCGCTTGAACAAACGTGTCCTCATGTGGCAATTCTTTGAGTAGTTTATCTTAGTGATGAATGGCCACACATCAGTGTGGGGCTTTGGAACTGAGAAAAGATTCATTTCAAAATCTCAGAGGTGTACCTTTTTTTAAAAAAAAAAATCATCCTTCTTATTCCTTATCTTTAGAAACACTAAAAGGACCCTTCCTCTCACTGAGATTGATTTAGAAACCATGACAGAGCTGAATCATTGCTCCACTTTACCTTTTTACTATGATAGCATATTTATGATGCACAAATACAGATTCATCCAGAAACTTGTTTAACGAAGGGTGTATGAATGCTGCAAGACTTATGAAGCTTTTCCTCAACTGCTTGTTTGTTTAAGGGCTTTTTTTGTCAGCCTCCTGTGTTCATGTGTTAATACAGCCCATATCTAATCAAGGGCTGGCTTGTGATTTACAGAGGGGCTTGTGTTGAGGTTTGGGATGCAGCTGTGAGCAAAGCAGTCATCAGTGCCATGTTTACACCAGCGGCTGCACATTGATCCACTTGGAAAAAAACATACACACAGCACAGATATATAGTCTGTTTTGCTTAGAGATTTCGACGAAGAACTCCTCCGCTCTTGTCTTACCCCCAATGGTGCCGCCTGTGTCTGTTAAACTGTCTGGGATCTACAAGCTGGCCTGGAGGCCATTAGCAAGCTGTTTACTTTGCAAAGCTACTAATTAACACTAATTAAAACACACACATTCCACCTCATAGGCATTTTATGTGTGAACCCCTTCTTTACACTTACATGCAAGAGTATGTCCGTAGGACAAGTGTTTATGAGTGAGCTTTTCTATGTATGTGTGTGTGTGCATGCGTGCACATGTGTTTGGATGAACTGGATGGCCGAGTGTGGGCTGTCCTTACCACACAACAAGACCATTCAGGAGGCAATTAATCACTACATCCATGTGTGTTTGTGTCTCAGGTCATTAAATATTGAATATGTGCACACACATACACACAGCTTTAAAGCCTGAACCTCTTATACGGCCAAATATGGTATTATCAGATGAGCAGGAATGCATTTTATTGTTTTCATTCCATAAGCAGATACAATTAGATGCAGAATTGTTTTTTGAGCCACAGCTAAAAGGGAATTTTGAAAACAAGAGAGGCCTCATTAAAAAGCACAGAGATTAAACAGTGAAGCTCGAATGAAGAACAGTTTGTGTTGTCGTATATGATAGTTATTGTCCCAACTTCAATGAAAGGTGACAGCTTGAGCTGTTAAACTGCAGCCAGCCCCACCTAGTCACACCTGCTAATACCTGAGGTCATGACAACCTGTACACCTCAAGGTAACCTTTAACAGCTCTAACCACTGGTCTGGTGTCTGTCTGAGCCCCCTTCTATCTCTCACTTGTTTCTGTCCTGCTGTGCCTCGCAGCAGCTAGTCAGTGTTCTCGCCTTATCTAAGCAGCTCTTCTCCAATTTAAACTAATTGCTAACCTTTTTAATACCAGACACATCCTCTCCTGTGATCCTGACTGGCTCGTTTCCTCAGTCATTAGGCTTCAGCTTCTTATCTCAGCGCTGATGTCCCTAGGCCGTTAACTACTGTAACACCATCTCCCTCCTCTCATCACAACTAACTCAGGCTGTTTGCTTTTTCCTGCCATGGCTGTCTTTCATTTAAACTTGGGAAACCGCAAGGTTTTGTATGAGAAAACTGCTGCAAGTCTTTCCTTGGAGTCATCTCTATCCCATCCACACTCCTAACTCCTGCAATCATGTTTGCCCTCAGGGGAAGTATCTACATTTAAGGGAATAAAGCGGAGCCTGTCAATGTATCTGCACCCACTCTGTCTCTGTCTGTCTCTCCAACAGTCAATGTTCGTCAGGCTACACTGTTATCTCCTTCTGAAGCAATGATGTTGGAAGGATGTCAATCTCGTCTACTCTTACAAATACACATATCACACAAACACTCACAATAGACACATAGTCTAACATATCAATTTCAAGAAAGATGCATATTTTAGTGTAATTTTAATCAATGACATCTAAAATGAGGTTGCTTTATGTGGGCCAGAATGGCTGTGGCCTCAGGCTTCCCAAAACATTAACTAACTGTACTTACGAGGGATTTTCTAATCAAATTAAATCATAAACTGCATTATGGATGGCTTTTGACAGACTTACGATATTTTAATCAGACGCTCCGACTCACACAATTTATAACCCGTCAAATGTTGTTAGCGGCAGAGTTTTTATCATCTTTGATGGCTTTCAACATACTTTCCACTCATCCAAAAATCCCGCCGCCAAATCTAAGCTGAGATCCAGAGTTTATTTTCCTGAAACAAAAAAGCAGTGTCCGGAAAATAAACGGCTTTGTGTGTTCTTGTCTGGCTTAAGTTAACATTTTGATTTGTTAATGTTTTTAATTTGTTTAATTAGTTGTTTCATCCTTATTTCCTTTTTTTTTTTTTTTTTTTTTTTTTTTCAGACTCAGAGCCGAATGAAGATGATTGCGGATAATTACGAGGAAGATTATATCCATCCCCAACATCATCCTCATCATTCGCATCATTTGCATCCGGCAAATGTGCATCACCATCATCTGCCAAGAGGGGTCCCACATTCCAACCATAGACCCCCTGTGGACCAGGTCAATATAAATGTGCGCACACACAAACATATCTCACCTTGAGACAGCAGTAGAACTTAGGGCTTGTTTGTACAACTTGATGTGTTGTGGACTTTCATCTTGACGCCTTTTAAAGTATATGCAATCTTATTTTTGTCATCTTCACCAAGAGTCAGTTGTGGTCTGATCTGACAGCATAAAATTTCCCGTCTCCCTTCTCTTCCACCTCAAACCCCAATACTTCCTGCCAAGTTAGAGTTATTCATATCATTTAGATAAAAAGCCCGAAGGGGAAACCTGCCAAATGACTGGTTTTGATTTATAAGGTTTGAGCAGTATGTGAGATTAGTTTATATATCATTCAACTCTCATGCAAGCAACTGAAATTTCTGTCTGGGTATAACATCCACACTGCCCTGCGGATACACTCGATGTGTCTGAAGAGAGCTAAAAAGGCAACAAACTGTTGTTTTGAACACAGTGGCTGCATTGTGTGAACACCTAAGTCTACAGAAGCATGTGCTTGCGTGCATGCGTGTAGATGCACATGAAGAGTCACACCTGTTTATTTGTTTATGTTGTCCTCTCAGATGAAACCGCTGACAGGAGAAAGCAATCATCAAAGGAAAACGGATGATTTTGCCATCTGCCCATTACCTCATAAAAGCTTCTTGCTATTTGAAAGTAATTCAAGCTCATCTCAGCTCTATTGTTATAATTGGGGAGATTCCAAATGCTGAAAATGTGCATGTGATTTAGTGTGTACAGTATGTGAGTTTTAAGATTAATACCAGGGAATTTCCACGTCAGTAAAGATTCCTCACTTTTAAATGCACTTTTGCAACTTTGTAGACTTCATAAATATTACTGAAGCTGCCACTCAAATTGGAGTCAAACATGAACCGGGCTTCCCCTGTGCTGGATAACTTTAAAAGGCATGCATATGGTTAAAAGTACCTCAGGAATATGAGGAACAGAATAGGTGGTTTGAATCATTCTAAGCCTTTTATCCATTTTCAAGGGTAACTTTTTGATTGGTAAAAGAATCCAAGCCTCTGTAGTTGATTGACACCCACAATTTCACACAAGAATCTCACATACACAGAATACTGGATTCATAATGTCTCAGAGAAGCATATGTGAGCATTTTCTCTACATCTAAGCTGGATTCTGTAATATTTGTTAGGAAATGGACATGGGGCATGAGTTCCTTGTATATACATTTTAATCTCACAAGGATCCCTTTTACACTGTGTAATTATTATTTTCTCTGTTTTATTTCAAATATTATAAGCATTAATATTAAGATGCATTTATGTGTATTACTTGGAAAGCAGTCAATTTTGCAGCTGTACAGGAGGAGCTTTTTATTGGCTATTAAATATTTACCCTTGCAACTAAAAAAGTCTTAAGTAAGGTTACCCAGGAATATTTGACAGCACTTTAGGGGATTTTAAATGTGACATGGTAGAGAAACATCCATTTAGCAGCAGTAGTTTGGATGTACCTGCCATGTTTATTTCAGAGGTCAGATTATCTGATGGCTTCTTCTAGCATAATAACAGGTCTTACAACATGGCAAGGAGTTCATTGTTCTCCAGTGGCCTCCACAGTCTCTACATCTTAACCCATTAAAGTACCTTTAGGTTGTAGTAGCACAGGAGTTTTGCTGCGTGGATCTGTAGCAATTTCTATGGTATCAATATGAACCTGAATTTTTGAGAAATGTTTTTAGCACTTTGTTGAATCTGTCATCAATAAAACAGTTCTGAAAGCAGACGGGGGTCCAACCTGGTACAAGTAAAGGTGCACCTAATAAAATCATCCATGAGAATAAGTGACAAATAAACAGATACCTGCACATCTTACTTTTACCAGTCCAATATACTTAAGTGGCAACTTTTGGAAAGTTCTGCCATCTTACTATTTAAACCTGATGTAAAAAAGAAATTTTAAAGGGGCAGCATGACAAACTTTTAAGTCTTTGAGACAGTACACAGTGGAATAAGAATTATGTTTGTCTGTGAGGTATGTGTTGTAACCTGTCCTGTTTACAACATTGGCCTTAAAAATTTGTCAGGTCCAACAGTGTTATCTATATACATTTAACTTCCACTTCCTGTAATATTCTTTTATATATTTTTTTCTAATAATTAAATGGCCCATTTTTTTCAACAGTTTTGTCGACCTATTCTCATTTTTCTTGATCATCTCTCCTGTCTTTTCTGTTCCTTTAACATCCCATTTTATCACAATGTATTTTTTTGGGTCATTTTACCCTGTGCCCTGCCTTTCCACTTTAAATTTTATGCGCAAGAGTGGCCAGGCCAGTGGTTCATTGCACAGCCGGTCCAGGAATGCCACTCAAAGAATGATTGATGAGGATAATGATAATGATGATGAAGAAGGTTATGATGCACACCCTACAGACCATTATGCCTTTCTAAGATGCAGCTGGTGCCATGAATAACATAACAGTGACCACACGGGCACATTTTTCCTTTTTTTGCCCTTGACTCAACACAGACACTCACAGCTGGCGCACTTGAAACACATAATTGGACATGCAAGCACTGGTATAGTGGATGCACAAGCACAAACTTTCCAAGGAGCCAAACCGCATGTCATTCAAAGTTTGTAAGTACATCCCAACCTTCCTACTATAATCCCTGTCTTCCACTCAATTTGTGATGGACCTAGTCAGAGGACAGGTGAAATCTAATTGGAGGAGACATGCATAGGGAGCATATTTACCCTCTCCAAACGCATCCTGGGTCTGCGTCTCAGCATGGAGCGTGTGCAGTGTGACGGACATGTTGTGTTCATGTTGTTCTCATTTAGCCATGCCAGCACCATTGCCAGATACTTGGCAACAGCCTCGGAAGGAAATAGAAAACAGCCATAAAGGGTTTATCAGAGGCTGAATTATACAGCCATTTCTTTTAGGTTTTTGTTATTTTTTTTTCTTTCTTTCTTTCTTTTCCTCCAACATTTGGTCTACTTCAGGTTTATGAGAAGCAACACATGGTATTTGGCCTGTTTGTGTTCATGTGTGTTTTTAACCTGAGAAAATGTGTGGTTATAGGTCTGACTCTATTTACCAGCCGTGTCACAGCCATTCCCAGCATGCATCTAGCTTGTTCAATCGAAAGCCTGTTGTATCAATACCTTAGCTGCTTAGGTGTAACCTACCGAGTTTACCAAGCTTGTCACAAATGCTAAGTTCAACAAAAGCCACTGGTGGACTAAAGCCAGGACTCTTGATGTGTTTTTTTTCTTTGGTGTTTCGTTAGTACTCTGATTTGGTGGAGTCTAGTTTAGCATTACACAGGCAAGCGTTTGATTGCAGAGAGCTGCCAATTCATGCTAACCATCATAATGTTAGTGTCCAAGTCAATTAGCCTTCTCATTAGCAGCTCTTTTGCCTGCATAGTTTCTGCCCTAAGGAAGCCACTTTGTTTAACCATCACTTGAAGGATATGATATCATACCCAACCTTTCTTAAAAAGAGCATAGACAGGACTGTTTTGATTAAAAATCACAGGGGTCTAGGAGGAGTATAAGATTCATGGACCTCAAGTTGTGAAGGCAGAGCCATTGGGTCAGAGTCAAACTTTAGCTTTTAAAGGAGACCACCGTTTGAAACATTGACCTTTTTTACATGAAATATTCATTTTAACTGTGGGTGGATGATAATGTATACTCTGTTTACTCACAGGATGATGAAGAAGGAATTTGGGCTTGATGACTGCTACCACAGAAACCTGCATCCATTTGTCCACAGTAAGTTGCTGGCAGACAGCTACTGATACACCTTCCACTACTTTTAGAGTTAATCTAGTCCTCGCCAAGGCGTAATGCTATGTATAATTTTCAGATACTTTAATGGCCTTCTACACAAAAAGCTTCTTCAGTGGGCTTGAGTAACCATTTTGTAGGCAAAACCAGTGGTACCACACTAACCGCTGCATTATCCTACTCTGACAGAGAGGAGTGTAATGAGAGCAGACTTTGTTTCCATTACTTGTGAATTTCAGTCAACTGAAAAGCATCAGTTGATTCAGAGGTTTATGGGTGCTTTCTGTAAAGTGCTTATATACTAGTTGGGCTGCATGTGGTGCACGCACTCAGTGGCTATATAGGTAACCACGTGGTTAGACCTATGCAAACCCAGCAGCCCAGAGTGAGCCCACCAGAGCCCAAAGGCGATAAAAATGACACAGTGAGAGAAACCAGAAAGAGATGCATCTGTCTCTCTGCACACTGCTTTTTCTGTCATAGTAAAATTTTACATGCTACCCCTCCCCGTTGTGTGCCAGTTTGCATGGTGGTTAATTGCTTTTTTTTAAGGCTGCAAGCTGAAAATGCATAAAACAAAGAATGCTAAGTCATAAAGCATAATTCCTGTTTTGGGGGTTTTATATCGAAGCCCCCCCATCTACTCAGGATGCCTTTGAACATGGCTTGCAGAGAGTGGTCTGTGCTGGAAGGGTTATGGTTTCCTTGAGCAAATGTATATGTGTGTGTGTGTGTGTGTGTGTGCACACCAAAGAGAGAAGGAGAAATTTCTAAGAAATATTTAAAGGCATATATATAAAAAATGTTTATGTGAAAAGCGAAAAGGGCTGTGGAGGTGATACAGGGAAAGAGATGGAAAAGGAAAGGGTGCCTATGTGTTTATGTGGGAACGAGAGGGAAAGCCAGGCAGCATGCTGCAATCATAGTTTCCAGTGCATCACATTCTCTTCCCCCAGTAATCCACAGGTGGACCATCACAAGCAGACTCTGTCTTTAACCTCAATGACTTAGTAGTTGTGCGCTTTGCCCCGGCATCTTGCTGTTGGGATTAAGAGTCTGAGCTCGTGTGTGAGAAAATGGCTCGTCCTCCTTCAATGCAAAGCTTCAGTGTGTTCACCTATGATGTTTGTGTGTGCATTTGCAAGTGTCTGTGTATAATTGAAGTCAAGAGAGTGTTGTTGAGCTATACCGAGCTGGAGCAGCCTACATAGCCTATAATCCACACCATGTGTGCTGAGAATGCAGCAGTGTCAGGATTCACTGTAATGAAACAGACCACACTGCCCCCTTTCTCTCTTTCTTTCCATCTCTCCATCTTTTTCCATCACTCCTGCTCTTTCCACCTTTCTGAGGTCTTATGCTTTGCCCTGCTTTAACTCATACGTTTTGAGGTAAACCTGGACTTGGACCTATGAATATCCTGCTGGTTTAGTATCTTCAATCAGATATCATGTGGTGGTGTGTATTCATGAACCTGTGTGTGTGTGTGCATTAGTGCTTCTTATCCCAATCTAATAGAATAAGCCAGGCACATTAGCCTTTAGTGCAGAGTGGCGTTGTGGCTAGCGCTATCAGTGCTGCTCATCTATCCACTCCTGTTATTCTGGCAGCACACAACAGGCAGCTAACGTGTGCTAGCCGTCCTCTATTGAAGAACAGATGGGAGCCATTCAGCGGTATGTTGCTACAGCGCAAAAAGGCCAGACTTAATCCCCATATCCTGTCCCTGAGTGAGCCCTCCCTAATATGAGCAAACAGAGATGACAGCACAGATAGACAAATCGCTGGGAATCTCTGGGTCTGTGCACATGTGCGTATGATAGATTTCATTGGTGTCTCTTCAGGATAACCTTGAGTTACAGTGCTAAGGTACAATTTGGATTCTTCACAAACCTAAGTGCTGAGTGTGAGTTGGCAAGTTTGACTTCTAAACATCCAGGTGTGGACTTGTATTGGTTGGCCATGGCTCTGTCTGAGAGGATACTTGACTCTGATAGGCTCATTGAGGTTTTGTATGTCCTGCTGTTGATTGCAGAGATTTTGTTTACCCTCAAGCCTCCTAGACCCCCACCCCCCTCTAATGAAATAAGAATGTCCTTTTGGACAGAAAGCACAGGAGAAGGGGATTGGAGAGGGGGGGGGATGAAGAAGAACGTGGGGCCCAAAGAGTGGAGCCGAGCTGAGGGAAGAGAGTTTCTTGAAACATAATGCTTTTATCCCACCGTGAAGTTATTTGTACTGAATAAAGCAAGAAGAAGCTGGGAGGCTTTCCAAGCAGGGACAGCAGTATGTTTGTGTGTGCATGCGGAAATGCAAGTGTATGCAAGCAGGAGGGAGTAAGGGTTGGTTCAGGTTAAAACAAGTCACAAAAATGGCTTTCATTTGTACATGCAATGTGTGCCAGTTATATACTGTTTGTACGGCTACATTATTGATGACTATCCTATTCTTGAGTATACAGACTATACTACAAAAGACTTGAAAAAAAAAACGAAATAAGGCAATGAATTCTAAATCCCATTTATCACTCTAAATTACAGTTAATCTAAGGTGTAACTGAAATGTTTGGGCTTGTCCCTCATTTGCTGCTTTCCGATTGTTTCCAAGTCCCTTCTTCCAAAACTGAACTTAAAATTGACCTGTTTGGAATTCATCCCCTGAAACCTCAGTGTTAAAGCAAAGGCAAGTGGGAAAGTATAAATTACTGTCAGTGTAAAACTGTGTACTTAAAACATGCATGCACACATCCAATAATTATCCCATTACTACAGAGAAGACGAGATTAATTTGAATTTGCTGACGACTTCAAATAAACATAACTTAACTTGCTAAATTTTTATCCTTGCCCTTAAGGTAGACTTTATTGCAATCTTAGTATTTACCCTACAATAAAATGAATATCATCAAAATGTCACAATGTGCTACTTACACACAGAATTAGTTGTATTATTGCCCATTCTATTCAATTGAAAGCCTTAATATGAATTTACGTATCAGGTACATTATACCTGATTTCTTTTCTTTTTACCATTGGCAAAGAACTGACAACCTTTTTTTTATCCTGGTGCCATGTGCCATCTTCAGTAATTCTTCACCGGTAACGCATGTACCTAGTGACATTTAAAAAACTTAACAAATCTCTCAAAGGTTCCCTTTATTAAGTCTCTCAAAGTATTCAAATACAGCAGATATTGTGTTTGCAGAGATAAAATCTCTGCCAATAAAAACGTAATAATATATTATCTTATGTTTGTCATGGT
>JBBDHI010000014.1:10865340-10877628 GCA_037177115.1 Craterocephalus stercusmuscarum
AGCACATTTCTAATTCTTGTTTCACAATTTGCAACTTCAAGTGTGTAATTTCAGAGACCTTTACATAATGAACCTTTACCCTCTAAAGTGGCATAATCTTCAAGTGGGCTCAAGCTTGCCAATTAAATTATGTCATTTTGCATGAGTATTTAACTATCAATACCTTGTAGTAACAATATTGCTGTAAACTAAAATACTTTACTCAACTATTTCATCTTCCTCTCTCCGTCTGAACTTGCCAGTTGCAATTGGTCTGTGTCCGTAAACTCCTATCTCCTGCTCTCTGTGCTCTACGTGCAGGCCAGCCCACAGCCATAAATCAATACACCTCAAACTGTCGCTGTTTTCACCCCACCCCCCTTTTTCTTTCCTGGGTTATGTTTTATCACTTATCTGCATTGCTTCTCCAAATGCCATTCCCACGAGATACCTTCAAATATTTTGTAGCAAAGTGTGATATTGAAGGCAAACTTAGAAATGCATTGATCAGTTGAATATCTTTGGCGAGCTCCTATTGTGCAGCCAGGTGTGTGTATGGGAATTTTGTGTGTGGATGTGTGTGTGTGTAAATTAGAGATCAAGAATGAGAAAGAAAGATCCTGGCAGGATTAAAAGGGTGTTTTCTGAGCTTATTGGGATGGCAGCACACAAAAGCCTTTCCCTCAGGAGGAACTTGCACCTGGGGAGGCACTTTGAGCGTTCGCATGCACTTGTGCATGTGTGTGCCTGCGTATAAGATAGAGAGTGAAATAATTGTGCATAAGAAACCTCTCTGTGGGATGATTTGCAGGTCATATCTCTTGTTCAAGCAGGATTACCTTCTAAAGAGAAAGTCTGAAAGTCCACAAATCCATACTGATAGAGGGAGGTATGAGGATTTGGAGACGGAGAAAAGAGAATCACAGTCTTTTCACTTTAAAGCTGTTATTTTCTTCAGACTTCCTGTACTCTTCTCGCTCTCCTTCTGCTAAACAGGCGCACACAGACATACACTAAAAGCACTAAAACAGCCACACAACCTTGGGTCTTGGTCAAAGCCTCAGTTGTTCCCTAATGGCGATTTTTAACATACAGACCCTCCCTCCCCCTGGCTGCCAATCATAGATGTGACTGCTGCTCCGAGGCAGAAGAAGATATTCAGAGGAAGAGAGAAGAAGGTGGGAATGGGAGTGGTGGGGGCCTTGCCCTAAACTATAGGACTCACACCTGCTGACTTTATTATGTGACCACTCACTGAAAGATGTCCCACCCTGCGACATCCAGAACGTTTGAAACCTGCGCTGAAGCGCCACGGCAGTGCTTGCACACATACTGTACTTAAATGGGCTAATAGAAAGCAAACATTTATGATCAAGATTGACATCAGGGAAACGCTGTGGTGGAGAAATAACACTAAATGTATTTTAATAGGTAATAGCAGAAGGAATTTCACTATTTTCTTTCCCTATTATAGGAATGCCAGAGCTGCTATCAGACACTCGTTGTAGAGCTGAAGAGGAAAACTAACAGGAATTTACTTGTTTCCTCTCGTTGAAAGTCATCCCAGTGTAGAGCCAGCAGAGAGACTTCATAACTTGGGCTATCATGGAGCTGCTGGAATAACATCAACAACCTTTGGACTGCCATTCAACATTAGGGGTTGACCACTAATTAGGCCTCATATAACAGTAGGCTGCAGTTTATTTCTCACGCTAGCCGAACACGTTCCCGAAGGTTTGTCCACGTCAAGGAAGCTTGTAAAAAGCGAGATGTGTTGTGTTGACATCTGGCAAAATACCAACACTTCTTTCATGTTATGTAATAGAATCATGTCTTTTCCTCAAAAAGTCAAGAAAAGAGTTCCCCGACATTCTATATCTGTGACCTTTTCAAACTTGCATCATGTCTGCTGATATTAGGCTACAAATCCAAAAATGGGTCACGGGCCTGTTACTGCTGAGGACCTACATGACATGGCCAGTAAAATGTTTTAAAGCTCCAGAGTCTTAAAGCTGCAGAATAAACTTCTCATTTGGGCCCCACAGTGGTAAAAATGCATATAAACTCAAGGCCTGAATGAAAGTTAGTCTTACTCAGCTCAGCTCGTTGGGGTCTGTAGCGTGTTTTTCAGCCAGGTTGATTTTTCCAGTGAAACCTTAGAGTGGCCTCTCTTTCTGTCACCAGAGCAGCTCCGACAAGCAGATTAGTGCTGTATCTGCCCAGTGTGTCTCTCACATCTACAGTAACTGCGTTTCACTAATATAATCCCTGGACTTCAAAACTAGTGTGGCAGGCGGCTTTACATGAGTGAGTGTCCGTGCCCATATATGTATGTACTTCCACGCAATTGCGCATAAAACTTCCTAATGCACAGCAGAAATCTTTGGCCTTGTCCCTCTCTTTCTCTTATCTTGGACCGTGGAAAAGCCACACTTGTAAGATGACATTCAGCACAGGATTAGAGCTCATGTAAGACCCTCCTCAGCTTACACTGCCACTGCCAAGAGGAGATCTATACAACCACACAATCCCATGCAATCTTGCGCATACTGGCAGAGACACAACTTCCATATGTATGCACATACATCAGTTAGCACAGACTCATTCGGCAAACCTCCATTTTTCTTGTTTGAGCATTATTACTTCAGATCTAAGGAGGTACATTATGAATTCAACACACACACCTACACACAGGACCACATGCAGCTGACATGCTTTTGTCTCTGTTCAGTTACTTTTCTGCCTTAAACAGGGGAGCCCTTGCCTCAGATAAGACCAGACACAAATCCTATCTGTCATCAGCAGAGTCATGGACACCCCTCCGGCCCCTCCCACCAGCACACATCAGACTCACATACACTGTTGCTGACACTGGCGGTAGATTGAAGACAGACTCCCTGCATTTTAGTTCTGTGAAGGCCAGACACGGTCAGGACCTTAAGATGCTGCTGTATATCTAGGTCACACTGTATATGTGTCTTATGTATTTGTGCATACCTTCAGAGATTTATTCGCCGGGTCTGAAGGAGCATCTCATTGGAATGCGTTCTGATTGGCCTAGTCTGCAATCCTTTCCTGATTGGTTGTTTATCCCCAGGCTCCAGCGTTGGTGGTTACTTTGAATTAGTGCACCTCTCGCTGCCCTCCCATTTCGCTCTTCTCTTTACTTCTCTTCCTCAATCTCAATATCTCACAGAGTGCCGCTGGCTGTGTGTTTGATGTGAGTGTGTTTGACTAGCTAAAACAGAACCAGCAGTGTGCTGCTTTGTGTTCCTGCTGAGTTAGCCCCACTCACTGCAGAGACTGTTACCCACAGTATCCTTGGGAAATGTTGTATGGATACGACAATTAATGTGTCAGCGTCAACATCAAATCTTCAAAACATTTCACAGTACCTATTATTCATGGAATCCAAACTCTTAAAAAAACATTCTGTTAAAATACAGTGAGTTTGAGAACTTTGCTTAGAAAATACATATTTGATATGGACATGATTTGAGAGCAACCTGCTTAATCGGCAGTATAGATGTTTCATGTGAAACAATCTAATAGAAAAACAGCTGCATACACACAATTCGCTCTGAGGAAATATGTTAAAAGTTCTTTGACACTCAAACAAATAACTATAAAGAGAGCCTTTCTTGATCATGACACACCAATACCAGAACAGAACATGGTAAAACATCACTCTTCAATAGCCGATCCAGGAGTGGACTTGCCTGTCAGAGAGTATATGCGGCAAGCCTTCAACCCTGCAGCTATTGGATTAGCTTCAGTGCTGGGTGGTCCTCCTAATGCTGATCTCAGAACAGCGTCCCAGTTATTCGCTGTCATTTTACGTGTCAGGATTACAAATACGTTTGGTCACTGATGTGTGATTTGACATAAGCAACCACTTGATGCTTGGCTTGATTTGAATGTATTTAGATTTGCAGATGTTTTATGTGAGCTCATAATGAGGAAAAGGCTTCAGTAGCATGTAGAATGAAGGACAATATGAGCTAGGAGGCTGACATTATACTCAGGGTTCAACTGGTCAATGTTACTGGTGTTTTATTTGCTCTCTTCCTACTGCACTTCTTTTTTTTACTTTAAGAATGAAAAAAGCAGCAACAACTCTTCTCTGTCCTTTGCATACCTTTTGGATCAGTCTCAAGAGGAAGAAAATGTCATGATTGGTGAGATATTTGGTGTGATTGTTGCTTTAGTCAGCTGCCAGCTCCTTGCACCCCCAAGGTAAAGAGTTGCTGGCATCACTAGATAAATTATAGGTTAGAAAAAAGGACAAAGAGAGGTTTGTGATGAGTGTGCGATGCAACACAAGGGAGTCGCAACTGTGGGCTTTTCCTCACTTTCCTGGCTACTTGCCCATTCTTCTGTCCTTGAACTCATCACTTGTGAGTAGTTAAGCTGGTTGTAATGAGAAGAGAGAACCTGTTGGCATTTCCCAGTTGCACAGACACATGCACACACATCCAGGGCCAGCACATGTTCTCCATAACAAAAATCACACAGACAGACAGGTACTGTGACAGAAGCAGAGCTGTGGAGGCCTGCTGTTCTCCCCATCTGAGGGGATGGGAGTGGAGGACAGTGTAAACACTCTGTCACACACATAAACAAAGACCTGCTCTGGTTTCACTGCATGGTTACAGAAAGCTCACCCTTTCTTTTATAGAGAAGTATTTGTGTAATTTGTTTATGTGAGATTCTGTAGAACTAATGGGGAAACTGGCTTTTTCAGCATCACACCACACCTGAGTTCAATTTCACAAGCTCTCTCACCGACAGATCGTAAAGATGGCATCCCGGAATGGATGTAATCTGTCTTTTTCTTCTCTTTCTCAATTTAATTTCTCAGTACTCTGCTCTCCCAGTCGCATTCTTTCTGAGTACCCCACCTCCTCTTTCCTTCCCGCTGTTTTTTATCTATGTGAGGGATGGCTGTGCAGAGTAATATGCAGTAACAGGTGAGTCAGAGTAATGTCAAGGCAATTTAATATGAGGTCTGTCATTATGTTTGTATTTAACTGATCATGTAGGTTTATCTTTTTTATGTGTTTTGTTGGAATTATTCTCAGATATAAGCTACGAACACACACCAGAGAAAATACTAACTTGCTCTACATCACAGCTTCCTCTTCTAACCAATAAAGCTAATGCTGTTGGCAGGGAATGACAACATGTGTGCTATATTGTATGCTGCATTTATACACATCCAATATGTCTCAGTTTAACTTCTGTAAGCTGCTGCATGGCTTTGGTGACATGTTTTAGAACTTAAACTTCAAACAATCACCGTATGACAAAACCATTATACATGCTGTTTATTCTCTATGCTGATGATACGCTCTAAACAATTGTAATAAGATAGCATGCCACACACAATAATGTGCTCATTTTTTGGCCGTCTTCAACCTCTTGTACCATATGTTCAGCAGCCCTGAAAACCGTCTGCACTGCACAGCAAATGGACTGAAGTACAGGCCAGAAAACAACATACAAGCACATGTTAGTGTTGTTTTTCCCTTCTAATTACATATATACATAGTTATTTCTCTCACAAAGTCTGCAGAGTGTGTATGTCAAAACACTGTATGTGTGTGTGTGCACGAGTGCCCTCTCGTTGAATTGCATGCCTCTCTGCCTGGAAGTGGTGTGTTTCACAGCAGGCGATCCATTCAGACTAACCCTGTTTGCTTAAGTAATAACTGGGCTCAGCCATAATTTGTTTGTGTTTATGTTGTTGTAGGATGCTTGTGCGTGCGTGTGTGAGAGGGTGCATGTTTGCTTACATGTCCAGAAGAATTAGTACCAGGCATTTTACACATTTACACAAAAACACAAGCTTGGCCCTTTGAACTCCCACACACACACTACCCCACAAATGATTGTTTTTATGTTTCTAATCTTGCACTTGCTGAAGTTTTTTTTTGACTCCTATTTTCAACATTTTCCATTTGCTCAGTAAAATTGGCAATTAGAAGAACTTTGCCTTTTAAACAGTCTTGGCACCAATGGAGTTCGAACACATTGGTTCTCTAAGTGCCAGATCTGAGCTGCCAGCTGGTGAGTCCACTCCATTCAAACACTCAACTGAGATCATAGACTAGCCGTTTCACCTGTGATGTCAGTTGTTACGTCACCTCAGTCAGCCTTACCTCTGTCTCATCCTGTGCCTCCATCCACTTTGTCAGACCATGGGAGACCAAATGCTCAGGATTTTATTAGACGCAGCAAGAAGTTGGGATGTGTAAAGACACATTTGTGTGTGGTTATGCTGGTGAGGTCCAGTTTGGTTGTCTATGTGGGGGTGTGTGTGTCTTTGTGTGGGGAGGTGAAGGGGGCAACATAACATACTGTGACACTATCATGGCAAAGCAGAATCAGTATTAACAGCTGGTGAAAGATGTTTTGTGAGCATTTCTCAGATTCCCTTTCGGTGGAAGAATAATGAGGAGAGGGGAGAAGGCGAGGGAGCGAGGAAAGGCTAGAGATGAAAAGAGGAAAAAGAAAACAAAAGGAAGAAGACAAGGAGGACGTTAAGAAAATGATTAAGCTTCTCAAAACGTAAATGGAGCTGCTGTTTAATGATTAGAATGAACTTTGTAGACATTTTTCATCATTGTTACGTGACTGTTATGATTTTCTAGACACAGGAGCTGTTGCTTGATTTCCTCTTTCCTTACACCTGAAATGTATCTGCGACTTTTTCTTTATCTCCTCACCACACACACACATTTTTTTCTTCGCATTCTTGCACACATGTACAGATGTGGGATAGTTGTTTGCTTTTCATGCCAAGCAAAAATGCTTTCTTCTCTTTGCGACGTGCCTCAGTTACCTGACAAGTAAGTGTGTGCGTTTGCGTGTGTATGTGTGGGGAGGGCGAGCAAGTGCTAAACCCAGATCCTTGCTTGAGTGCTGCTGCAAAGGCCCAGGTTGACAGAGAGGATTGAGAGTGTCATCCCTGGGATTACGTGTAATGACCGAGACTGACAGACAAGACAACACGGCAATCTTACACAGACACACACACACAAACACTTTAAACATTCACACAAAAATGTACAAAGGTAATTATAAAGAAGGTGTATCAAAGTGTTGGGATAAGCTCCTGTTTAAATGCGTGTGAACAGACCATTCTGTCATTACTCGCATGCCTCTGCAGAGAACTCAACAAGATAAACCCGGCTTACTTTCACTTCATCTTTCTTTTATTATCCTCTCATTTAACTATTCTCATTTTTGTGTATTCATGTGTGTGTGCAGTGTATAGAAAGAGTTCATGGGCTGCTGTCAACCATATTTGCAATGCTTGGTGTCAGTCTTACGGCTTGCTGAGCCTTGCTAATGTGATGTACATAAATGGCATTTAATTAGTGTCAGAAGCTGAACATGAGGCAAATGCTTGTGATGCAAGATCTCGGAACAGAATTCACAAGAAGAAAATTGCTCTTTAAAAGTGCATTCCTACTACACATGTGTACAGAATAGTATTTTCAAGTAGAAACTGTGAGCAGGGAGCAGTGATGAGAACATGGTCAATGTTTCCTCAACACTCACTGCCGATCCAAACACTTGACTTTGAAACTTTGGAGGCAGGCACATTATCCAGTTTCCCCTCTTCTTTGACTGGGCTTTGTCCAGTAAGTTGATCTTCAAAAAAGAAAAAAAAGACCAAGTTGGAGATTTCTCTTTTTTAAATTTTTTTCTTATGTGCAAACAGAAATGGCTGTCATTGCATAAACATTTCTAAACATTGCAGTATCTGGAGCGATTGTAGCTTGTAAAACTAAAGATGATCCAGTCAAATAAGCAGAGACTCCAGCCACAGTTTCTGCCTCCAAAGTGAACAGATGTGGATGTGCGTACTGTAGCAGGTTAGATCATGAAGAAGGTGCACCATAGAAAAGAAAACATCGAGTGAACTTAAAACATTAAAGCAACCAGCTGCAAAGTAAAAGGTTTTGAGTAAAAACTGAGTTCTGGTGTTTTGTGAACCTAAATTAAGTGGTAACTCAAACTAGAATCCTATATTTATCAAAGTAAGGATAGCTTTTCAGCTTTCCAATGTGTAGAGAGAAATGTGTCCTCACATATCCGGAGCCTATCCCAGCAGCAAGAGGAGAGGCAATGGAACGCCGCGGACATGTCACTAGTCACATACTGTAGGGCTATCATTTAGGTTAACATGCAAATTCCACACGAGTGCAACATCATGGAATTTTTTTAACTCATGTAATTGATTTTTTGTTTTAAAATAGCTGGCAATGATGTTACAAAGAAAAGGTTGTGTTGTTCTTAATAAATGATCTTACTTTTAAGGGGTATTTGAATCCTTTCATATAGATTTACTGGGCTGCATGCTGTTGTGGTGCTTAGCAGGAAAGTTCTTAGTTCAAGTGTCATATTCTTGGCATCTTCTTTGAGTGTGAATGATTGTTTGTCCCTCTGTGTTGGCCCTGCGATGAATTGGCCGTAGGTGTCCCCTGCTTCTCACCTAGCTACTGGAATAGGCTTCAGCCTCCCATGACCCTGCATTGGAATAAAGAAGGTATAAAAAATGGATGGATGGATAGAATGCAGACTTCCGGAAGAATGATTTGATAAGAAAACTTGGAAAAGTAAGGCAACCAGCTGTGTACCTGAATTAAGAATGTAAAATTGAAATATTGAGATTTACAAACTTGAGACTAGTAGTCAGACATAAATGAGCTGTTTCAGCTCAAAGAAATGAGTAGACCTGAATATTTACCCTAACTTTGTTAAATTTAAGATTCTATTTGAGTAACCCTTTTAATTTAGATTCAAACACTACTAGAACTCTTTATTTTAGTCAACTCTAAAAAGCCTTGCATCTGACAGCCTTACTTTTTAAAGTGCATTCAGATTTTTTAACAACTTTTTTACAGTGTAAATACTCAGATCAAGTATTGGACCAGTTGGTGTTGTGTTTCTTGAAAAGCTTACAGAACGTGTTGCTCCAGGTTCAGTCGGTAAAACATTGCACTTCAGGTCATGATGTGTTGAGAGTTAAGAATCATTTTATGAAAAAATAACATGATAGAAATGTGTTTTAAACAAAGTACTATACGTGACTTTATTTATTTTGTCTTGTGTTCTTTCATAAAGCCCATTCACCAGTTTGTCAAGTTTAGATCTTGAACCCTTATGTGTCACAGAATCTCAAAGGTCTTTTTGTCAGAAGATCTTGTTCATTTTCAATCTGTAATTTCCAAGTGGGAGCTTACCATCACTGTCCAATCAGATAGCAGCTGATAAATGTGGCATCTAGCAGTTAGCTTGGCAACCCTCAAGCCTTCTTGGCTTAGGTGCAGGTTTGTTGGCACGATTTGAACTTCAGGGTTTGCGTTTGAGGATGATCAGCTTTTTTCTTATCATTTTGTACAGTGACACAGACATCAAAGAATTCTTGGGTCATTTTCACTGTGTATATGTGTGTATATTTTTCTCGTTTTTTAACGTTTCTGTGTGAGCTATTGACATTTTCCCTGAAAGCTGTTCCAGGCTGT
The DNA here is from genome assembly GCA_037177115.1 of Craterocephalus stercusmuscarum. Lineage (NCBI taxonomy): Eukaryota > Metazoa > Chordata > Actinopteri > Atheriniformes > Atherinidae > Craterocephalus > Craterocephalus stercusmuscarum. The sequence continues at coordinate 10,874,856 of JBBDHI010000014.1, forward strand.
AAGACTGTCTTTAATGAAGGCAAGGGCATGGCTTCAAAGAGCAGCGGTGCAATCTACATGTGCAGGAGTGCACACAGTCTACACACACACACACACACCTCTGCTGGCTGCAGAGAATGAAAGGCTCAGAGCTCACTCTCTCAGCCCAGTCTTGTAATTTGGCAATACACTTCTTAACCTTGACTGAAAGAGACAGATGTGTATCCAAGAATGAAAAACTTGTGTAAGTAAATGTTAAAAATCATACAGCATTAAATTAATGTGCACTTGTGTGTGTTATTACATGACTAGCAGATGCAGCACACAATTAAAGGTGACATGTGCTAAGTTGTAGAAATGATGACATTTCAGAGCTAATGAGTAAATTGTGGGAACCGAATTACATTAAGCTCAGAGCTGAAGCGAAGCACATTCCACATAATGTGCCTGTCATTTGCAACAGTCGCCTAATTCTCAGAGTCCGCTTCAATTGAAGAATTTCCAAAAGACAACTTTTCAGTCTTGGAGATGGGATTCATTTTCTCGTTTCCAGACTGTCATAACTTTATTAAAGAGTGCATTTTTCTTTTGTAGGACAATTACATGAAGTTTAACAGTTATGCAATTTTTTTCCCTTCATCAAAACACAGGGGGAAAGAGTTCCCTCTGTTAGAAAAACAGGAGATAGAAGCAGGCGCAGGGTTGACCCTTAAACCATTTGTTGAAAATCCTTCATGCTTCAAAGTTTATGAGTGTGCATATGTTTGAGATTGGATGTTTTAAATGTGTGCGTGCATGTTTTTGCACAGATGCATGACCGTGTGTCTCTGGTGCCTTTGAGGTGTGTGTAAGGTGTGTTACCCTCTTTGATGTTTGGCACTGGGTTTATAAAGGGGCTGGTTTTAGAGGCATGAATTTTGCATTACAGCGTGTGTGTGTGTGTCTGCGTGTCAGCCAGCAGAGTGGATATGGTTCACCTTGCACTGGCCACCTGTAAGCCATCGACAGAAATTAGCCTCTTTAGTCCTGATGAGATGCAGAGCAGAGAAGGAAGGTGTGGTGAGAATGTTTTCGGAGGGTTATTGATGGGGGGTTTTGAGGAGGTTTGTGCATGTATGTGTGCGTGCGCATATGAGTGGCGGATATTTTCGGACGGGCCGTTTTCAAAACTGCACTCTCACTGTGCCATTATGAGACAGAGAGAAGGAGCAACAAGGCATAGACCATACAATGGAACCATTTGTTTCTCATTTGTCTGTGCTGTCTGGGGATCTGTGTGTGTGTGCGTGTGTGTGTGTGTAGGTGTGTGTGTGAAACGTATTTAGCTCTGGTATTCTGGCGGCAAGCCCAACTGTGCTTTAGAGTTCTGCTATGACTCCACTAAACACTCACAACCTGGATTCATTACACTCAGTAAACAAATAAGTCATTAATACCAGCCGGCAGGCACCACACACACGTATGCAAAGTTATATACGCACATACAATAATGGACACACCAAAAGCTTTGCCCATTCCCGCCGTGTCTGTGTCTCCTATTGGCTATGAGGTTTTAAGACGAGCGAGACTAATGATGTGGTCCTTGTGTTCCTGCTTCCTGTCCCTCGCTTCAGGACTTCCTGTGGCAGAGTAATGTGGTCCTGATTACAGTCTGCATCTAAGACCCCCGGCGCAGGACAGTATTGCCCTGATACACACAGACACACACGTATGCACACAGTGTATTAAGAATAACCTGTACCCCTCGTCCGATATGTGATATCATTGACCAGGAGCACTGGAAATGCTGAGCATCTGTGTTTACTTCTCTTTCTCTTCAAGTTTCTCTGTCTGCTTTTTCTGTCGTCCCTTGTTCTGTCGCCAGGAGGTTGCTTGCTGTGATGAAGGGCTGACTGGTGCAGTTGGATTTGGTACCAGACCTCACAGCTGGGCTTTAACCGTATGCGGAGATGTTAGCTGGAGAAGGAAGAACACAAACATGACATTTTAATTTTTAAAAATCAAGCCTGGTCATTTTTTGGAAATTTCAGATAGAATGGCGAGGCACGTTTATTTGTAAAGCGAATTTAATGTACTGTACGAGACAATTTAAGGTGCTTTGCATAAAACACTGAAAGTGTTGTGGGTGCAGAAGAAGCATTAAAAAGTACATTTGAAGCAAACTTTTAAAAAGAAATTCATAAATAAAATAAAAACAAGACTCAAATAGGATATGATCAAATTGAATTATTTGTTTTGGCGTAATCCAGCTAGTACAAAACTGTACTTATCTCAGAAACAGAAACAGCAAATGGTCAGACCACCAACCTTTGGACTGATTAATGATAAATATGATGCTTTACACACAACTCACCCACTGCACCATCATAGTAACTGGTTTTAGTCTTTGAGGAATGCTTGCGCCTTCAGCATTTGGGGTGAGATAGGTAAATAGTGATAGAGGGTACAATCTGCTTCATAGCCATCTGTTGGGGGCAGAAGCATCAAAACCAGTGATTCAAAGAAATGACACAGATTGGAAAAGTAAGTGTGGGGGGTGCTATGGATCCTGTGTAATTATGAGGAGCAGAAACCTGCAAAAGCTGATTGATATAATGAACAACACTATATAACCTCTGCATAACATACTGATGAAACCATGGAGTATCTTTAGAGGCTTCCACTGCAATAATGACTGGTTCATTCTTGCCTAGAGCAATAACCTGTTACAATGACTTCCTGATCCACATAAGGGAACTGCTTTAGGATGAAATGTCTTTATTTGTTCTTATTTTATTTCTACTTTTTTCTTATG
>JBBDHI010000014.1:10883940-10897057 GCA_037177115.1 Craterocephalus stercusmuscarum
ATCTATGAGGATCTGCGTTCAACTACTCCACCTATGCTGCATCGTGGAGAACAGATCCAAGAGATTCATTATTATTGTTTTGTTGTTTCGGCAATATTTTGAGTTCAAACTCAAAAGTACATTTGCAGAATATTTGCTCTGCCTACTCAGGCATCTTGTCTATACAGTATGCCTGCCTTTTTATTATTACTTAATTATTTAATATCCTATACTTAATTTAAAATTAATATTTTCTGTGTTTTGAAAGATTATCCTTTTAATTTAGTTTTTTGTCAGGATGTTTATCTTTGTCTTCCTTGTTTTTCAACTCTTTTTGTACCTCGTACTTCCTGGTTCACTGGTGCGGTATTTGCTGTTTTGAACCGCCTATTGACATTGCCTGCCTCATGCCAACTTGTTTTGAATGTTGACTGCCTTCATATACTTTATCTTTTCTACATTATAACACCAAGATTTGAATGCTGGACATGGTCCTATCTTGTGTTTGAGTCTTCTTTCCTCTGTAACTGTTACAATTCAATCTGACAAGCATGGCATTTCACCCTCTTTGCTTTTCTGCAAACTGGAATAGGGCCCCCAGTTGAATGGTTGCCCTGGCTGTAGTGTGGAGGAAAGACTTACAAAGATATTGTCTGCATTTTGGTGGACCAGGGATTTTCTAAACATCTATTACCCACAACCTACCACTTCTAAAACCACGTCCTGTTATGGAGTCTCTTACTAGAAAACGCTCAATGGAGCAGTGTGGCTTCTGCTGAGGCTTGGCTTCTCTGCTTCCCAGTATCTCATCCTCATTGCATTGCAACCTCCTTTCTGTTCCCTGAGCTGCTAGACCTGGTTTGTAGACATGTCGGTATGACATCTTTAGGATTTCCGCTCTTTAGTTAGCCAGAGCTGCAAACATTTACATTGCAGGACATCTGTTGCCTAAATCTGCTAGATTGGTGGCCAATGGCTCATGTTCTTCGCATTCCGCCTGTCTACCCCTCTGTCTTGGGATTACAGAGTCACACTGACTCATCACCTAAGTTTCACCTTCATAAGCTCCAAGCTCAATCACCAGGGCTCTCCTTTCTTAACTGGCTTCCTACTGGGCACATTCAGTGGGTATCCTCTTTGCCACTTACTGTGGTGCAATTCTGTGTCATCGGCATACTGATTGTTTCACTTCAAAACAGCAATTCCTTTAACCCACTTTGACCTTTTTCTGCTTTCATTAGATTATTTCCATAGAGGCAAATATGAAATGTGGGGAAAGAAAGCAGGGGACTAATATTCAAATGTTCATACATTGAACTTTATACATGAGAAGATGTCTGCCCATTTTGTATGTGCCCTCTCCACATATGCCCTTACTCCAGTTTTAGCAATAGAAATTCATTTTGAAGCTTGTATAGTCAATAACTTTTTGAAATAAAATCATTCAGTCTTTCTGCTCCCTGACCTTTCATGTAGGAGTTCCCATTAAACTAGTTTTAAAAATCAATTTTTAAAGGATAGAGGATATATGATCATTTCTACCTATTTCAGTGGAAGGTGGCCGGACAGGGTTTTGAGCTCTTCTATTTTTAGTTTCCTGACGTTCTTGATCAGACATAGGTGTACCTTGTATAGGTGGCATGCAGAAATGGCCCATTGCTATTTTACAACTACTAGACCTTGCAAAAATGAATGCCTATATCACGTCTAAAGTCTGCACTGGCAGGAGGAAGAGGAGTTTCAAGCAGACATTATGAATTCAAAATGCCAGGACAGCAGTTGGAAAAAAGGAGACTGCAACAAATCCAAATATGCAGCAGACTCATAAAGGAGGCGGTACCAGGTGAAGAGAAGCTGAAAAAAAAAAACAAAAAACAAAAATGCAAAGCTGTGTACAGAAGTTTAACCAGGAGGAAAGCATGATTTGTGCAGATTGTGACACTATTAACTTATGTTTATTTGTTACAGCAACAAAAACTGCATAAGTAAGTGCAGGGACCTTGCTGAAACTCATTGTGGCAGTTGTTGACAATTTATTACCATAATTTGATTAAAGAAGGTAAAACTGCAAATTGGTCAATATTCCATTAACAGTCTGTCCCCATCTGTTTCTGTCTCCTCAAGTCCAACCTGAGTAATTTTAAATTTGATTGCAGAAATAGACCCACGTGGATGACATATACATGCCAGTCCACAAACAACCCTTTGTGGTGTAAGTGGGATGATCTGTACACGTAACACAAGGATTCAATTTGACTCAGTCGGCATCTGTGGCTGTGTGTGTGTGTATTTAACTATACTGGCAGAGTAAATTTGTGTGTGACTGCCAGGGCAGCTGAAAGGGGTCTATTGGTGAAAACGTTTAAGCCATCATCATTAGAGTTGTTGGTACAGAGGTATATTTTAACGAAGGGCGTAATTGGCCAGTCATAGTGCTGTGTAATCTTCTCATATTCTATGAAAACAGCAAAAGCTATTGGCCATAATAGTCTGTTTAAGGTGGGACCTTCCCATGTTAAACATACAGCATCTTACCTTGATCTAGACTGTGGCTGAGTGGAAGAGAGGGATGGCCAAATGTGCAATGTTAGATGCACACCAGAAGACATATTTTCTCTGTCTGTACTATTCATATTTATGCCCTTTCCTATCATACTGTACAGTATATTAGTCTTTCATATATTATTCTACTATATAAGTAAAACATAGGTCAGTTTGTGTATAGTGAACGTGGTTTAAAGATGAAACTAACTGTGTAGCCTGTTTTCAAAATCAGCTCTCTCAACTGGGAGTATGACTGGGACCACCCGGGATTAATTTTTCTTTGTGAAAATGTTATCGTGTATATGCACGCATGCCTTAGTGTGCATGTCCCGACCCTACTCCAATTAAATGAGAGGGCTTGTGTGCACATACAGCAGAATCCCTGTGTTTTTCTGGAGTTTCATGTGTCCTTGTGAGGGTGTTTGTATGTCCTGGTGTGTGGGAGTTACTGTATCCCTCCCATCCTTCTGTTTATAGGAGGGAGTGAACAGTGATGGAAGGTATGGAGAGAGATGGGCCAGTGATGACATAGCCTTATGTTCACCCCCTCTGGATATGGCCCACTCAATATTAGATCAATCCATCATGAGGCTGCACTTGAGTCCCACATGCCTCCTATACCATTCATAGCTAGATTGTCCACAGTACATATGTTAGTCTCATCACGTCTCTGTTCATATGGTGCATGTCACCATCATTCTTGGAAAGTTTGAATATAGTTTGTCATATCCACTGCAAACTTAGAGTGTGTTTTGTTTTGTTTTTTCTTTTTGTGTGTGTGTGTGTGTCTGTGTATGTGTGTGTACAGTCTGGGTTGATTCTCTTTAAGTGGTTCCTGCGAGCTCAAATGATAGATGCTTGGTTTTCTTCTGGTTTCTAAAAAAGACTTCCCCCAGGCTCATCTCGACACAAAAGGAGCTTCTACTTTCTTCTTTTCTGATCTCACTGTGTGTTCATTCATGAGTGTGTGATGTTAGTGAGAGGGGGTTCCTGCGCATATGTGTGAGTGGCTATGTGTGTTGGCGCTGTCACCTGTTCCTTGTGCTCGCTACAAGCCCTGTCTCTGGGCGAGCCTTTGATCATGCCGACAGGAGATTCCTACAGTGTGAAATAGCCCCGGCCAGATTTACTCAATGAAAGAGCAGGTCTTAACCACTGTTATTACCCCCCCACCACCTTTTTTTTTCTTCTTTTTAAACATCACTTCTCATCTTTGTGTCTTGTTCTGTCTCTCTGACTTATTCAGTCTTTGTCATCTGCTTTATTTTCACTTGAAGGAGATTCTTGGAAATATTTACAACTGTAGTGACTGTATTTGCTTATATGAAGGCCAAGGTTACCCATGCTTTCACAGTAGAAAAGCTATGTGAAAGTAGATGATTTATGGGGGAAAGAAATCAATGAGTGAAAAGCAGGGTATGACGACCATAAGTTTTTGCTGTCAGTGCGTGTTTGTTTACGAAGGAAAATGGCTCTTTTGTCTTTGGAAGAGGGGAGACGAGGAAAGCTTGACATCTCTCACACCCCTTTCCTCTTTCTTTCAGTGACTCTGACAGTCTGACTTCAGCATGTTATTTCTTACAGGTGGTTGGGCGTGTCTGTCTGAGCTGTTTAACATGTGTCAGAGCCCAGGTGGGGAGAGACACAATGTAATTATCCTTGTGAAACACTATCCATGTAACACAAACACTACACACATGTGTACTGGCAGTTATGGGAGCTGATGCTAATTTATAGCAGTGAGTTTCCCCGTCTTTGGAACTGGGAGGACAACAGAGGGAGCAAAGTTCAGTGGAGATTTTTTTTTTCCTGCTCCTGAGTTCATTTTTAACCAAAAGAGTAGATATAAGAAGTGGGCTGTGGATCTTTACTATACTGTAGTTAGAGTTTTTCTGGGAAAAACATCCCATACAGCGATACACCAGGGCACCTCAGGGAGCAATCTCTGTTTACCTAACCGCCGCTGGGCACATTTACCACTCAGCTGGCTTGTGTAACCATAGAAATGTTGCCGTACATTGCTTCAAACTCAAAAAATTGCATTCTTAAAGCATGTCTGTGTCTCCCCTTTAATATATTGGAATAATGATGTGCTCTTCTGCTTAATGTTTAGCTCAAACATCTCAGATCAGATTAGTTGGTTATCAGGTTGCTGTCACTATTCCTCCACTGTGGCTCGCAAGAAAAAAAAACATCTGTGAAAACACAAGAAATTAATTCTTTCTGAAACTACTGAGGTCTCATGTACTATAATTTTTTTCTAAACATGGAATGCAACTCAGTACAAGATGAGGTGATGTGGACTTTTATTTCCTCTCATCACTTCCATTGGAAACACTTTAGGAGAGGATGTCTGGCATCAGCCAGCATAAACATGAGGAATGATTGAGGCAGGCAAAATTAGTTTTGGTGTTCATATGGGTACGTGAGTATTGTTTTAAGACAGATTCCTAAAAATGTGGACTATCCTTAATGGTTTGAGCGCCCAACTGCTTTAATATGTGTTGTAATTTTTTAACCCTGCATATTTGGGTTTAAGGGGAACGAAAAGCAAGAGTGAATCCAAAACCAGCAACCTACATATCTGTAGATTTCTCGTTTTGTTTTTTGAATTGGAATATTAGTTTTTAGGCATGTTTTGCAAATGTTACAGTTTCCTGCAGCTTAATCTATATTACAATTATTTTCCAAGTTATGCCAAAAGTGGCTGTGTCTACTTTGCTATCTGTTTTAGATGTCTAGCAACTATTTGGGTTGACTTCTCCTTTAACTCAGTAGAGTGGGACAGCTGTCACCCATCATTACAGCAAACTGGAGGAGAGATGTCAGGTATGCCAGTTAAACAGAACCACTCAAAGATGTGGAGTAATGTGAGTGATGGTTGAAAGTCACAGTCTGTGACCTGAGAAAGCTCCTACTAAACATCAGCACATGACCTTGCTTGGGAGGCCTGAATTCTTTCAGTCTTAAGCCGATACTCTTCCCAGCACCGCCCAGACTAAATGGATAGAGTTCTCACACAAACCCAGGCAAAAAACCCACTTCACACTGCAAATTTTATGAGTCACTGAAAGTCTGCACACACATCACTAAATCTGTTTTCCATAGGTCATTTAGTGTAACCCATCAGCTTTTTTTTTTTTTTTTGATTATTTTATCCTGATTTCAATAAGATGTTTGGAACAGCATGTCATGAGTTTGTTTTAGTTATCTGAGTCAAAGGAGCCAGAGTTGAAAAGTGATCCCAAACTATGCCGACACATTAGTATTTTCACATCAGAGACTTTCATAAACACAGCAACGACAGGTTTACATACATTACAGTCCTTGTTCCACTCTTTATCATTCCTGGCCATCATAACAAAGATATATTTCCCTAGCCAGTGCATCATAACCTGTTGCTTTTATCCAACTTCAAGACATTAAATGTTAAGTACAAGCCCTTGCACTGTCAGTGTGGATGACTCTATCAGTGCTTATTTAATGTGCATGGGGTGTTTTCAGCAGTAAATATCACCAAACTATGAGCTGCTTTGTCAGAACCAATGAGTATTATTTACTTTCTTTCTGCTAACAGAGCCAAATCTGTCACTTTCTACGATCCTTATTTATGATCGAGCAGTATCTCCCTTTAGGTTTCACAGACTGGGTTCTCTATATCGCTGCACAAAGTACTCCAAAAAGGTTGTTTAAGGTTCAAGATGACTGCACAAGGAGTATCTGTGGTTTTAGTTAGACAGAAAAATGTATATGTTTAGGGGTTTACAGCACTCCAGAGACTTTTTATAGTTCAGAGAAGTCTCAGGAATCATAACTGGCTCAGATAACTTAACTGTTTATCACCTTTGATATTTGTGTGTTTTTGGCTTCAATCTGGTCAGATACTGTACTCACACACCTCAGACAATCTTCTGAGGTGTGTGCCACTTTCCTACCTACTCTGCTTCCTGTGGTGCTGTAAAAATGGGATATTTTCTCAAAATGTTCTGTTGTATCCACTCTCCTTCTCACTTCTCTGTCTCTGCAACTTCCTAGAACTAGGTGGAGCAACTATTGTTTCATATTGACTTTGAAATGATGACAAGAAAATGCCAATTACACACGTGTCTATAGTCAGGCAAACGAATTCACCTTTGCTGTTTTACCAAGAGGTGTGGGCGACTGCTTATGTATGACTGTAGCAAACAGAGTAAACCCTTTTGAAATCCCTTTGAAAAGGAGAAATCAGTTAGCGGCCCAGGCCACATTTGAGAGAATATTGTTTTTTACTCACATCAACAGTCCGATGATCAATTAGCTACCAACTTACAGCCATTTATACTCACAATTTATTTACATATATATTCTTATTGTTTGAATAAATTCATTACAATACCAGCAACTTTTTAATGTAAATGCCTATTTTCCTACACTTTCTTTGATGCTTACAAGGGATTATGGGTGTTTTGATAAGACAGGGTAAGAGACATATTTTACATTGCACCATCCAGAGTAGTAAGTCCTTATAGGATCCTAATCATCAGGAAAAGTCCTTCAGCATGACCTAGCATCTTAAAAACACAGCTGTAAAGGATCCTAACTTGTCTCTGAGAAGCACCTCGAGTTTCTTCACATGTGATCAGAGATCCACTTTAGCCACATCAGAACTTGTCTGGAAAAGTTGCTTCCGTCTCCCCTCCAGACTAGAAACTATTGACAAAAGTGATGTTAAAAACGTATTTTTTTCTGAAATGGAAGAGTAATTTATCTTCAGAGTGCTCCTATAATAGAACAAATGAAACACAGTAAATAACATCTCTTAAATCCAGGAATTATGTCATTTTTCTTCTGTCTGAGCTACGTGGATTTGACATGTTCTTACTGTGTACAGTTTATACCAGAGTGCCAATTTCAAGAATCCGGGCCTTTAAAAGGAGCTAAGATTTTTTTTTTTTTTTTCCACATTCCTTCACCCTTTACTCTTTCTCACTGACACAGAGGTCATATTGAGGTAGAGATCACTAATAGACCACCAGGCATTGTGAAAGCCCCCCTCTTTATCCCCTGCGTATATCCTATATGTCTCATGTCTTGGGGCTATACTGACCCCAAGAGCACCAACAACCTTCAGCTGACAACACGATTGGTTCTTCCTGAGACTGGACTTACACAGTAAGCACCACAGTGAAACAATGCTGGAACAAAGGCACTCGCTCCATATGACAACAAAGCTAACTTTGTCTTTCTGTTTTGTGTCTATTTGTAGATGCATTTTTCTTCTGATTTAACAAAAACAACCAGAAATATGAGAGGATATGAGAGGGAGAAAAAGGAAGACAGATACTAAGTAGAAAATAAACCACTAAAGAAAATCTGTGCTCTCCTTGTCCAAATGAAACAGATGAATTACTAATGTAATTCAGCTCTAATGTTTTGATCTGAACGTGTTCATGTCAAATACCTGTTGCCCCTAGAACAGACATTATTATACGATTTTCTTGGTATAACTGCCCCACACTCACTGACGCACATATACACACATCCAAACACGGACACAGATATAAGCACCAGCACACACACATCAACGTAAGAACCCTGTTTTTGCACAGGAGCAGATTGAGATCTCAAGGATCACGTTTATTTTCTTAACTGTTTTAAGTGATCCTAAATGGATGTGAGATGACCAAACGTGACCAAACCTAATTTTATTAAATGCAAAGCCTGCTTTCTATTGTCCCTGTGCCCATTAACAGAAAGCACACATCCACACTGATGCAAATGGGAAATTTTGATGCAACACATTTAGCCCATGCTTAAATCTGCTGCTCTATTCCAGATGAAGTTCACTAATGAGTTGGATTTCTTTCATTTCTGTAGGTTAAACCAGTCAGGAGCTGATCAAATGCAAAGGGTAGTTCTGGTCACTTTTACCACAACATAGTCTTCTGTTGAAACAAAATGGAAAAGTGAATTCAGTGGCTCCTATCTGCTGTGACAGAGGGACAATAAGAAATGAAAGTGAACTGAACTGTGCAATATAGAACAGATGGAGAAACGTAGTCTGTGGGCAGTAGAAGAGAGGAAGCAACTAGTTGGGCCGAGAATGAAAACAAATGGATCAGCGGAGTTCAAATCATTTTGACAAGACATCAAAAGGAGGGCAGAACATTAACATCACCCAAGAAAACAATAGAATGAATGACTGCTTGAATAAAATACAAAAATACAAAAGAATATACAAAAGAAAGAGGTAGAGGGCACGAAACACTTGCTGAGCTGAAGCATGTTTCCATAGTTTTCCATATGATTTGCAGCAGCTGTCTGGCTTTTGTTTTTCATGTGTTGGGAAAAATTCTCCAGACCACTCTTTTGTCTTTCTCCTACAAGGAAAATTTCTCTCCCTGATGACTCAAATATATTTTTTGTGTATTTCAAACTCGCAAAGAGTAGCGCCGGCTGATAGAAAGCGGTGTTTCATTATGAATTTGTTTCTGTAAATGTAGCGCCCCTGCATGCACTTCAGGCTACCGGGTCAAACCTTCAAAGTATGGTGAGTACCACCATGCACCTATTACCCTTCCACCCTGCTCATTTCCAGACTCCCACACCAAACCCCACCCTTCCTCCTGTACCCACATAAGAGCGCACCAAAACTAGCCTTGAATCCACTTGGCTGGCTTTCGCAGAATGGGGATGAGAGGCTGTTACCTTGTCAGTCGGCATTGGCCTCTTATCAGACCATCAGACTACCCTCAGATTCTCTTTCCAGATGGAGGTGAGATAGGGCTTCAGAGGCCCGGACTCCCGCAAACTCTGAGAGCATGGAGGCCTCCCCTGATCTCCTACCTGATGGAGATGCTTTAATGTGGGCTCAAGTTTCCCTTGTCTCCCCTGCCTGGCTGGGCCTGCGCTGCTTTTGAGACGCAGGCGTGTTCGGGCCTCTTAAAGTCGGCCCTGGTTCTGATGGGCCGCCGCTGCTCTATGTCAAGGTTAAGCTCCAGGTCAAGGCGTTGTTGTGAGGCACACGCTCGCCAGGGTTGTTGCGCTATTCTCACTATGAAAAGCAGGTACTGTACAGCGGTGGGACGGATACCAAGATTTTGACACATGAGCAGCTGGCCCACAGCAGAGCTCTTGACTTTTCTCTCAGTAACAAAAACACTGCCAATCACACTTTCCCCCTCTTTCCGTCATGAATCACCTAAACAAAAAAAAAAAAAAAAGCTTGAGGGACTAAGAGTGAGATTAGTTAGGGAGGAAATTCTGAGTGCGAAGAGAGACAGATCAAAAGGGTGGGGGATGAGAGATAGAATTCCATGCACCTTTTGTTGCGCAAACCTGTATTTTGAACCTGCTTGAACATTTTTGCACTTTTATGGACATAGTTTCTTTTTTGCCTCAGGGGCTTAAAGTGATTAATGAACATTTGAACCTGTCTAATAACACTTTTTCACTCTAGTGCTGTGATGTGTAGGCCTGTGTGTGAATTTCAGAAGTCGAGCTCATGTCCTTTTTTTTTTAATGCAAGCATGCCTAATGTGCATTCTTGTGTTCGGAGAACCGCTCGAGACTGCAGAATACGTCAAAACAACCTCAGCACTAGGAACAGGTACTGCAGATTCCACCCGTATCATTTGTACGCTGGCACACCTTGGCTGGACTCATGAAACTCACCACCATTCCACAGAGATCCCTCCATCATTCCTCACCGGATTAGAGACAAAACAGAAAAAAAAAAAGAAAAATTGAGACGGAGAGGGGAAAAGCTGGGGAAAAGAGTTGCACGTTTACTTTCTGTGGTTGGCACAAATGTTGCTGTAGTTTAGCTGAAAGAGCATAAGTTTGAAAATGGCTACTCCCGTCTCTGCTCATCGCAAGCCAGATGTCTATTTGAGGAGGTGCGAGGAGTCGATGCATGCTATTGAAGGAGTCCTTGAACAAAAGGAAAGCTCTCAAGCAACATATGTGAAGCATTCACAATGTCTGACTCACTTACAGATGCATGCTGCCTCTCCATGGGAGTTTAATGAGATTGATACATGAGATATGTATGTTTTCAACAACAGTCAACTCCACCTAGTGGTGTTTGTACTGAACACATTTCTGGCTGCGGTGAAGAATGAACTGTTACGAGGGAAACAGTACACCAGCGATTGTTTATATCCACTGAGTCACTGCATCCCAAGATTTCTGGAGAGAGGAAGATCAATACTATAGAAGGATTTGGTATACGACTCCCCTAACAGCTACAAACGCAAATACTTCCAAGATCTGGCTTTGTGCTTTTCTGGCTGTCCATTACTAGAGAGCAATTGTAGACTGTATTAGGTCTGCTCAGCATCCCTCAGCCTGGCATATGTGAGGCTCGCTCACACTTGCTTTCACCCAGCATGTGTTTGCTCAGATGAAGGAAATTATATAATTAGCCTGTGAGGAATTGTTTTCTTTCACTTTTTACCCCAAGCTCTGTCCTTACCCCCCGTTTCCCGACCTCTTCCTTGCACTCATTCTGTCCGTTTCTAGGAGATGGTTCCCTTTTAACCCGAGCCACACCCGAGCTCACCTCCTTCATTAATTGCCATCAGCAGAAGAAAATGAGTTCTTGTCGGGCAGATCCATCTTAGCTGTTGAAGAGCAGCCTTGTTAAACATCAAAGAGGGAGTTTGAGAGGTAGATTTAGAAGTGGACATTGAGGCTTCGGGTGTGCGGGGGGGGTTGTGTCGGGCTGAGTTAGGTGGGCTCGTTCGCTGGGAGATGGGTTCAGGGGTACACACAGGCAGTGTAGGGGAGGGGAAGATTGGAGGAGGTGGGGGTGCAGACCTGGCATTTTGCTCTCTAATTCCAGCCAGCCTGGAGGCCTGGAGCGCTAAGAAGGGCCTCACTGTTGCTCTCTGGATCAGCCAGGTATTGCTTACATAAAAAGCAAGTGAAAACAGCTGTAGGGATAATTAGCTTGATTCTCCATTACATGCCATGAGGGCCAATAACTAAAAAATGGAGTTTTGTTTGGGTTAGAGCTGCAGCCCCAACCAGGAGGAAGTTGTAAAAGTCAGGCAGAGAAAAGAAAGAGAGGAGAAAAAAAAGGAGAAATTGGAGGATGAAGGAGTGAGCTCCTGAAGCAATTGTTGCAGAGGAGATGTTCTGCGTTCCCAGAACAGCCAGAACAGAATGGACCTGTGCTGGATGCTGCCCTTTGCTGTTTTGTTTGTTTTGTTGTTCCTGTTCATTATTAATCATTTGAAACTCAACCGACTTCCAAGTTCTCATTTGCTGTCATGTATTACTTTTACACTTTTACAAAACCACTACATGATTGTAGTGGTTTTGTTGTACAAGACCTACATCTACAGTGTCATCCAATTTCTGCCTCTTCATTCCACTAAATGACTTGTTTTACATCTCCCTTCTTGGTAGAGTGAGCTGAGGAGGGGGCTGAATCTTTGACTCGTAATTAAATTAGGTGCGTTCCTCCTTTTTTTCTTCTGTTGGAGTGAATGAACCAACCACGAAGCAATTTCAAGTGAAAGAGCAGCACTTTAACATTGGTGGTCCCTAAACTACAAAGATCCATTGAACGGGTTGTTTATGTCAATAGCACTTAAAGACAAGGCATATTTCAACCTTTCACATCCAAAATCTTAAGATTCGATATCCAACTCTCAGAACAGACTTGTAGTTGGTAAAAAATACATCTTAGAGTAGCATATACATTTCTAAAACGCTTATCTGAGGCTTGGCCAGGGATGATTTCGCATACAGACGAATGTAGCAAACATACATCATAGGCGCGATCATGAAAGTATGTGGCAAATCAGATTTAGCAGAGAGCGTTTGCAAATTTGATAAGTGGAACTTTTCTGCAGGCTCAACATGTATTAATATGAGAGAGTGTTCACCTTGTCTGATCCCATCATCAAGCATACAGAGAGTGAAGAATAGGGAGGCGGATGAGGGTAACAGACAGTTGAAGACAGGAATGGCTGATTGGAGTACGAGGGAGAGAGGGAAATTGTACTTTTCCAAGTATGTATGTTTGCCATCAGCAAACCTTCACTGAGCCTTCTTCATGTGAAGTGGCTCCGCGGGATAATGGAAGGGAAAGATGTGCTCTGCTGGAGAGAGTGTCAGGTGATGAGGTTTTAGATTTATCAGCAGTTGTTCTATAAAGACTCCGGGTCAAGGTTTGGATATTATAGCGCCATTTATCCCATTCCGACAAGCTCTCATCCTGCCAGACTTCTGAACATCACAACTACCCCCCCCCTCCGCTCCTTCTTGGGTGTTCACCACTTTTCACCACCTTCTTTTATGCATTGCTTCCTAAGTAATTATCTGGCAGCACCTTTTATCAATCATCATTCAAACACTAGAAAATGATACATGAGAGCAAAAAAACAGAAAAAAAACTTGTCTAGGCACAGTCAGCACACCTACTTAAAGGTATCGTATCATGCTTTTAAATCCTTCTTTTTCACAAGTAAATCAATTTATGGTTTATATAAAGTAAAAATGCAATCCTTTGGTCTGAACTCATTGTTAGTATAGCTCCACACACCCCTTCTTAACCCCTGTTCTGAGGTGTTTCTGTACAGTCAGTGAGAGGAGTTGGATTTTT
>JBBDHI010000014.1:11075468-11087085 GCA_037177115.1 Craterocephalus stercusmuscarum
CATTACTTCATCCTGCTCCTTTTAAGACTTGATAAAAGTTCACTTTTTTTTCTTTGATGTTTTATATATGTTACTTTTTCTAAATAAATACAACAACAATAAACTGCAAAAGCGTTGTGTGGAAAAGCTAAGGACTGCCTCTATTGGAATCATCATCTGATCAGCAGGCAGCTGTAGCTCAGTGGATAGAACGGTTGCCTGTGGAACAGGAGGTCGGTGGTGCAATTCCACCGCACTACATGTCAAAGTGTCCTTGGGCAAGACATTGAACCCTACCTTACCTCCTGATATGCCTATCAGGGAAATGAATGTATGTTCTCTCATATATAAGTCGCTATGGATAAAAGCATCTGCTAAATGACAGTAGTAGTAGTGATCTTCAGTAAGTGCACCACATCTATAAAAACTGTGCTTTTGAACTTTGTTTGAGAATTTGGGTGTTTTGTTACCACAATGTCAAGAACACAAGATGTCAAATGTTAATCTGGAGAAGCTATTGTTTCAGCCCATCAACCTGAGAAGGGTCATAAGGCCATTTCCCAACAATATGCTGTAAGTAAAAATATCCACAAGTTGAAAACAAAACATCCTCTCTTCCCTGAACTACATGTTACAGTAAAATAACTCCAGCAAGTCAGATCCAGCAATGCTAAAACAAAATTAGAACCAACAAAAAGAGCTTCATCTCAGACTTTCTACATCTCAGTTAGCTT
Organism: Craterocephalus stercusmuscarum; assembly: GCA_037177115.1. Taxonomy (NCBI): domain Eukaryota; kingdom Metazoa; phylum Chordata; class Actinopteri; order Atheriniformes; family Atherinidae; genus Craterocephalus; species Craterocephalus stercusmuscarum. Next base: position 11,076,182 of record JBBDHI010000014.1, read on the forward strand.
GTTAAAAATCAAAGTTGGTCAAAATCATATATACAAAAAAGACTAACAAATATTTCTCATTTAAAAGGATTGCCTTGGGACAGCCTCTCCTCCTTAAAAGGAAAATGGCAGCCCAGCTAAGATTTGCACACTTGTATCTGATCGAACCACAAAACATCTGGAACAATATCGCAACAAATAGAAAGATAAGTAGAGATATTTAGCCATGACACTTGTTGAATCAAACACAACTTATCAGTACAAACACCTCACAGCAGCTATCAGGCATGGTGGCAGAGGGTTGGTGATTCATTGCCACTGGACCTGGGCACCATGCTGCCAGTCAACAAGTCAACTTTGAGCTGTGTATACTAGAGTATTTAAGGTCAAATGAGAGGTCAAGTGTCTGACAGCTAAAGCTTGGCTGAAACTGGGTCATGTGCCTGGATGAAGATACCAAGCCCAGCAGCAAATTCACAACAAAATGCTTGAGGGTGGGGACATGAGCTATTTTCACACATCTACTAGTCTCCTCAAATATTCTGGCGATTGCAGAGAGACATGTGGCTCAGACATTCACAGTCTTCTTTCTGGATGTCTTGAGGTGATTTTCCATCCGGAGTAAATCTCTGGAAGACCAGAGGAATCAGCATGACCGTAGTAGCTACATTTCTGGAGCACTGAGTAAGTGGGTGTATGTGTTAGAAACAGACACTCTTTTCTGGTGACCTGTATGTTACTTCTACTCTTTCCTTATTATAGCGGATACTCACACCAACAATATATAACACTTCAAGGAGTCTCAGTTGTCTCAGACATTTTTAGCGTGCTGGAATAGAAACAGTAGTTTCCACAATATGGTCTGGCACCAGAAAGAGCTGCACATCAGTGAATGCCTGATTTAACCAAAGCAATGTCATACAGATCAGGGAACCGAAATCCCCCCACAGCAACATGATAATCAATTAGATATGGCCCGCTTCAAGTCAGTGGAGATAAACATGGCCCAAGTCACTGGTTGTTTGATACTGACTGTAATATTTTATGTGATCTTTTTCTTCAACTGAAGTTATATTTTTCCAAGACCTTGATAGAGCCTGATTTTTTTCATACCCTCAAAGTGGCAGAAATTGGGAAATTTTTCGCTTGACCCTCAATATGAAAGATGTTTACATTTATACACCCCATGGCCCCTGAGAAATAATGGGAAAAAAAGTATTTCTCCATCATATAGTATGGTGTTGATTCAGATGGTGTCATGTGTCCAGAAATATGAGCTCAATCATATTCTATCAATGCATTTTTTTTCATCTCCAATGGCTTAGGAATATTTCATTATGACAACATCGGACTTCTCAGGCTTGAATTGTAAAATAGTGGCTCATGGAGCATGAGATAATATCCTTAGATGTTAAATAGCAGTCAGTTGCAACTAATACCAGTGATGTAGTGGATAGCATTGATATGCGATACAGAAAAGATCTCATGGCTGCACAAACGTTGGACAAAGCAACTAAATAGAGCAAAACATATCTGATCCAAGCATCGAGCCGGTTAAGTAAACTGAAATACACATAAATGAATAAGGCTTTGCTCCTTTACACCTCCAAGGTCTCAGATGGCTGAGGGGGCTACAGGACTCTCTTCGAGTGTGAGTGTGTGAGTGCTAACCAAAGCCCTGTCGTTTGTTCTTGTGCCAGTTTCGCGAGGTCAGCAACCCTGGGCTGCTGCGGCCCATCATTGGTTCAGCCTGTCACACGGTGCTTGGGTGCTGAGCAGGCCCTTTACATAATCAAAGCAAAGCCAGAGCCACTCCTTGGCTCACCTCCCTGCTCCCACATGTATCTGTAAATATGTGTGCATGCAACAATACTAGCAAACATGTCCACGTCACCAGTAGGAGATTAACCTAAATGCGCTACAATTATGATAATGTTATTATAAGAGTTATTTTTAGGCAGGTGCTGTCTTTAAATATTAATAACAGTGCTACTCTTGGTATCTCAATCAATACATTTTCACTCAACGTCCTTTTTCAAGCCTACAGATGGATAGCTGATCCCTCATCTGCACCTCTGCTATGCACAGCTGAGCAGGGAAAAGGTGTGGTGCCTGCTCCCAGAACTTGTAAACAAGTCCAGTTTGCCTCAGTAGTGAGTGCATTCCTGCCCTTATACTCTGGGTAGCCATATAGCATCTAATGATGTTAGTTTTAAACTGAGTACAATAAACCTTTTTCTAGTTACGTTTAGCTCATGGTGATGAAAACAGACTTAGAATCTTTAGATTCTGGTTTCCTACCTTAGGATTTCACAGCATCTATTTGACCATGATATATTCCATTACTGATATTTGCTTGTATTATGCCTGCATGGATTGTCAAACCCCGCTCTGATTTCCCCGTAGAGGGTGAATTCATTTGGTTGAGTAATGGTGATGTCATTCTTTGTTGCCTTTATAACAATATGATTAAATATGAAGTAAATCGAAGTGCCCATGATAGGACAGAAAACTGCTGCTTAATCCCACTCTGTGCAGGTGCTGATCTATTAATAGATTTATTAGCACAGATTAAGCTTTAAGTGTTGACAAAGTTGGGGTCACAGCATTGCCATCTCAGTATAGTGTTGATTGTGGAGTCAAATTTGACCTCAGGTTAAGCACACGACTTGTGTAAATCTCCCTGCTCCACAGAGATCTAAGGGTTAAGGTTAGAGCACCGGAGCATTATGACTGCATTCAAACTAAGAACTTCACATGTTGATGGTCACGTTCATTCGATTTTTTTTGTCATCCTGACAGATTCAAAAGTTTGTCTCTCTGTAAATGTAACTTGAAATTGAAGTCAAATGATATCTGAATAATTCTATAACTAGCTGTTTCTTTTTTAACTTTTAAATCTTTCTTAAAATAAGTATCACAGATCAATCTGCTGAAGAAAATCTGACACTTTGACCCACCTTTTGTGGCTATGTTTAGGTCAGTTAATCAGAGCGCCAGTTATGTTATGACAGCTATGTTTGTATTTAGTCTTATAAGTTTCATTATAGCTTCTTTTATAAATGATTCATTGTTGTTTATCTTTGCTTCTGTTGACTGCCAAGCACTATGGTCAACCTCTGTTGTTTGTAAATGCGGTATATGAATAAATTTGATTCGATTTGATTTGATGACTGGATACAAATAGAGAATTTCAAACTTGTTATTACTCTTATCAATGAACAATTGAATGGCTTTTTCTTTCTTTTTCTGGAATTTATTAATACTGGACAAAAGAAATTGTTGATTCATTATGCAAAGGATGCTAAAATCAGTTATTAGCCTTTTAACCCTTTAATCTTTCTTTGAATAGACTTCAGTGACCAACCTTTGACCACAAAATCCTCTATCTTGTCTTGTAATCTATGTCTATATTTGACGTGCACTGCATGCTTTTAAGCACTTGTTGTCTGTATAATGTATCAGATTATGCTGCTCCCACATAAACTTTGACATGTTGATACAAATGCTGCTTAAAAACCACAGCAAGCTTGCATTCAACATTTCTCACACTCAAGCACCTTTCATTTGCCCTATAATTAATTATGAGTTTACATAATTATGGAAAGACACATTATTCTTCCGCATGTTCAGTCTGCATGAAGACGGCATTCATATTTTTTCTCTGACTAGTCACCATGAATAATATAATACAGTGTGTTGGAGAATCCAGAATTAGGTGATATAAGTCATTTGTTAGTAAGTTTAATGGGTCAATGTCAATTTAAAGTAATCAAATACAATAAGTTTGATTAAATCGTTTGATTTGCTCTTTTCAGAGTCTTGCATTAAAACAAGGCATAAACTGCTTTCATTCTTTTAATAACTACTACAAACCAGAGTCACAAAATCTCCAATCTGAAGCAGTGATCCTCAGCACTGTCTGCACTGTTGATGGATTCTGCCCAGATGGGTGAAGAAGTTATTCCCAAAATTACGGCTTAGTTCTTTTGCCTCTAATCTGTACCCACGCTTGCAACTCATTTTAACAGGAAATCCATTAAAGCTTAGATTGTTTTATAATCAAAGCGGATTTTGAAGATGTTCATATTCTATACATATATTTGTGTGCTTGTTTATTTGAACCACTTCAGACTGATGCAGTATGTATATGCTTATACTTCTCTTAACAACATGTGAGAGTTGCATAATCATTTTCTAGAAAGTCAATAGTTATTAAAATGAAAGCAAAGTCAATAATTTACTTTGAAAGCAAATTGGTTCGTCTCTGGGTAGTTTTTACATTTTTCCAATAAAGCATAAACAAAAAATGATGTTTGTAGGGTTAAAGAATAAAAACATTGAAATGCTGCCTAGACAAAACTTCCTGGAGAGTATTTGTTTATTATGAATTTAGGAAATACGAATTTAGGAAATGCAAAGCCAACTCACATATCTATTTATCTGTTTTTAAGTGCATGTTGAAATGCTTGTTTTGTTTGCTGGATTTTTGTTGTGGTTACGTTTACTTGTTGTGTATTGTGCCTTAGGGCCACTTCGGTCATTAGTATTCATCCACTTCCACACTTTATCGGTCATAGTACCGCACAGCACTTAATAGAGAAAATCTGGACTGACGGACTGATTTCAGCCGGCTAGCTTCCCACAGCCTTGAGCCTATTGGCAGCAGAAGCCTCTAACTTGCTGCACCTTCAACATTTCCAGCAAATGTTATGCTGCCTTCAAGGCTTCTTATATTGAAAGCATAAAAGGTTGCTATTATATAACAACATATTTGAGTGAGTCAGAACTGAGACCAGAGCGGTGACTGAAGCTGTTACGCTGTAGCGTTACGTAGTAAAGTTTGATATGGGGAATAGGCTTAAAACCCCCTGGAGAAATTAATGTAGCCCCTGTCTGTCAGAAGGAATATAGTCAAAAATGATGACAGGGATCTTTCATGGTTTTGCAAACCTAAACCCAGTTGGAATTGTAGCAAACCCTGAGTGTTATTGTTGACCCAAACTTGAAAACAATCTTTTTAGTGCAATTTGTTCAAGCACAACTGAAACATTCTTTCGTTCTCTAAAAGAGTGTCAGTGTTCAGATTTTGTAGTAACAACAGAACTGCTAACAGCAAATAATGAGCCTTCAGTCAGCAACTGCAGCATGTTATGGATTCTGAGCGCTTGCGCATAGAAGACTATGTGAGCCATCATGCATGGCATAGTTTCAAAAGCCTTACATGGCTTTGGCACAATTTTATAGGTATTTGCTGTGATGTCTCTGTAAGCAGGCAGGAACATGGTGCTAAAGGCCCTGGCTGCCTGCACAGTCCACTCTGTGACACTTCTGTGAGCCCTAAATATCTTGTCCAGACTGGACCTGAGACTACATGTGCCTTACATGGACGAGGCCGGCCAGAATTCCCTTCTAATGACTGCATCAGGAAACGGACCCCAACAGACCCTCCTTGATGCATCCTCTCCTTTCCTCCCTCTCCCATCCTTGTTTACCTTCCCTCCCTCATGCTCCCCTTTCTTTGCTCCTCATTTCTTCCTTCCCCCTCTCCACCTCTCCTGCAGGCCCATTGCCCCAGCCTTATTTAGCTCCCTCTTGCCAGACCAGCACTACTGTACAGAGACAACAGCCCCGTCCATAGCGCCGTCTGATGCGGTCCCCAATACTGGAACAAACAAAGCCCTGCAGCACAGCCTTCTGACACAGCAACACTCCCTGATTCCACGATCTGAGATATACCCAAGGTGAGCTGGGAGGCAGGAAAGGGAAGAGAGCGGTGGTTAAGGGGAAAAACGAAAGCCCCCTCAGAGAGCACATCAGCATCCCAGCATCCCTGCATGTATCTCCCTGTACCCCTCCCCCCTTTCCTACACCCCTCCTCTGTTCTTAGCTGTAGAAAGGATGGATTTACCTTCTATCCAGAATCTCAGGCACTTCTTCATAGATAAGTCCGGGCTGAAAGTCGTCATCAGTGAAGGAGAGCCCAGGCCGGCTGAGAGCGGACAGCAAGGCGAGGGAGCAGAGGAGGAATGCGTGTGCAGCCATTGAGACGATAAGAGGAGACTGCCGCTGGTTGAGCGCCGCTTCATAATCTGCTCTTCCAGCAGCGCCTGAGTCCCAGCTCCTCTGACTGGCAGTCGCCGCGGCCAATCGGCAGCCAGCACAGGCGATCAGTGTGCGTCACAGTCCCCCTCGCTGCGCCGTCCTTCCTCCTCCCCTTCTCACCCTACTGCCTACTCTGTCATCCTCAGTCTGCTCACCCTCCCACATCCACTCCTGTGCTGCTCGCTACGCTCTCCTCTTCTCTTTCACGCACACATAGCTGCAGGCAAGCCCTAAACATGGGCAACAGCTCATTCCTTTTCGTAAAACATCTCATCATACCTGCTCTTCCCACAAATAAACAGCCTAGATTACACATGTGGCCCTGAAAGCATTATGGTTGGCTCACACAGACACAGGCTCTGTGTAAAATCACCTGGGAATGTCAAGGTCAGGTTGAGCAGGAGCCCGATGGGAGGCTTTTGACGTGTCTTTAGGTAATTGTAGAACATTGAAAGAAGAAAAAAACAGAGCAATGACTGCATGACCTAGATCTCAGCACGCTGCCACAGTAGCAGAATTAATTCACTTGATGTGTTGTGAGCGCTGAAAGGGCCCGCGGCCGTGGAAATTGTCCACTGAGGCTGCAAATATGGATGGCAGGAGCAGCTGAGCAGCCGTGGGATAAGATGAGAACGAGGGTCCATCCCTTATGATCCCGTTCCCTCCTCATTATGTAGCCTCCATGCTGCCCCGGGATCTTGACACAACCTCTCATATGTGTTCTTTCCATAACATAACGAGTTTTAGATCAGAGCATTCAGATTGGTTATGTAATTAAAATGCTGTGACCTACTATCACAGTAGGTACATTTTCACATTGATGCATGGCAATAAATTATACTGAAAGAGTGACTGCAGAGTAAAATATGTAAGTAGCCTGTCTCCTGTTGTTTTCTGTCTAATTTGGCTATTTCTGTTGGCCTGAAGTGTTTGATGTCAATTACTTTCACTTAAACGGCTTTTGATTTAGATAATTGTATAATAACTAACTCAGTAGCTTACTTTGTACCCAAACTTTTCCACATGCAGATGTTTATTAGTGAATCAAGAGGGACACAAGGGTAATATATAAACGACAATGACTCAATAGGAGTGTCTATTCGGTATTGTGGTTGTTGTGGTTGTTGTTCTATGTCAATGCTTAATAATGATGAGGGTATGCAGTACTCTAGTACCTGATTAATTTCTCCACTCCACCGAAACAGCCATCTTTCCGTTTCAGTAAGAAAGACATAATTCAAGATTTCAGCTTAAAAAAAAAAAAACTCCTTAGGTTTTGGTGTCAAGTATTGTAAAGTTGTACCTTTATGTACATTCTTACTGTAGGACTTGAGATATCATTCAGTGTGTTTGAATGAGTGTTTTGTATGTGTGTGCATCTGCTCAAGCGAAGTGTTGCAATGTGTGAAAGAGGTCAGCTCTGTCTCTTAGGCCATGCAGTAACAAGACGTGACTAAAGGCTGTCTCAGCTCTCTACGATGCGTCTGTCTGCCATGGTCACTTCAGTGGGCAATGTGTCAGTATACTGGAAGGAAAGTGCAAACTGGACAGTCAGTGCTGCCGTCACAGCATGACAGCGTCACTTTAGACGTACAGGTTTGATGACCTCAGATGATATTATATTCTATGATGTCATAGAATTACATACCTCTGAAGGCTAAGTTTATATCATGGTTATTACCTTTTCTTCTATAATGGCATGCTGCCTCTTATCTTTGACAGATAATGTGTTGGCATGAAGCATGATGAGGGGAAGCTAATCACAGTGTGCAGTACCCAGATTAAACTTAGAAGCTTGCTTTCCCTAATGGTTATTCTCCATCTACACTGTATTCATCAGTACTCACTAGCAGCTAGTCCCAGCTTTAACTCCTGGATGGCTCAAAATTAAATCAGAGGATCAACATGTCAATTAAGAGTCACCATCTAACCTAACAAGTACGTTTTTAGACAGTGGAATTGGAGGGAATCCATTCAAACACAAGGAAAATGTCAAAGTCAGCACAGAGACACCCTATCTGATTTTATATCAGGAACCTTCTTTTTCAGACATTACAGCACTCACCACCACATAGCTGCTGAGTATTCATGGAACAGAAAATGTAACCTTTAGACTATAAAGTGATATAAAACAAGTAAAAGTATTAAAATGAATAAAATCAAACATGAGCATCAGTTAAAAGATACAGAGCAGATTTCACACATTGGCACAGGAGAAAAGCAACCTTTTTAACCTGGATTTAAGCATTTTACATTTGGTGAAACTCTAATCTCCAGTGGAAGTTTGTTCCATTTGTTTAAAGCATAACAGCTACATGTTGCTTCTATGTGTTTAATCTGGATATGGATACATATTCTGGGCCAAAATATGAAGATCTCTTATGTGACTGGAGGACAGTGTAAAGACTGTATAACTGATGAGAAGTGCTTGGATTTCTTAGTTCTGGTTGTGACATGCTGTTTATCAGCTGTTATTCGCCACAATCAGATGATATTTCTGAGGAAGACCGGAGATGCCAGTGGAAACATGTCACGGTTAAACAAATATCGCCCAGCTTAATTTGTCTGAAAGAAGAAACTGTTTAATATATTTAAGAAAAAGAAGACAAAAATGAACCTTGTTCTCATGTCATTTGACACTTTGATCAGTGCTGTTTCAGGGCTGTGAAATCCATTATAATCCTGCTTGTTCAATTTCCAGCTCATAATTAGTAAATTAATTTATAAGATACATATTTCTAAGATTTACAACTTTGCAATTGTAAAGAAACTATACTTTCCCCATTTTAGCTTTTGAAACCAAGCACTGCTATTACTGTATGAAGTAAAAGCTTGTAATTAACTATTATTCATGCTGAGAATATCTGTGTTTTTAGTTCAACTCTTCCGAGGTGGTCAAATTTCTGTCCCTGAGCTCGGGTCGACTGTGAGGTTCATTTTCAGAGTTTTTGTTTTACCCAATCTCGGTGAGTCATACAGCATTTTAGATTATGAAACAAATCGAAAACACAGAGCTTTGGGTTGCTGTCTATTTATAGGGAAAAGCTCACATCCAACTTTTTAATCCAGCTCTTTATTCCCACATAGAACATCGAGGCCTGCAATACACAGCATGATGTAACAGGTTTGCGGAGTTTAAACGGCTCTGCAGCATGTGTTCCTCATGCTATATGACTGCTAATCTATCGGCTTGGTATGGGCATTTGATCTCTGCAGCATCTGAGCCGGAGCAGCACTTATCAAAATGCTAACCCACATTCATAAAGAGGCTTCGAGTGTTGTGGGAGGTGCATTGCTGTATTTATAGTGCACAGTTTATGGCGCTTATGTGTGTGTTTCTCTTCATTTAGGTCATTACGTGAATGTATATCATAGAAAAAAAGATTAGAAATGCATTTTTGATTGTGTTTTTATTGGTATAGATATTTGCTTTATGTTAAAACAATGTCCATCATACATCATTGTTTACGTTACCCTTTTTTGCTGACTATGCTGTGGAAAACACACACACAAAAAAAAGGCATACCTCCTCTCATCTTCAAAAAAGGTCAGTAAATAAGGCAACATAAAAAAGATGGCCGTGATCAGCATCTTTATTACCGATGCCATGTATCATTATGTTCTCCATCGTTCATGTATGCACGTCTATAAGGTTTATTTATGCATGACAGACAAAATTCATGATCAAAGATTGTTAAGATAAAATTAAAGAAAAAAAATGACACCAAGATTCCAATTCTTCTTCCTGACACTTAGCGCAAACATACTTTATAAAAACTAACCCATTTATTAAATATAGAGCAATCTCCAGGTAAGCACACAGTTTGCCGATTAATCTGCTAAGATTATATAATGTCCTTAAAAGCTTTCACTTTGTCAGTTACGTGTCATATAGGATTTGTCCTAAGCAATATGATAAAAGGAGGATATGTGTAAGCAATTAAATAACTATGTTGCATAAAGCTAAGAAATTAGGCCTTATTGTCTCTCTATGTATACACTGAAGACAATATTAATGCACTGTTCTCTTCTTAAAACGACAATATAGAATTAACATAAACTCTTTCTCTTAAAACATTTGTTCATAAAACATAACACCAAGAAGATCTGCTTCAAATAGTGAATCAAATTCTGAGCCGCTCTTCTCCTATAAGGTGGTGGAATCAGCCATGTGATTCTGCAAGAAAGATGAAACCCTCCTTGCAGAGCAATGCAAAGATTTGATTGGCTCAACTTGTGAATGGCCAACATTTATGATTAACATTCATGTCACAGCACTGCAGTTTCATTCAGGCTTCTCTCAGTTGGCGCTACACCAGGCTGTACCACTTGAGGCTGCTCACATCTAAACCGCTGCAGTACACCTTCGGTCCTTCAGCGATATGGGCTTAATTCATGAGGCACAATGTTAACACAACAAAAAGCAGAGACGTGGTATAAAGGGATAACCGTCTGTTCTACCATAAAGAATACATCTCGACTGCTAGATCAGTGGAGATGTATTCTGCACATTGAGCTCTATCAGTGATGCAATAAATAAAAGAATAAATTAAATACATTCAAATTAGGCTAAGTCTCACATTACCTGTTCTTGTGACGTGAAGTGTTCACACTGAGCTTCATTTGAAGCTATGTTTAGCTGTAAAGTTTCAAATAGCAGTGAGAAGTCTTACTCATCTGATAAATTCTCCCCTTATGATGAATAAACTAGAATAAACACTCAAACTAATACATTCCAAATGGCTAATATATATATATATATATATATTTTTTTTTTTTTAAAGAAGAATGTCTGAATACTGCAGCCACTTTTAGATTCT
>JBBDHI010000014.1:11103600-11114033 GCA_037177115.1 Craterocephalus stercusmuscarum
TATGGAAACTGCCAGGGTAATGTTACCAGAAAATGTGCAACAACTATGTTTGTTCACATACCTGAATCCAGTATGTCTCAGTCCATGCTTGTAAATCCTGATGATAGTTTGTCCTGACGTTGTTTTATATAAAGGAGTCTTCATAAGGAGAAATGCAATTTATGGAGGGTAGATTGTTTAGCTGTAACCATGCTAAGTTCTGTAACTGTGTACTTTCACCTGATCATTACATAGAAAAGGTGTAAAACTAAAAACCAGACAAGATGAGCCTTAAACTAGCCATTCCTTGCATAGGTCTGTGTTTTATTGCACCTCCAATCATCCGCTCCTCCGTTTTTAGAAGTGTGCCCAAGTGAAGACTAACAAGATATGGACCATGGATCAACATCATCACGTATAGCAATATACAAAGACAACATGTTGATACGCTGATGAAATGAAGGTTAAGATAAATTAGTGTAGGAAAGAGAGCAAAGAAAACTACAATACATTACAAAGTGAAGATATAAGTATTTCACTCTATCGTCAGATCACGTTGGTTTATACTTAATACACACAGGAGCGGTGCTGATTGGCTTATCTTAAGGAACCTGGAGCAAACTCTTTGACCTAACAGGTATATTCGGCCATGGGTATGCAGTCAGTGTTGTGGTCATAAAATATTATGAAAAGGTCTGCTTATCCTTAATTATAAGGGCCTACTGTTTATACCACACCTAACAGGCAGACCGGAGCTGGAGGGTGGTGAGGAGAATACGCTCATTCCCCCGTCACACTCGCCAGCGCCAGGAACTCACCCTGGAAAGAAAAATGTCCTAAACCACACCAAAATGTCCACGTCTGCCTCCTGCACACCACAATTCCCAGGAAAGCGAGTCTCTTCTCAGCAGCCAATCAGATAGCGACGAAGACATCAGCTAAATGATGGAAAAGTTTATTCCTGCAAATGCACTTTGCAACAAAGCACCCATTCACTTGAGGAGGAAACTGGTCTGCAAGTGCAGACACATGTGTTTGGATGTCATAGTCTCCATGATGTCATGCAAATGCACACACAAGCCTAATCAGGGTCACCAGACATTTAAGTGCGTTAGCTTGCTTTATCCTGCTGAGAGCACCGACCTGACAAACACAAGCTCTTCCACCCCCCTCCTCGTCAACCCAAAAAACGTATTCTTAGAAAAACAAATTATTGCCAGGCCAATTGATCCATACAGTTGGAGTAGTGATATTTGAGGCCAATCCTATGAAGTACAGCCCACTCCTCCATGGGACCCTGGAGTGACCTAAAACCCTATAATCTCTAACCGTGTCATGTTAATTCCTTCTCTGATCTCTGGCTCTTTAATTCTACAGTGGGCTGCAAAGTCCTCATGCCAACAGTTAGCATGCTGACAGACCTTCGGAGACGTTTAGGAATCACGCTGCAACATCGAGGATTCTGCTGAAGGGAGCATAATTTCTCTTTTCACATCATGATAAAGAAAAAAGAATGATGCAAGAAGGTTTGTAGGCTTAATAGAACCAAAAATGTCCAATCCATTTTCTACTTCAACTACTTCTTCTTCAAGGTAACATGTTTGTCTTTTGGAGCCTCAGTCCTATTCGACTAAATGAAACGCCTTGCTATGCTGATCTTTGCTTCATTTCCAAGGTTATTTCATGTAGTTTTAAGTCAAAATAATGACCAAGAATTAAGCTTATGGGGAGTTCAAGGGAACTTTAGTTTTGGAAAAATGTCAGTCATTCCAAACTTAGAAAAGGAAACATTCTCAAATCTGATTCAGCCCCGTCAAAGCAACGTTCCTCAAAGAAATCCACAATTGTAGCCACAGTAGGACATTACTGTGCTGCATGTTTATCAGTTAAATACTAAATCACCACGTTCATACCTTTGTTCAAACTCTCTTCACTTCTGCTGTTCTTATTCAGTAGAACTTATCTATTTTCAGTCTGTTGCACTGCGCTTTAAACATGCTTATGCAATCCTCTGAAATTGCATTTACTCTTGCGCTATTTAAAGAAATAGTGCTATTATTCAGTGACATTAAGGGTAGTTTAACAAAGAGCATGTGCATGATGTGGACCTGGTCTCAGCACATGAATAACTGGCCCCTGCAGTCTACTTTTTGCAATAAAAATAGCTGCCAAATTATACCATTTTGTAGAAAAGAAAAAAACACAGCTGGCCTTGGTTTGACCAGAAGAATGCAACCAAAGGGACAAAGCTAGAGCATATAGAGTCAGCATCACAAAAACGACACACAATATACAAAAGCAAAAAGAGCTAGATTACTCACAGGAGACATCACCGCAGTTATTTATACGCCTACAATTTCTGCAGTGTATTCTTTGCAACATTATGCCAAGCATATACTGTAAATCCAGGAACATGACACCCGCGCTCTCATTTGTGGAGCTGCTTTTGTTTTCCTTTTACAGAGCTGTGATAATGGATTTCAATTCTCACAAAGAAGTACTGGGCATGATGAGAGAAAGAAAAAAGGAGACCGGAACCAGTCCAGTCTGTCATCAGCACGACGTTGCACAGCTACTATAAACACAACATGACGATAAGACTAAACTACATCCCACAATCAAGCAGCCCTGCTGGCTATAATAACCACTTTTATCTGGCTCAACTGTTTGTACATATGAATTCCTCCCTTTTTCTCCTCTCCCTTCAGTTAGGCTGTGAGCCTTCAAACATCCGGGGCTGAGACGAAAAACAAACCGAAGGCTTCAGTCTTAATTGTTGTTGCCTCGGCTTCCCTCCCACCCAACAGTCCAGGGTGGTTTAATGGATGGATGGATGAATGCATGGGCAGCTATTTCTGTTTTGCTATAATATGTGGTGCACAGAAGTGTGTGCGTGTGTGTGTGCGTGTGTGTGTGTGTGTGTTTAGAAGGATGGGGGGTCAAACTAGAAAATGGAAAAGAAGAAAGAGTCGAGCGCAGAATGACAATTACGAGGCAGTCAGACAGAAAGAAAGAGTGGGTGTTGTGTGTCCGCAGTAGCCAGAAGGATGGAAGTGGTGAGAAGTATCCAAGCAGGAGCATCTCCACTGCACCGTACGGCCCAAAATAAGAGGAATACGCATTGCAATGTTTAGTTTATCTCTTGGTTTTTCAGTAAACTAGACTCCTAAACATCTGGAAGAAATTGGATTGCTAATGGCGAGGGTATTTTCCATGTTCATATGCTTGATGTTGCTGCTGAGTCTTTGCCCTGTAAAGCGACAATCATTTTCCCTCAAAAGAAGAAAGAAGGGGAAATTCCTAAAAGAAAAGGTATGTGACCTCAATCCAAATGTGTCAATCTCTTTTTCTCAAAGACACACAAGCACACAGGGAAGTGAACTGGAGGTGGAAGAATCAGTCATATCAGCATATAACTGGTGAGCATAGTCAGTGGAAAGGGAACAATGGACGAAACCGAGCAACAGACCAAATATTAGAAAGAATTCAGAAGAGTGTGGATGGATGGATGGATAGATGTTAAATTATTGTAAAACACTATGAAACCTGTGAAGGCATCATTTTAAATGATCCCCTCTCAAGTGTTTGAGTTTCCCACACTCATTTGAGATTAGTTTTGCATGTCCTACATGTACCATCCAACATGTGCTGGGTGCTTTTCAGGCATCATGTCTGCCGAATTTACTTTTATGTACCTAAAAGATAACCTTTGCCCTTATCAAAAGACACAAGTATTAATGTCAACTATACGCTCAAGTTGTATCTTTTCTCCCATAGCTGTAATCAGAGAAAGACAAACACTATTACTTTTTTTTCTTTTCCCACTCTTATAAGAGGAAGATAAATACATAAAAAATATTTACACAACTCTTTTAGTCTCCACAGATTGCTTTTTAGTGCTACCACAAACCATCAACAGTGTAAATGCAAAAATCTGCCACACCTGACAATTTTATTATCATTGTTTTTTATCTCTATTCACCGCATGCTGCTCTTCAGACAGCGCCGGCAAACGTGTGAGGAGAACTGAGGTGGGGCAGGGTGCTTACCCAGCGCCAGCTGGCACCACAACATAAGTGTATTGGCAACTGCCACGTCAACTCTCAGTGCCGATTAGAATCACAGTGATCACAGTGCTGACTGTGCACAAAACTTTGCACATGGCTGGGTATAGGTTTGCAGAGAATGAATCAATGTTTGCATGGGGTCATATAATGGGATACTTGTCTTGCTTTGAACTCAATCCAAGCTGCAATAAACTTTAGCACAAATGTAAAACACACACTCACCCATGCTGACCCAAACACACTCTCTCATATACATAAACATATGTGGTGTATAGATAATCTACTGAAAATGATCTGGTTATTAGAGTGACCCCTTTCCCTATACTCTCTCAACTGACTGTGCCATGTCTTCCTCTGACCGGCACGCACACATCCTTGAACCATGCACTCTTCCGATATACAGGCTGTTAGTCCTAGGCGGGTCCGGTAAGAGCATTCGGGTGGAGTTAACTGCCTCAACGACTGTAATTTGGTGACTTCTGTCCCTAAAAAAAGGAGCTCTTTGGCAGCTCCTCTCATGCCGCCTAGCTTGGATGTGGTGGCAAGCTGCTCAGTGCTGCAGAGATGAAGCCCAACCAAATCCGAACAGAGAGCAGAGCAACACAGCGCAGCAAAAAAAAAAAAAAAAAAAAGGGCTGAATCTCTCAGTGGAGGGAGGACTGGCATGAGGATCCATGCCTGCGGAAAGATAGGCTTCATGTAAAGGCCATAGATTATGCCAAAGTTCTAGCCAGTTATGAGTGAGCTGCACATCATGGCTTTAAACCAACTCGCTCTATGAGATAACATGAACAACGAGCATATTTAATGGAGACAAAAAGAAAAGAAACACAAGAAATTATAACTGAAGCAATAAAGGCAAATGAAAACACAGATTACCAGAGCATATAGTATAAAGAGCAGTCCTCTGCGGAGGGAACGCAGAGCTGCACATGAGCTGTGAGCATAAAAATAAAGTAAAACAATGTTGAGAGAGGCAAATGGACAGACAGACGGGGAGGTAGAGTCACAGAGAAGAAACACTGGCAGGTGCAGGGTGGTCAACCCGCAGACTGGCTAATAGGCAGGCATGCTGGAAGGCCAGGAAATACACACATTTAAACCATAAATTTTAACTGACCAATTTCCAGTCAGTCTCACACTGTTTGCTTTGTCCTTGTATGGTGACAGGATTCTGTTTCTGCTCGTTGGCTTCTGGACATGAGGTCACCAGAGTAAAAAGAATGAACCTCTTCAATGATGAGAAATATGTAAATAAACACTGCAAGGAGCCATAATAAACTTCCCAACTGATGCTGACTGATGAGCACACAGAACTAAATTTGCAGCATATAAGCTACAGACCCCTGCAACAGATGAAGTTATAATTATCATCTGTAAATTATTACTCAACCGGATAAATGTAAAATGTGTTACATTTCGAGCCTAAAAGACTGTAAAGGGCGCATTGCTTTTGGGTATGAACTGAGAGGGTATAATTTGCCCAAATATCATCACATCCTTTGATCACTGCTGGATAAGCATGTGGAGATTAGTTGCGCCATCTAGCGCACCCCTGACTTTACAGCATGCATCAAACGGTGTAACAGGTTAAGAGGACCACATTTAGGATAGAAATATCTTTAGAATAATAATTAAGAAGACACGTAGATATTTTTTTCCATGCAATGTATTATTTGGTGCAAGCAACGTTGGTTAACGTTACATCAGCTATAAAAGGCAATATAAATGTAAATTAATTACATAAACAAACCAAAGAAATTGGGAACATAAAGGATCATCTAAGTCATTTTCATGTAGGTTAGGTGAGCACAATACTCTTTTTGTTTAGTGTAACAAGCCCAGATGATTGAGTCGACCGTAAGCTCATTTTAAGGAATATGTATAATATATAAAATAAAGTCACGTAGAATAACCCGACTCCCCTACCTTCTTGATAGAAATAAGATATTAATCCCAATTTCCAAAAATGTCGAGTGAAAAGTGTTTTTTTTCTCCCTCTGCGCGTCAGTTTATCCTGAAGATTCAAAGAAATGTCCTATAATTTCATCACATTAAGGGATAATTGCGGCGCTTCCCAATGGTCCTCTGACATCCAGCCGCGCTCCTCCACTTCTGCGTGCAGCTGAGGAACGTGTCAGGCCACCGCGTGCGCGTCCCAGTCAGGGGGGAATGACTGCGTGTCGGGAGAGACGAGCCCATAAAGTTAACAAGCCAGCCTCCTTTCTCCCCGATTTGGCTGGAGGAGGAGGAGAGAAAGGAGGGGAGAGGGAGAGGACTATTTATATGGTCTTTCGCTGTGAAATGAATCGTTTCTGCATCAATCAAATGCCATCATGTTCATGTTATTGGATTTAAATGATGTGACCACAGTGCAGAGGTTTGCCAAACCAGATGCACACCTCACTCTCACCTTACAGTTTCTTACAGACTTCTTCAGTTTTAGTCCCCTTCAGTTGTCCTGTTCACAATTCTTAAAAGTCTTTTGGAGAGTGAATGTGACCTGGTTTAACTGGTTTGTCCAAAATTTCAATATAATGATCACAGTTGACTTAATACAGCTTTGATGTTTTAGCTCTTTTGACGTACTATGTGAGAGGTTAAAATCTCAATTTGCTTTCAGTAATGACTGCAAGCCATTTCATTTCAGCATCAGTGATTACTTTGGGCACTAAATGGTTAAAAAAGAAAAGAAATGTGGACAAATGTTGGTCTGAATATTTTCCACAGCAAAATATATTTGTGCCAGAACTGTAATCCTTTGACAGCCCTGGATATATTATTTAGATACATTAGAAAAAAATCACTGCGAGTGTATCACTGAGCGGAAAAGAGCCCCGCGAGAAAACTTCAGCAGCTGCAAAGCTGCGTCATTAAATTTGAACATATTGAAATCTTCACTTCATAGCTGTTTATCGGAGATGATATTACTCTTAGTTATCCAAGAAGATCCCCATTGCTTAAGCGTTATCAGGAAAAGCCCTTGGAAAGGCTTTGGTGAAGCAAGTTTGTAATTTCACATAAAAAACAAAGTGTTCTTCCAACTAGTCCCCCCATCACCGGCTTTGCAACAACAGTTTTTGGAAAACAAGGTCAATTTTGATGTAAGTGCTCAGAGTTTTGGGGGAAACCCTGTTTTAGAGCATAATTTTAAAGACTTTCTACCTGTTTTCACATTGTTGGTTTGTATAAAAAACTGTTTAAAAAAGTCCCAGGACAGACTTGCAGGGCATTTTCAGCTGGAATCCATCTCTGGAATCCATGTTTTTTACTTTTTTTAATCATTATTATTATTTTTTCAAAGTGATTATAAAACATGCAAATGTAAGTTTTCTCAAAGTGTTCTAATAAATCTTTTTCCCTCTTTATTTCTGGCAGGATGAAATGTTCTTTTTCCCTCTGATTTCCTCTGTATTGCCAGCACAGAGTGAGGCAGCGAGTTTGGCCAGCCACTCCTTCTGGGAACTGATCCTGCTTTTGCACAGACAGTCACAAGTACGTTTGCAGATATCTACACATTATCCATTAGCTGTGCAGCTCCTGGACAATGAACATGAGTCATAATCATTTTTACCACTTTAGACATAAATGCAAGCAGAAATTGACACTTTTGCCAGTATTTCTGCTTAATTAAAAGCTAATTTTTCTCTGTAAAAGTGGTAGAGGCATGCAGGCCAGATCAGCGCCCTGCAGCAGTTGGCAAAAACTAAAGTTTTGACAAAGGTTTTCGCAGATAACATTCCTTCTTTCTGTACTTCCTCTCTGAGTCACTTTGTAGATTCAGGCTTTCTCTGTATGCCAGTCTCACTTTTGCTGTGGTTCACTTGATTATGGCGTTGGTCTGTAGCTGGAGGGCTTGGCATCCAAATTAAACTCTTTTGCCCCATACAACTACGGTGTCTCCAGAAATTAGCACACCCACTTGCTTTCTCCTGCATAGGTGCTGCCATGCTGGGAGCTAGCCTTTGACTGCAGCAGAGGGACACAATAATATAGACAAGCATGTTATTCTAGTGATCCTCTAGATTCATGATGACCCTAAATAGTTGACCCTTCCCACTGGAACTCTGTCTCACGTTCAATCAAAGGAGCCATCTTCACTCTTGCACCCTCCAGCGTTTCTTTATCTCCTCACCCCACATGATCTGTTTCTTTTTGGTGACCATCCGAGTCAAGAAGAGAATTCTTTAGCTGCTTTACTCTGTGTGCAGTAGGCTTTTTATTATTTAATCAGCCAGCATCCCCCTTCTAATCTAACAACAAACACAGGAAGCTGCTGTCTCCGGGTAGAACAGATAGTACACGGGAGAAGAACTGCCTGACACCACACTATGGTCAACCACTTACCAACAAGATCTAGCTCGACGTTGATGCAATTTAAAACATCTGTTGCGCATTCTGAGATGTCACTCTGACAGTCTAGTCATGTCACACATATAATGGATGGCACTGAGGTGGCAAGCCTGTCAAATATAACAAAAACAAAATCCACCCTCTGGTTGGTGTGGAGAGATGAACTGCTAGCAACATCTGTGTAAAAACTACAAAGATGGGAGAGTTTTAAAAAGAGAAGGGATGCCGCTTTTAATTGTTTTTGAGCACAGCTTCAGCTTCAGCGTGTAATGTTAAGGAACTGCCATATAAATGCGAATGTGTAGTTTCTTAGACAGTAATGTGCTATTTACAAAATGACTGTACAATTATGGAGACTGGAGACTGCACCGCATGCACAGGGCTAAGTGCAGAAAGCTAACGTGTGATTACATGCCTAAGCACAGACAGTGAGAAGTGTGAATGTGTGTCTGTTCATACGGTACAATAAAATATCTTACAGTCATACGTGTGCTGTGCTCTTTTATCATCGCTCACATCGTCATCTGCTTGCCAGTAACCGAGCTTCATCCGTCCCTCCCTCTGCCCCTCATTCTGAGTTTATAAGTCAAAAGTCTGCAGGAGACCTTCTGTTCTTCATTTAGAGCTGCA
This sequence comes from Craterocephalus stercusmuscarum, assembly GCA_037177115.1. NCBI lineage: Eukaryota > Metazoa > Chordata > Actinopteri > Atheriniformes > Atherinidae > Craterocephalus > Craterocephalus stercusmuscarum. The sequence continues at coordinate 11,112,630 of JBBDHI010000014.1, forward strand.
GAAAAACTGTTCTCTGTTGAAACCTTAAACCTCCGGCCAACTCCTTCACACAGCTTATGCACCATCTATAAATTACGACTTTACTCACTGAACATGGCTCAGCATTTGTTATTTTATTGTATTCATTACTGTAAGTTATAAACACTGAAATGCCTTGTCTTTCTACTGGTGGATTTACAATTTAAAAAGAGCTTTCCATCACAATTATGTCTGTTCAAACTTGCACCAGCTGTCAAGAAATATTAAATCAGCTCTTTCTCTTTCAGAGTGAAACTCAGGATAGAGATATTGTATTATGATGCAAGACTTAATGTGAAGCCGTTGGCTGTAATTAGGATGTTCATATACTTACATTCCTTATTGGGAACACTAATATTAATACTGGAGAAACAGTAAGAACTGGATTTCTTCTCTTTTTCCTTCACCTCTGTTACTGTATAGTCCATTTTCCCCATAACATAACTCTACTGAGACAAATGCATCTGCTTGTGACGCACAATGAAGCTAGAAGCAGTTTTGAGTCAGCTGAGATGATTGCTATCTGAAGACACGGGAGCCATGCGTTGTGCGAGATGAGGTTGACTTATGAAAGAGGCAAAAGAGAACATTTAGATCTGGGATGTAACTTTTGGAATAAGTTTAGCAAGGCACAAGAGCACTGGTGCTTCCTATTTCTAAATGGGGAAAAAAGATCAGAATGTGCCCTAGCTGTCTGTCCTACCCACTTTGTCTTCCTTCTGTTTCAAATCTCCTTCCCTCTCTGTCTTCTGGCCACGTCTCATTGGACTCTACTAGATATTAACTGCTCTCCTCTCACTTTTCACCCACCAGCTTGGAGACTTTCTATGAACAATGGCTCAATTGTGTCCTAAAAGCCAGCTTGTTGTTCTTCTCATAGTTTTTCTCTACCCTGACATGTTCCTCACCTTTTTCTCATTTCCCTCAAATGCTATAATTGGCTGCTCTGCTCCTCAAACACATACAAACTTGCACCCCAATTACTCAACACAGTCCCGCCATGACTGACGTCAATTCTGCATGTTTAGAGACCCTGACTGAGGCCCTGGTTAGTCACAGTGACCCTATGGATGCTTATGAAGTAACTGGTTGGGGATGTTTATGTTGGAGCACATCTGGTGATAGGGGACATTGTGATGTTTATATTCCTGTTCAAATGATCCATTTAGATTCACACAATGTCACTGGACATTTAGTTACTTTTTATGGATGCCTAAGATTAGATTTGATGAGTCATCCGTATCCATGTCACATCCTGACTTTATTTCCCCTTAATTCAAAGCCCTCCCTGTAAGCTCTGCTAGCATTTTAGATTTCGACTGAAGGCAGTAGTTAATCCTTTTCAATTGTAAAAATCCTAAAGGATTACAGATCTCAGTGAAAAGA
>JBBDHI010000014.1:11127352-11139416 GCA_037177115.1 Craterocephalus stercusmuscarum
GAGAAAACTAAACAGACTGAAAAATATGAGCCAAAAAGAATAATAAGATACAGTATATACGCGGCACCGCAAATGAATTACATTTTTCTGCACTCCTGAACGCTCGAAAAAGACAAAACATTTAAGGGCTTAAAAAAGTGGATTTTGCATGATATGTTCCCTTTAAATAGTACTAAGAATCAACCTTTTACAGCAGCTTAAAAAAAATAAAAAAAAAAGGTATCACTGGAGATTAAGTGAACCAGGTGACATCACTGAGCAAATACTTGAAAATGAAAATAACCACAAAAATAACCAAACAGTATTCAGCAGGTCATTTTAATTTAGCACATCACAGCAACAACGGGATGACAGAGGTGACCTTAAAAGCCAGTAACATTGTGACACCTGCATGAACAGGAATCATTGTGGAATGTTCAAACAGTCCAACTTCAGCGTACTGGTGGAGAAGTACTGAGTTCTGATGCGGCTTAAGCATGTACAACTGTGCCGAGAAAACTAGGAATGTGATCTAGTGTGAAATGAATGCTAAGAGGGTAACAGCAGTTTGTAAAAGAGGAAATACCAGATGGGAAAATAGTAATCAGGAATGTGTGTTATGGGAATGGTGGTGTGAATGAGAAGTCATGGTCTGAAAGCTAACATCAAAACAAACTCAATGTTTACAGTATTCAGTGATTTAGTCCATGCCTCCAATATGACATAAAAGTTTTAAACAGAAATTAATAGTGGGGCCCATCTGGAAGAGGATGCAATGTGCAACAACGGATGCTAAAGTTACAAGCTCTGACTGCACTACTCATACACCTCTAAGTAATACAGGGTTAGTAAACTGCAAATTCAAAGCCACAAGGTGACAGAGGCTAACAGGTCTCAGGCTGCAGCAGAAAGTGAGTTGTGACAACAGCACAAGAATGAAATGTACCCCTTAGTTTGCAAAGGTCTGGCGGACTGCGTTAGCAATGTGCTTAGCACTGATGCCAAAGATGTCCAGCAGCTCCTCAGGCTTTCCACTGCGGGGAACACCTGACACTGCCAGCCGGGTGACAACAATTCCAGGTTCCTTTCCCACTGCCGACAGCACCGCCTCACCAAGACCACCTGGACAGAGGAGAAGGACAATCAGAAAAGCAGAACAGTCATGTGGCAATGGGCTTCATGCCCAGCTCCATTACTTCCTGAACTTCAACCAGCACCCTTGTTTCTTGTCTTTCATTACTGGACGAACTGATTTATCCAGGTGTGTCTGACCTCAGACAATGGCCAGACACACCTGGATAAATCAATTCATCCAGTAATGAAAGACAGGAAACAAAAAGGAGCTGATTGAAGTTCAGGAAGTAATGGAGCTGGGCAAAAAGCCCATTTTCCCAAAATTATAGACAGAAGCCATTTTAAAAAAACAGCACCAGCTTACACTGACATTTGTTTAAAAAAAAAAACAGGTTCATGTGCAAGACAAATTCTGTTTCAAGCAGAGAGATTTTCGTGCCTCATTGTAAAGACAATCATGCCCCATTTTTATCAGCAGGTAACTCAATCAAGTAAATGTGGCAGCCGCCTACTCAACCTTAGTCAAGCTAGTGCTTGACAGAAGAAAAAAAAAAAGAAAAGCTGACATGAAGAAATCTAAAATGTTTAAACACAAAGCAAAGCACTGAACGGCAAAATCTCTGTACATTGTTCATACACAAAAAAACCTTACCCTCCTTGTAGTGGTCCTCCACTGTGATGATCTGTCCTCCGGTGGCTCTGGCACTGGCCAGAATGGTCTCTGCATCCAGGGGCTTGATGGTGAATGGATCAATCACACGGATGTTCTTTCCTGTATGAGTTACAGACTTATTAGGCCATGCTAGGCTAGCTAACTGAGCATTCAGACTTCTCTTCTTGTATAAGACACATTTAGACTCACACCATTATGCAGTTTCGCAGCTAGAGGGCAGGGTGACATTACCTTCTTTTTCCAACATATCAGCAGCAGCAAGAGCTTCGTGCAAAGTAACACCAGCACCAACCACAGTCACCTGGTCATTGTCAGACTTGCGCACCACCTAGAGATGAAAGCAGAAATTTATATAGCAAATTTGGTTGTTGTATGGCCAATTGCGGTACAAAATGCAAACATAAAAAGAATCCTTTAAAAAGAAAAGCAACACAAATTTAGACATCACCTTGGCTACTCCCAATTCAAACTTCTCATCTGGAGAGTAGATTACGGCGGTCTCTGGTCTACTGGTACGGATGAAACAGATTCCCTGTGAACAGAAAGTATGTCCTTATTGCATCCATTTAAAAAGACACCCAACAAAATGATATGAGGTGGCTTCCAACCTTTGTGTTAGCAGCTAGTTCAACAGATCTCTCTGTTGACACCGCATCACTAGGGTAAAACACTGTACATGTTGGTATGGCACGAAACATGGCCAAGTCCTCAAGGGCCATCTGGGACGGACCATCCTCACCTGAATGCAGAATATGTGCAGTCAAGAACAGAGTGCAAATATTCAGTCCAACAGACATATAGTACTTCAGCTTTATGCTTACCAATAGACACTCCACAATGAGACCCTACCAAGTTGACATTTGACTGAGAGATGGCTCCCATGCGGATCTGATCATAGGCTCTAGAGAAGAATGCAGCAAATGTACTGGCAAATGCAACGGTGCGGTCACGGGTGGCGCAGCCGATGGCCACTCCGACCTGCAAATGTAAACAATACAGTGCAGACGGTAAGTGTAAATGACAAGTGACGAGATTAAGCAAAGACCCAAGTGTGGAAGGTCAGGTGACAGGCAGGACAGAGTCCAAGATGATCACCAGGTGCAGACTGAATGGTAACAGATTAGACCAAGTGGAGAAGATTACGGTGGTAAAGAGTGTAAAGCCAAATTGGCTCAAAATGTTATGAAAGACAGGCTTGTATTTCATAACCGTTTGACTGTTTAGAGGATTGTCAAACCAGTGTCATTCGTCTTCTGCAAAAACTAAAACACACTGAATTTAAAAAACAAAAGAAGAGATGTTATTTACCATGTTCTGTTCAGCAATGAAGCACTCGATGTAGCGATCAGGGAAGGCCTTTTTGAAGGTTTCTGAGAAAGTTGAATTTTTGGTGTCTCCATCAAGGGCCACCACTCGCTGGCTTGCTTTACCCAGTTTGGCCAGTGCTAAACCATATGCTTTCCTCGATGCCATCTTAACACAAAAAAAAAAAAAAAAGAAAAAAAGGGAAAATCAATACAAAATCAGAATTCCACAAGGGCTGAACAGTTATCTTGAATACTGATACCGTGGTCAGACAACGCAATCATACAGCCAAAGACTCAATATTCAACAAATGTCCCAGTGACTAGTGTTCATTACTGGGGAAGAGATTCCAATGCCCCATTTTTTTTTTGTAAAAAGGGGGGACATGAAAGCATTTCTGGGGAAATAAAGCCAAGCAACTTGTTGTACCTTGTCCCCTTTCTTGTAAGTTGGGGGTGAGGGCAGAGAGATTGGGCTGAGGTCTGCTGGTGCTGCATCATCATTGGGTAGTTGAGGGCACAGGGTCTTGTTGGGGACCTGGATCTGAGACTGCAAGTCGTTTAGGATTTCATCCAACCTGTCCTTAGGGATGGGCTTTCCATGCCAATTGTCCTGATCCTCAATATCTATAACCAAAGGGCAATCATGCATCAGACAACAGCTCTTGAATGTTTACATAATGATAAAGTTGATGTTCACATACTTTTCAGTCCTTTTCCCTTAAATGTCTGGGCAACAATGCAGGTGGGCTTATCCTTGACCTGCTGAGCTTGCCAGAAAGCTTTGCACAGCTCCTCCACATCATGTCCATCCACGACATACGTGTTCCACCTACACAAATTTAACACAGCAGGCTTTAAAACAAACATTAACCCCCCAGACAGGGCCACTCTTCATCTGAACAAACATGTTAAAAATTAAACTGATTAACTCAGGGGGGAGGCAATGACCTAAGAAGTCAAGTGACTGAGGTGGGTGTTTCCACAAAGTAACGCAAGCCTGATGTGTGCAAGGGCAGATGAACTTTCACCTCTATTACAACCTTGCCATTGATGGCCTAAACTTGCACAAAGAGAAATTTCACGGTAGAAAATCCCCAATTGTCCAAATGCCAGTGCAGGTCATATCTAAATTTTGCATTTACATGTGTTCCAGTTGTTGATGAGAGCCAGTAAGTAGGACTGTTCTCTTGTAGGTCACATAAGTGTGATTGTACAAAATGTTATACGTTACTGACCCAAAAGCTTCACAGCGCTTGCGGTAGGTCTCCATGTCATGCTTCAGGGGAGCAGGTTCACTCTGACCGAGTCGATTCACATCCAGAATAGCCACCAGGTTGTCCAGCTTGTAATAGGAAGCAAATGCCATGGCCTCCCATACGGACCCCTCTGAACACTCTCCATCACCAAGCATACAGTACACACGGTAGCTGCAGTGTGGAAATAAAAAATAAAAAAAATAATAATTATCACCATCAGTTTCATTTAGATCTGCATTATTCCTGCAGGGACGTGTTTTCAGAAATTAAAGATACACCAGAGGAAACACTAGATGCATTAGACCTTTTCCAAAACTTTGGTGTTGGGCTGACAATGTGAAACACAGAACACACATCCATTGAAAAAGTAAAATGTTCAAACCAACCTCGATTTGTCAAAATGTTTGCCAGTATAGGCCATCCCACAGGCGGCCCCAAGACCCTGCCCAAGAGATCCTGTAGCCACGTCAACAAATGCCAGTTTCTGGGTTACAACAGGATAGATTGGAAAGAAAAACACAACATAATGTAAATAAATTGCACACTCTCCAAAAGAAATATAAACAAACAAAAACAGACTTACAGGTGTGGGGTGCCCCTCCAGTTCACAATCAATCTTGCGCAGGTTAAGCAAATCAGACTCCTTCACATAACCTGCCTCAGCCCAGGCAGCATAGAGGACTGGTGCAGCATGACCCTGATGAGAGAAACAGTGTTTCTTATATGTGCAATCTAAAAACCACTTAATTTTATTATCATAATAGGCACCAACCTTTGAGAGAACAAAGCGGTCGTTACACTGGTTACGAGGATCATCTGCCTTATAGCGCATGGTGTGAAAGAACAGTACAGACATCAGCTCTGCTGCACTGCAGCATGATGTGGGATGGCTGAAGAACAAAAACAAACACATTAGTAATGGTAAACAATTAAAATGTTGCAGAATTAGTAGAACAAAAACATGCACATACATGCATGTGCTGTTACATTCAGAAGTTGAGTATGGACAGTGCATTAAATAACTCCTTAACTACTCTAAATAAATAAAATACATTATTTCTCAAAAAAGATCAAAATTTAGATTAGACAGTGAAACATGTAGATAACAATTAGGAGCTAGAAGACACAGGACAACTTGATACAATCTTGTAAATTGCCCATCAGTGATTTGGTTGAAGATCCCCTTTATGCAATTAGAAATATCATTCAAAACATATTGTTAATGTGTCATACAACCACTTCAGGTTACCATAATAGGGTACTTTGGGCAAGCTTGTGAAACTGTTAGTTGCTGCATAGTGGTTGAAGTATTGTAATAAACTGTTTGACAATTTCCACATTACCCAACAGAGCTCAACTTCCCTCTGGGGTTATGTTACACCTGGTACCATTTTAACCATGCTGTGTTGTTTGGTTATTAAAAATATACATTGCAGTCATTGTTAAATGTCACTCCACAATCTCAGTTGCCCATTTACCACTTGTTCTTCTGTTTTGGGCCTGCTGAAAAATAAAGCAAGGTCAACTTAGAAAAGGGATGAAGAGGAACCAGTTCCTCATGAATAATGTGTTGCATTAGTCAAAGAACACGGAAGAGGGGGGGGGAACATAGAACGAAAAGACATCATCCTTTGTTACAAGTGACAGATCATTTGAGAAGACATTCCAGAAAGACAACATGAAGATAATCTCGTTTCCTTGTCGGGAGGAGATAAAGGAAGTGCACATCAGGCAAAATTGCACAATGATGGACTTTTAGGTTACAATGAAAACTAGTCAAGCCATGTGTGAGGAGTACCCAAAATATGTATTCCTGAATGTATTCATCCACAGCTTTGCAGTTCAATAAAGAACTTAAACTGGCTCAATATCTCCCCATACCAAACTGCTACCACCCCTTCCCAAACTCTATGTATAAGCTTGAGATATATTTGACAGCAAACCAACTGCTGCTGACAGCGAAGCAACCATAACTGGGGGGCATCCCCATACTGGAATGTTACTGGTGGTTTTCAGTTCAATTTTGCATGTACCGCCAGGCGTTCACACGTGACTGCACAAAAAAAAGAAAGCAAAAAAAAAAAAAAAGAGCAAAGGGCAGACAGAAGGACCGATAATGCTGCACCCTTCCCACTTGGACTTGCACCAACCTATAAGGTTACTTCCTCGACTGGCGAGAAGAGGGATGAATAGGTAATTCAACGCTTCTGGGAACAAACTTATCAAAAGATTAAACAAGAGCACAGTGTTCTTCCTGTTGGCTATTTTCTCTCTCTTTTTTTTTTAACTGTCATGCTTGACATAACTCTGACAGCAATTTAGTGCCCGTGCTGTATCTCGAGTCAAAGTGTTAAATTAACCACGAGACTCATCCCACCGTGACCACGTGACAGTTTAGCTAGTAGAAGCGGGTCAGCAATGATGATCTCAAGTAACCTTACCAGTAACTTATACAAAAGCATTAATCCCATAGGCCTTAATAAATTAATCCCCCTATTACGTTTACTCACTGTCCTCTTTTAAATGCATAAAACTCAACCAAACTGTTGGCAAGTCTCGGCTATGATCGTAGACGAACTCAACTAACCAATAGCAGCCAGTTTAATTGCTTGCTGCTAGCTCTAGCTAAATTACACCGCGTGAACGTAATCTACACCACGTGCAACCAGGCCCTGCAGATCAAACGTGCGTCAAATAAAACATTTATTTTCCCCTACACTGCCATGTGATTCCCAATTCCTGCAGGAAATTTAAGAAACTTTGAATAACCTACCCGGAGTTGGACGCGCAGGTTGCCTTAATGGAGTTGATCCTTAGCTTGTTGGCTATGTCTTTCAGCCCCTGCACAGTCTTTTCGTCGGGTTTGTGGTAGCTAGTCATGGTTTCTGGAGATGAGAGTAGCTGTTTCTTGAGGAGTTGAGGTTGCTTATTTAGTCCAAATGGCAACTTCCAGGTGTCGAAGTTTCAAAAGCTGGAGACACGCCGTCGCTAGCTGGACTGGAAGGAGGAGGTAAGCGAGGGGAGGGGAAGTTTATGTGTACACGAGCAGCCACTCCCACCCAATCACATCACTGGTGGAAAAAGAAGTTGGGTATGGGATGATGCTGCTTTCACAAACGCTTTTCAGTTCGACATGAAATATGCTCTTCTGTTACTTCTCTTTTGAAGCTGCCTTATATGAATCAGAAAATTACCATGAAAATAGAGCATTTCTTTTACAGTTTCAAGGCTTAAATATGTAAATATAACAGAATTTGAGTAAAATTTATTCTACAGTGTTGGAGAACTGATAAAATATGTGCAGACTATTTCGAAAGGTGGGGACTTTCACAATTAGTGCATTGTCTTTTCAACGACGTGAGGATTTTATTTCCGGCTTGTGTAAATAATGTGATAGTCTGGTGTGTAAATGCCGCAAATAATCTCTACTTTTTCTCATCAGTATCATTATTATTATCTGATGTGTGTGTGTTCATATATGTGTAAATATGCAGATTTTTCCATAAACCTCTTTCTGTAACTGGCCCTTTAAAACTGCAGTTGGATGGCTGCCAACAAGGGAGTGGTGACAGATTTTGCTCTCTCATCCTTACTCAGGGAAATAGTCTGTGTATCCCATAGCTGCTGGCAACCCCAGCTTATTTTCTATATCTATACATTTCTATGGACTCATCAGACATAATTACTGCTTGAAATTTTATTGCTTTAGGAAGACAACACAACATTAATTTAACAAAGTCATGGGTGCTTGTTTGTACAAGATATTTCATATTTAGCAATCAGAGATGCAATCACAGTAACCCATATCATCAAGAGGGCTGCCTCTTCTTCAAGTCAGTTGAACACTTCCCCATTCTGGCCATCTTTTGAAATCTTATGGCTCAGGTATTTCCTCTTCTGCAAGTTCCTGAAATGAGATAGACATTAATAAAACACCAAGGAGCAGTAGAGATTTGTTTTCCCCACTATACTACGGTGAAAGATTATTCTCTTTTACTCTGATTGTCCTCCAGGCTTCAGTGCTCTCCTCAAGGGAGACAGGCTCCTTGTCGAGTCGCTCCAGTTGTGGTATATGGATTAGTACATTTAGACGGTAGTCTGAAGTTTCTACCAGTGGGTTCTCTGAAAGGACCAGAATTCGCAGGGTTTTCGACACAAGGCCAAGGTTTTGTAGGGCTTTATTGTCTGTGATTGCATTTCCTCTAAGAGAATAGAGACAGAAAAGGTGGTTTAACAATTCAAGCTCTACATTTCATTTGTTATTGGTATTATGAATATTTGGGCAACACTCTCAAGGCCATGAAAATGATCCTTCTTTGAATTAAACTGTATACCTGACGTTAAGGTATTGAAGACATTTCATGTTGGGGCTGAGACCATCCAGAGTTTCAAGCTGATTTTCTCGAATATGAAGGATGGTGAGTCGCTCTAACTTCTCTAAACCCTTAAGGTGTTTGATTACATTTTGGGCCTCAAAAAAAGAAAAACAATGAAAAAATGCAAGATTAACTAATATTCTGCACTTAAGTGAATATATTGATATAAAGACTGATATCATTACTCAAAGTGCTTTCACTACCAGATATAAACGCTGCAGGTTTGGAAGGTTAATGCCATCAGTGGTCTCCAAGTGGTTTCCCCTCAGTTCTAAAGTTACCAGATTTGCAAAAAGGCCAGTCTGAAAACCATTCACTCGCTCAATACGGTTTCCTGCAAGAGAGGTTTTAGTATGTCACAGCTTGTTTTGTTTTTTTACTAAAGTATACATTAGGCTTTAGATATTTAATATAATTTTCCTGAAAACAATCATCAAGTAGAACAAATGTTTATAAATATTAAACTGAATTATGTTTTCTCCACTCAATAGGACATAGAATAAAATGAGAAACCTGTAAGATTGAGGCTCTCTAAAGAGGGCCCACCCAGTCCATCTAGGCCTTTTAACTTATTCACTGCCACACTCAACCACTGCAGGAAGATGAGTTTGGCAAAGGGTTGCCCTTTGAAGCATAATATAGCATTACTGTCGACCTGCAAAAAAGTTGCAAGAGTCACAACCAGGGACAGTGAAAATGACTAAACAACTGCACACATTTCCTTTAATATATCAAGTTCCTTACCTTCAGCCAAAGCAGCTGGTTCAGAGGTGCCAGAGGAGAAAGATCAGTAAGGTAGTTGTTAGATAAGTCCAGATAACGTATGTGAATATAACTGCTGATTGCAGCTATGTCATTTAGTCCTCTGAGGAGTACAGTGGGGACAGAGAAAATGACCAAGACAAAACTTTAGTTTTAGAAAACAAACAAAGAAGTCATTAATCCCAGACTTATAAAACAGGCCTGTCTTGCTACAGTATGTATGTATCTTCGCCTGCTTACTTTTTATTCAGGTTCAGTCTCACAAAAGCATGTCCTAGTCCATTTCCTGTCCGACACAGCAATGAAAGACTCTCACTTATGGTTTCTTTGGTCAAACTGCAAGCTTCCACCTGTGGAGAACGAAACTTATAATTGTCCATATGACAGGTGCTTTGAACTCAGTAAAGAAATCAATATACTGTAGGAGTAATTTTTGTGGATTAAGAAAAAACAACCTTTGATTATATTCAGTGGATTAAAAGTTCATCCTGTGCACAGATTAATACACACAAGGCTGTGAGTTACTAGAAGTATGGGTGGTAACTGACTTGGATTTCAGTAGAGATTTTGTCTAGACTGGAGCGACCAACCCACTGACTAGTGCCAACTTTTTGATTGTACCTTTGTCTGAACATGTCACATGTTTGTCTGAACATGTCACACTGATTGACTCATATATTCAGTGAAGGTTTGGGAATTAGCTGTACATCCACTGCAATGTCAGAACTTGATCCTTCATCCTATCTTTTCAGCATCTTTCTTTTTACACTTTTTTAGCCATATAAACGATAACGGAAAGTTTTCATATTTCCAAATAAAAGTTGGGTTATTGCTTACTTCATTTCATTATGTTCCTGACCCTGGCTAGCGAAATTAAACAAATGTGTCGACTAACTTGGCGTCCTCACTTTTTATTTATTTGTATTAATTTGTTGTCTGTACCTTCTCGTCATCCCCAATTCCTTTAAGATACGATTCTTCCTCTCCTTCCACATCTGAAAAGGCTTCATCTTCAAAGGCGTCGGACATCCTGGGATGTTAGTTAGCCACCGACTCGAACTGACGCACAACTTGACACTATTAGCTAGCTAAACCGTTTGTCAAAAATATATAAATTACAGAAAGTGAATAAAATAATAGAGGTACAAATATAATTTCAGCAATAACTGTGAGGGAACCTCAGAAAGAGGAGTGGTGTTTTATTATTCGATCGAGTTGGCAAAACAGGCTTTCGTGTCAATGTTTCCTGGCCAGCCATCGGAGACGCTCACTGTGGTTACCATGGAAACCAACACAGAAACGCAATTAAAATACTTCCTATCCCATTAGGGCCAGACTCTTTAACCAGCGGTCCTAGGCCTCATGTGGCGTAGAACCATGGATGTAGAACCAACTTCCATGTGGCCCAGTTTATAAATCTGCCAACACACTACTTTAAATTGGCAACCAAAAAATAGAAATCGTGGGTGCCGCCCGGACCCTTTTTGAGGACGGACCGCCAGTCGGTCGCCAAAAAAAGTCCGTTGTTCATGGATACGGATTGTAGCCTCGAAGTAATAATAATAATAATAATAATGATAATAAAATGTAGTTAGATTGCCCTTTACAACTAATGGTGTATTAGCATAACACAAGAAGTATGCTGTGGTTGTTTACATATACCGATAAATTAAAACTATACAATAACCCAAGTGTTTGATTTTACCACCCACCTACTGGCCAAAGACTATTTCTGGACCTTTTGAACATGTATGTCTCAAAATCTATCCCAGCTGAAGATATAGCTGAAAGCCCCGCACTTTGGTAACGCTGGGATGCTTTTTTCCCTTTTGTATTATGTAAAAGAAAGTAATTACTAATGACTCATCATTCAGTCAGTGTTAAAAGTCAAAGCCTGTCACTAACTAATCTGGTTCCCAACTGTATAGTTCAGAGCAGGGCTGTGGTCCTGCAGGATTTCAATGTGCCCCTGCTCCAATACACCTGACTCAAATCAATGAGCAGAATTTCATAGGATGTTTGAGCCATTTAATGTGAGTCAAATGTGTTGGGACTGGGACTGTGGTCCTCATAGGATCAACATTGAGTAGCCTTGATTTTGAGGTTGTGAAAAATTATTAATTATATTGAGAAACTTCCCTGTACTATCAGTCCAGAGTTGAGTTTGAGAGTCTGAGAACAGTTTCGGAAAAATAAGGAACAAGACATCCTTTGCAACAGCAACATTTCTGCAGCTCAAGATGTTACATTACAGAACGAATGTCGACATTTGCATCATAATCCTTTTTCTTCTGCACATCTGAGCGTGTATTTGTGTGTTGAAAGAAAGAGCAACGAAAGAGCTAACAATTACCTGCTGTGCCTCCCTTACTGATACAAAACATCAAACAACATAAGTGAAAATGTGTTATTTCGGATTAATTTACATAAGCTTAATGAACACAGTCACATTGATGGACAAATACAGAAATACAGAAAATAAATTTTTCCATGTGTTAACTCATACATGCTATATGATGATCAGACATTCTATCAATACAATATCAGTAAATGTTACCTTCTTCAATTCAGGCCAAAGTTCAGACTGGTCTTTTGTATAAAAGTTATCATTCTATTATATACACAGTTCATGCCCAG
>JBBDHI010000014.1:11139516-11154421 GCA_037177115.1 Craterocephalus stercusmuscarum
CGATCTTACACAGTTCATGCCCAGATCAGTCATTCACTGAATGACAAGGCACACAGCATTAACTTAAAAAACTTCTATGGTGCATAGACAGTAATATTAGAAATTCCCATTTGCTGACTTAATGACCAATACTGGTCTTTCACTTTCAAACAGCAAATGTTTCCCCAACTACATAAAACTTGTCTATCATACACAAGCTCTGATGTAAGTGAGAACTAAAAACAGCATCATTCAGGAAGCAAGCAAAAAGGTGCAACTTGTGCATTATTTTGACATTTACTGCTACAGGATCAGTTCATGGAATTATTACCATTGCTGAGGTAATTGTAATGTCTAATCAAAATGAAGGAGGTTTCTATATGCATATCTATACAATGTTAAGAGTTGCACACTGTGCTTTTTCCTTTCTGGGTAAGCAAATGGAGTCACTCAATTTGGATGTTGCGCAGTAGAAGCCCCCTTTTCATTCCTCCCTGTAGCATCCTTGCACCTAGACTAGTGCCTGTGATTCCATCCCTATGAAGAGAAAGAAAGCAGAAAAAAAATGTTGAGCATTCACAAACAATACAAAAAACATCACCATTATCAAAGCGGTTTAGTTTGTATCCAAAAACCCAAACTTAGAAAACAACATATGCCAATATCCACCAAAACTAAACTTGTAAAAACAAATGCTGTAAGACATTAAAATGGAGTGTGTGACATCATTAATGCTTACATGGGACTGAACTTCCGCTTCTTCGGATCTGGAGGTTCTGATCCATCCACAAGCCTCTAAAGTGAAAAAGAAATTTTTTTTTAAATAAGAAAAATAAAATCAAGACGATAAAGGAGAAAAACTGATCATTAATGAATAGACTGACAATATACAAAGGGTTTCAACTCAGCGCCTGAAGTTTTACTAACCTCTTTGGCAACAGCTTCAACTTGGGCTCTTCTTTGTTCCAAGTTTTGCTGAAGGAATATAGAAAAAGAAAAAAACATTAAAATAGTTTTACAGTCACTGCTTTGTAATATAGATCTGTGTACATAGATCTTCTTTGCACATAGAAAACGAAAACACTTCCATTAGACTCTCTTGCATAAATAAAAGCTAAGTTGATAAATTATTGGGTTAATGAAAAAATTTGATTTGTCCACTGAAGTATACAACTTATAATAAGTTTAGATAAAGATTCTCCGACTTCTGTCATGTAGCATCTGTGACTCTGTTTACAACTTAACAACCCTAAAAGAGAACAGACCTATTTTATCTTTGGTGAAGAGCTTCTGATTGTGTAAAACTAGATTTTAATCACCTTGTGTAGTTCAGAGAGCTGCTGATGCCTAATGAGGGCCTCTTTGCTTGGAAACTGCCTCCGACACAGCAGACAGGCCAGTTTAACCCAGTCGGTCATTCTCCCTTCCTTTTCATCTTTATCACCACCTTCCTCTTCGCTGTCGGTTTCTGCACTGTAGGCCGGGACTAAACCGAGCTGCTGAGGAGGTGACAGCTGCAGGGGGAATCGAATAGGTCAGTCAGTGATCATGACAGTATGCTCAAGAAAGAACAAACATTTATAACTCTTTGTCATACAAGAAACAGAAAGTTAGAAATACTATGAGCAAACTGAATCAGAAAAGATTTCGGTGCTTGTATGGCCATGTCCTCACTTCTGCACTTTGTCGGATTTGATCCAGGAAACTCTGAGGCCTTTCGGACAGTGCCCCCTGCAGGACAGACAAAAAAAATAACGACGCATATGTTCAATGAATAAGATGTGACCCCTCCCTGGATGACTAACCAGTCTACCAGCTTGCACTGATACACTAATAACACGTCTAGTTACTGCACCTTTTTCTCCAGAACAGCATAGCCGGCATCAGCACTTGCAGACTCCCTGTGCTCATCAAGGCGACTTAGGCCAGGTGCACGCGTGTAACCAGGTGGAAGTGCTGCAGTACCCGCAGCAGGAGACGAAGAAACGGAGCGCATGTTTTCCTTTTGTCTATTGAGACTCTTAGCCCAACGCTCCATATCTTTGGCAATCTGTATGCAAACCATAAAAGATACAGGTTAAAAAAAAGAAAAAGATTTACATGGCATATTACAGGGATGATATAAAATAAAAATCCTGTAAAAACAACCTTTGGGAAGTAATGCTGGCCTACGCCACAGTCATGTTTGATCTGAAGTGTGTTATGTTGTAAGGTATTATTGCAATTGTATTGACTAATGCATTGTAATATCCACTGTATAATTAAATGGAGAAGTAAATAAGCAAAAAGAAAAGTGAAAATATGTCATTGAAAATTATTTAAATCGAGCTACATTTTATCTGAAGAAATGTGGACTTGCGTGCATTACCTGTTGAGCAGTTTTACTCTTCGGTTTGTCTTTTTTTTCCTTGCTTCCAGAGGTGGTACTCAAAGAGTCTGACGAAGCTGCACCATCCTTCAGTGAAGCCCCGTCAGTGGCTGACTGGCTAGCAGCAGGAATGTAGGTTTGTTTCTCTCCATCCCAGTAGATGTACTGCTGAGTGTGAGGGTTGTAATAATACTGCCAAGAAAAAAAAAACACATACACACACACAAAACCAGAATGAAATACAGAGGAAGATGCACTCACAGAGGAACAGAGCCCATATAAAATTTAGACTTTGTGCGTTTTTTACCTGGGAATTTGGGTCATAGTAAAGTCCTGTAAAGGGGTCGTAATAGTAGCCAGAGCTTTCATCATACTGATATGTGGAAACATCTGGGACAGCTACAAATAGAAACAATCTTCACTTCAGGGCCAGAAATCACTCTTGTACTAGTAATGAAAGGGTGGCTTTATAGTTACTTAGCAACATCAAACTGAATTCATTTATTTGCAACCATGAGTGGAGAGGAAACGCTGAGCACACAAAGCCTTACGGTATTGCTTGAGTTCATGTTCTGTGCCAGGAGTTGCTGGTTGGCTTGGAGCAGCTGGCTGTGGTTTTCCCACTATCTCAACCTGTGGACAAACACATCTCTCAAAACCAAGACTGTCACAGTATTGTATGATGAAAAGAGAAAAACCGAAGAGTTGTACCTGTGTGGCTGGCGTGGTTGCAGCTGTGGTGATGAGAGGAGCCTGTGTATGAGCGAGAGGCTGCTGCACAACTGTTGCACCAGATGTTACTGCCTCAGGTGGGATGAGAGCTGCAGATGTGCAACACAAACGATCAGAAAGATCAAATATATGGATCATAAAGGAGTATTACACAATGAAGGTTTAAGCATATGTGGCACTAACCTGGGGCAGCTCCTCCAGCGTATGCACCGTTCAGAGATGCCCCTGCAGTCAGCAAAGCAGCAACCTTGGTGTCTGATTGGGCCTTGAAAGCTGCAGCTGGCCCCATGTACTCCTGCCCTTCCTGACTGTAGGCTACTGCTGCCCCCTGCTGATACACAGCGGCATCTACACTCTGGCCACCACCTGATCCATTCTGGAAATTTGAAAAAATTGAAAAAAAATAAAATAAACAAACATAAAAATGTACAAACAATATTTTACTAATAGGGCAAATTTTTGGCTGTAGTGCTGTTACCTGTGTGACAGCCCACTGTGCAGCAGCTATAGCGGTGCTGGCCACTGTAGCAGCACTCACTCTGCTGCCATCCGTCACAAAAACATCCCTAACATCAACAAGAGGGGTTGGTTATTAAAGGGGCTTTTCTGAAGTTAATTCTATTTACTTTTCATTTTTATCATGGCATTGTGTCATTTAAACTAACATCATTATTCACAGTGTAAATTCAGTCAAGTAGATTGCCTTTGTTTTTTGTGCAGACAGTTTTGAGAGTGTGTATGTATTTACCGCTTGGAACCTTTGGCAAACTCCACTACAATAATCTTCCCATCAATAGAGAGAGCTGGCTGTAATGCCTGCAGGATCTGGAGCAGCTGAGACGCTTCCTGTTGATAAAACATACAGAGATCGTCCAGTCAAATGTGCTGCAAGTATACAAGTATATAAGATAAATGCTTTTCATATAATTTGTACAAAAAATGAACCAAGTTTTTATACATAAATCAAATCTAGAGAATTTGAGAAATTTTAAGTTTGTCAATATACATAGTATTATTCAAATGAATGGATGTGACCACAAATTCAATTTGAAAAAAAAAGGTGTAGATAGAGTGTCAGTGCATGCGTGTGTCACACTGATAATCACCACTATCGTTGAGAGCTGCAGAAAAGCAAAACCCCTATTGAGGTGTGTGTGTTTGTCCTTGATTAGGCGAACATTGGAAGGCGAGAGAGTGGCAAATGGAGCCAACGCAGACAAAATGGCTTCCACTGAGGTATGAGGACCAAGGTTTCTAAGTATCAGAGCTGTTGAAATAGAGCATAAGGACATATAAACATATATTTTTAAAGGATTAAACAATTTGTGAAACAAAACTTTTTCATTATGTCCAGTACAAGTTTATGAACATTGTAGATTCCCAACAAAACATAAAAAAAGAAGAAAAGGTATTTTGTTTTAAGTCTAATTAGAAGCAGTTGCTGCGGTAGGAAAAATTGCCAACGACTGGGCTTACTATCATTGGCAACATCTGCCTGCTGTGTAGACTGTCCCGGGGTTACACTGGTGCCAGAAGAGTGATAAGGTGCTGGCAAGGGCAATAAGCCTTGGGCTCCCTCCTTCTGAAGAGCAACAGGCGACTCCTTCTGCAGCTGTGGCAGCTTCAGCTCAGCCTCTGCAGAAAAATATTGTCATCGGTGCATTACTCGCTAAAACCGAGTATGTTCAGATATCTCTATTAGCGCCATTAAAATTTACCTGATTTAGGCACACAGCACTTGAAGCACTTTTCTCTCCTTTTAAAGTTTTGCACACCACACTGTCAAAATGTTACATGAGCTAATGTTAGAAATCTTGTGAAATGAGACGCTACAGTGAACGCTTCATATGCAAACCGGTTAAGATTTCATGTCAGGCAACGCAAACACACACATACAACCTTGTTGCAGAGCCAATCCTCATTGGCGCGCGGTTTGGGATCGCTGTAGTGCATAGACACTCTTTGCCCCAGAATCAACAGCATTCCCTGAAGGAAATAGAAAGAGAAGAAGGAAGAACACAAAACAACTATCAGCGAAAATTAGGCCGCACATGCCTCAGAAAGGCCTCATCTCACAAGAGAGAGAATGAAAGGGAAAAAGGGAGAGAGGGACAGAGAGAAATAGAGTCAAGATTGAAAGAAAGATAACAGCAGAGAAATGTAACCTTCAGCTTTAGGAAATTCGGACGGACTGAAATGGTGTATATGTAGTTTTGTGCGTGCCCATCTTTAAGGACACTGTTTTGTTGCTCTTTTGTTCAATCGAGCCATCCCTCCCCCCTTAAGGGGAAACCTTTCACAGTTTTCCACACATCCCATACAAGTATGACCACCTTTGCCCCCTTAAGAGAAAATAGCTGTGCCCTAAAGATGTAATACTGACAGAGAAGTTCAAAAACAAACACATAAAGCGTTATTTCGTCTCTGCTCCAACATACCATATGAGAAGTTGTTTTCACAGTGGCATATTATCCCAGGGGCGGTACTGTGAGCTCGGGAAAGAAAAGTCACTGAAGAAAGTGGAGTCCTCCATTAAAAGAGGAGTTTATACTGGGTAGATTGTGAGTGAATGTGACTGGGAGGGTTCGTTTAGAAAAATCATGTAACTGTGACTTGGATGGAGAGATTTACGCATGATGGAACGTGACTTTGCAAGTCTGTGGAATCTGTGTATATGTAAGAAGAAAACATGAAATTTCTAGGGCTGGGACAAAATACTTTAATCCTGATTTGATTTAAAAAGCAATTCTCGTGATTCTTTGATATTGCAGATTTTTGTGGAGAAAAACAAAAACATTTTACAAAAAAATCTTTTTGCTAGTTTTTCAATTAGGAAAAAACAACACAGTGAACAGACCAACATTCAGCTACTATAATGCCCAAAAAGACATGTAAAAAAGGTAAATAAAAATAATAGTAAAAATGAAATTAAAAAATGATTTCTAACATTTTTTCAGTTATTCGAAAAAATAGATTTTAAAGACAAAAAAAATTATTTTAAAATTGTCAACTAAAAAAATCCTAATATTGGATTTTTTTAACCAAAAAAAAATTATTTTAAAATTGTGAAACAAAAACTCCTAATATTCAATTTTTTCCTACCCCTAGAAATTTCCTTCAAAATTTGAAACCCTACCTACCTCAGGCACAATTATTACTTCCTATGTTGTGTTTCTGTATGTCTTCATGGCATGACTATATATCAGTAACTGGCGTGTCCCCCTGAATGAATCTTTAAGTGTATTTGTGTCTGTGTAGAGGAGAGTGACCTGGTTGGTCTCCATCCAGCGGGTGGCCTCCTGTATGAGATTAAACTCGACGAAGGCGAATCCTCGGCTCTGACCTGGAGACCGCCCAGCGCCATGGCAACCGAACAACAACAACAACAACATAACAACAACGCAGTGTTGGGGTTAGTGCTTCATGTACAGAGGAGAGAGAGACCCTGTATCAGCACTAATAAAATAAATAATTGCATCTTCGCCCCCTCTCAAATTCTCTGCAAGGGTGGGAGGATGCAATGTCAGGAAACTCAACAGGGTCAAGGAGAGAGGAAGAGAAAAAGAGAGAAAGAGTCCAACCCACTCATCAGTTTGAGTCTGAGCTCTTTTGGATTTGAATGGTGAAGCACCCTGGCACCCCCAAAAAATAATTGAATAAATAAAGCACACACAGACACACACACAAGCACACAGAAAAATCTCTGCTACTTTGCGGATCAGAGTGCAGTCTTCTCGTCTAATACTGTGGTGGAATGCCTCATTTCAAAGGCTCCATATCCTGTCCATGCATTGCTAAAACAGTAACCAATATCAACTAAAAATCATTTATGCTTGCAACTTTACATAAAAGCAATCACTAAAACATGTGCAACAACACTTACTCAACCTAAAAGCACTTAAAAGTGAGAAAGAGTGATGCAGGGGCAAGAAAGGTACTGTATGGTTAGGGAGTGTAAGTGTGCCAAATGTGCACAACTTACAGACAATCAAGGAGTTAGCAAAGTGAGACATCAGTGAGACAGTTACCTTCATGAGAAAATGAGATTTGAGTGGAATGAATGATTTTTTTTAATACTGCCAGCCGTGAGTTCAAAAGTAATGACAACACATTTCCCCTTAAGATGCTTATTCCTCTTTTGACACAATTAGCTTGTGAACAATATCTACTCAGACACACCTGGATTCAAGATGGATGAAGCAGAATCACAGAAGGATAAAGTCAAGTGAAATGGAAAATCAAAGCAATGACGTGAACCTGGCAATGTGCATGCGCTGGTATTAAAGGCTAAATTAATCCTACTTTGAAGCATACAGATACATTGCCCTGTGAGCACTGGCACAAGAACAGATGCCAGCAGACCAAAGCATCGAAGCTGGCGACTAAGCAAAAGCTTGCTCCGTATTAGAGAATATACACAAAAAGATTCGAGTTTTGCACAAGCTCTCTAGCCTCCTGTCAAGTATCATGAGGAATAAGAAAGCGCAGACCATTTTAAGACAGAAAAAGGATAAAAGAATTTTTTTAAAAAGTAAACTTTATGATGAAAAATGGAAATGACAAAGCTGGCAGTGGATCAGACTGACGGACACAAGGAGGATGTGTGAAGAAAAAAACTGAAGTTGCAGCTGGTGGACAAGTCCTCACCTGAAGATTTGTTCCTCATAAGGCGAACCTCTCTTGCCGGGATGCCCTGCTCCTGAAGTTGTGCCCGTATCTATGAATAGAGGAGAACATGTTCAGACCTAATCACTAAACGGATAGATCTTCATACGGCTCAGACAAATCGGACCTCGTTGGCTGTGGCAGTAGGTGGCAGCATTCGAAGCATGATGATGTTGCTGGGCTTCTGATTGTGGTCCATGTCTGCACGGTAGTCGTGGTCCCGCTGATCCAGTTCCTCAACAGATAGGTCTGTGCCCACATTTCCACACCCTTGCTCCTCTGCCATGACTGGAAACGTCTGCATTATGTTGTAAATGTAAAACTTAGACTAAAACATTTTGGTTTTGTCAGAATATGGATTTATAATGACTTACCCTCCTCTTTCCCACCCCACGAGAGAATCTGTCCTCTTCTCTCTGTCTGCCCGTACTGAATTCCATTTGTTCATGATGGGTACCAACAGGAGGCCAGTTGCCTTCCCTGCTTCCTGGATGTGGGGCGCTGCTCCCCAAAAAGCCTCTTCCACCTCTTCCCCGACCCCTTTCGTGCAAATCAGTCCTTAGCTGCTCAAACTCTGGCCTGGATCCATCTTCCTCTTTCTGCAGGATGGGATGGGCAAACTCAGGATGTACCTGAGGGCGCGGGGACCACAAGAGGCCTTTCCCCTCGCATCCACCTCTCCCTCTAACACCCCCTCTCTGGTGAAACCCTGGACGATCTGGAAGAAAACCTGGGGATGACTCATGTACACCTACTGACTGCTCATCATGGCAGTATAATCTCTCTCCCTTCTCTCTGGCATCATGTCCTGCTCCTGCCTCCTCATCCTGCAGTTCATATGCACGGTAGTCCATGTCCTGAAAGTTGTGATCATTGTGGTTGTTGCCATAGCGACCTATGCGATCACCTCGCCCAACCCTGTAAATCATATGAGACAATATTAGAGCCGTTTTTGAAAGGGTCAAAAAATCTGATAAATGAATATTATACTCACCTTCGCTCATAGTCCATGCTGACCCAGGGATACTACTCCAAGTCTCTTTTTCTGTTGGTGAGTTTGGAGGGGAAGCAATGTTTAGAATCATAACACACTGTCCACACACTGGCTATACACACACTTGGCTGAATTTGTAAACAGTCAAAACTTATAAGCAGCCACTTTACTGAAAAACTGCCGATGTAAATTTATCCTGGGAGAAATAGTGATGTGCAATGCTGTCATTCACCAGGTTAGCTGTATTTATCGAATAATTTATTTTTAATTGGTACACAATGCAGACTTATCCAGATTCGAGATGATGATTCCTGCAATTGCTTGATAAAATACTAACTAATCTCCCAGTGTTTAACCGAGAGGCAAAATTGAACATCCCTACTACACATAACATGCATGTACCCAATGCACTCGCACATCATTACACTTTAAATAGGAGTATTTAACAATGACGTGTAGCGGTCATTTCTGTTAGCAGCCAAGCTAACTACTTTAGCCTGAGCTTGGGTAGCCAGCATTAGCTCGTTCAAGCTAAATGCGCTTCCAATAAATAGCTAACAGTCATTCCAAACACAACAACAGTCCTAGATAAAATAAGAAAACACATACCAATGACTCATGTAAATAACAAATCGGTCTTAAAAGGTCACGATGAAGTCTAGGCGAGAGGGGCGTTTTATTATCAGTGAACAACATAAGTGTAAAATGGCCACAGTGAGACATGTCAGAGAGGGTGGGGCCAATACTCAGGCCTGGAATTTCATTGGTTAATCGAGAGCGAATAAACTACTGTGGACGATGATTGGACAAGAGAACCAGGACATACAGTACGCGAAGTCAGAAACTTCATTACACAAACTGGAACAGCGCTAGCACAAGCTTATACCCTCTACATTACTTCTTAACAAATAGTTTGCGCTTTAAAAAAAAATATTTGTTTTCTGTTTTCTATCAAAGACCTGGAGGATTTTGTTTTCTCAACTAAATTATTATGAATTAATTCTTCAACCTCCAATTTCTCCTCATCTCTTTTTCTCTCTGGACTGTTTCTGAACCAGACATCACTGATTCACCAACCTCTAGTACCTCTCATTTATTTTTTTTTTGTGAATACTGTTTTATTCCACATTACACCTGACAGTTTCCTCCACCCGTTCAAACCTGCTTGTACACATATCTTCACCTCCTATCCCTAGTCCCCATTGCTCTGGACTGTCAATTCCAAGCGCCTAAAATCCTTCACCTTCTCTATCTATACACCCTGCAACCTCACATTTCTTCTTGGGTTCCTCTTATTCGCCCACATTGTATTCCCCTTTGCTGCAACTGATCTTCACCCCCCTCGTTTCCAGGGCATACTTCCATCTCTCAACATTTCCCTCCATGTGCAATTGCAGATAACTATTTCATCTGCAAACATCAACGTCCATAGATAGTTTCTGTTTTGCCTCATCCGCCATCGTGTCCATTACCCTGGTGAACAAATTGGGGGTTAAAGAGCTGGTCCCTGATTTCGTTCCTACCTCTACCTCACCCATGGGCCATGGCACATATAACTAGTGTCTTACAACTCTCATACATTTCCTGTACCTCTGATGTACTTCTCAGCCACTTTCTCATACAATAACACACTGCCTCTGTGGGCATATTGTCATGAGCTTCTTCTAGATCTACAAAGACACAGAGCCACTCTCTCTGACCTTTTGTATTTATATTTATAAAAAATACTACATCTGCAGTATTTATGTAGGCCTGATACCAAACTGCCAAGAAAGAGTACTACAGATGTAGTAGTTGCTTTGAGGGTGTTAAAAAATGCTCCATCTGTTTTGCTCTTACTAAATATGTTTTTTTTTAAGTGATTGAAATCTACAATAAATTTCAATCAATTGTTTAAGAAGTACCCCTAATTAAAACGACATGACCTAATATTACCTAGGCTTTTGGAATAAGAGCTCATGTAATATCCTCTTACAAACAAGAAAATAATAGAAACATATATCTTTACAGGTTATGAGTGTTTTTATTTTGGGGGAAAGTAAATTAATGCCAAAAAAATGAAGAACATTACTGCAAATATTAAAGCATGAATGGATCAAAGAACACATAAATACATAACAGAAAACCCTAATACCAGTATTATTTGGAGAAAAAATAAAATCCAGAAATCCACTTATACAGTACAAAACACAGAGAAAATAAAAGAATAATAAAAACACTGCTATAGCTGCACATCCCCCAAAACCCTCTAGCCCAGCAAACCAGCCTTGACTTATCATTAATTAAATGAGACAATACAATGGTTACAATTTATCATTAAACGCACTTATGATCATAACAGCAGGATTAAGTAACGTTAATAAACTATACCAGGAAAAAAGCAGACATCAATAATAAAAAGTTCTATAATAATGACAACATCATTTAATGGGAAATGGGGAGAGTGGAGTAAAAGTCAAAACTTGGAAAAAAAAAAAATAATTAACATGTCCTTACAAGGTTGTGTCAAGACATACAGCACATAAGGACATAGTCACACGATAAGCCTATGATCTATGTCAAAGAATGTCCAACTTATCAACTACACTATTTTTAATTTGACCCATAGATTAGCACGCTTAAATCAATATCTGGTATGCACAAAAAAAAAAAAGTCTTAAAACTTATATGGTTAACCTGATTGTGCCTCTGGCTGTAGTACAATGTCTTCCAGTAAAATGAAAGCTTCTATGTCACTCTGAGTAGCTGTTTATTCCATTACCCCTGGGAGCCTTGAAAACTGGCCATGGCGGAGTAACTTTGGCATGGAAACAAGGAGTTGGGTCAGTGACGCAGAAGGCCTTCCCATGAATACAGTACATGACACATATGTTAATACACACAACCACACAACTACACACACACACATTCACTGCATGCAGACCTGCACTGGAGAAAACAAACTACCATACAGTTGCATACACACTCTAAAAGTACAGGGAAGTAATACGGTGTGGGAAAAAGTCTCATACAATCTAGTTTAGGCATACCTCTGCATAGTGCCTGAGTCAGAAAATGGGCTTGTAGGATCCAAGCCAGTGACGGGGAGAAAGCATTAAAAAACACGAGGAGGGGACACAACAAATAATACCCTTTCATTGTTATGAATCTGTACCCCCACCCCAAACATGTTTTTTTCTGAACCACTGCTCTCAAGGCACTACATATAGGCGACGCTGTGCAAGACCCACTTAGACGTGGTCTCGACTCAAACCTATGCTGAAATCAGGTTTTTCTGTCATCTCTCTCTCTTTCCCGTTGTCTTTGGCCTGATAAGGACCTTTTCTCTCTTCATTCCAGTCATGGCACAAATGAACCCCATTTAAAACTTCTCAATTCAAAATCCCCACCCACACCCCATCACCTACGCTGAAGATTTTTAAGTTTGAAAAAAGTCGATACAGTTGCCACAGAAATGGCATACAGCCTCACGTATGAACCGAGAAGGAAAATGTAGAAGCATGTCAATGCATTTCAGATCAGCGTTGACTTGCTGATGGTAACTGAGAGATCTGAAATTGAGCATTCACTTAATTTTCTGTCCCACCCATCCAAAGACGCCCGCCTCCACCCCACCTCCCCCCTCATGTCAAATATCAATGGAAGCAGCCGTCTTTATCTGCGCTTAAGGACGGCTCCCTCCGCTGCCAGAATCTATAACAGCACGCAGGCATTCTTCTTCCGATTTTTCTTGGCTTGCAACGCTGCCCTAGTTGCCATCTCAAAGACTTCCCTCACACCATCTTTGGTTTTGGCAGAACACTCCTGGTAGCCATAGGCACCGATGCGGTTTGCCATCTCTTTGCCGTCTTCATATTTAACTGGCTCCTGAAAACAGACGATAGAAGTCCCGGTTTGGGTGTTTCTGCCGAGAAAAACGGAGAACTGCAACATTTATGGAGAGAAAACCCACCTGTTTCATTTTAGCAAGTTCTCTTCTGGTGTGGTCATCATTGCGCAGGTCTTTTTTGTTGCCCACAAGGATGATGGGAACATTTGGACAAAAGTGTTTCACTTCAGGAGTCCACTTTTCTGGAATATTCTCTACAGTAAGTAAAAAATTGTTTAGTAACATACATAAATTTCCCAAAATATGGTGAAATGACTGTTGTTCACACATTACCTAAACTGTCAGGGCTGTCAACAGAAAAGCACATGAGGATAACATCAGTGTCTGGGTAGGAGAGAGGCCTCAACCGGTCATAGTCTTCCTGACCTGCTGTATCCCAAAGTGCCAGTTCTACCTAAAAGAAGAGATACACAAATTAAATGTTAGATGAAATTTAAAAAAAAATCTGAAATACAAACGAGGGTTATTTGAGCATGATTATAAATATCTACACATCCTGTTTGCACAAGACAATTAAATCTCACATAAACTGCACTGCACATATACGCTCATTTGTCATTTTCTGATATTACTCAGGAAATATTAGAAGTAGAAAATTAGGAAGTTATTAATTATAACTAAATAGTTTCCAAGTCAACACAATGGAAAAATAAGAGGGTGACACATTCTCTGCTTTCTGACTATGAATGCACTGAATGCAGAACATTTTAGTTCAGTCATGGGGAGACTGCATGCAAGATGGGGAAGAGCTGCAAGATCTAATTATCAAGAAGTCAGTCACAAAAATGAAAATAAATTGGAAGCTATTGTGATCATTAATCAGGCACATACATGCATTTTAAACAAAACACTTGGCAGCTTCAAGTATAGTAATGTTTTTGTGTCAAAACTGTATGACACATAACCATTTATTAACTAGAAAAGTCTTGTATGCAGGAAAAAAGGGATAAACAGGATTCACAAAATCATCACAGTTCTGACAAAACAAAAGCTGCAATTTCAAGCAATTGTTACTCAGTATGTAGGAACAATATCTTTTTTTTTTTTACAGCGGCCTTTGGCCCACCCAGATAGTTAACAACAATGTTGTAACAACATTTCTCACCTGTTTTCCATCGACTTCAATGTCTGCCACATAATTCTCAAACACAGTGGGCACGTAGACCTCTGGGAACTGGTCCTTACTAAAAACGATGAGTAGACAGGTCTTACCGCAAGCACCATCCCCAACTATCACCAACTTCTTCCTGATAGCAGCCATGTCTGGGAAAAACAAACAAAACCGAAACCCGGCAACAAACAGAACACGTTTTTTTTTATTCACGTAACAACTAAATACAACTATGAACAAACAATGTTAACAGCACATTCAACCCTCCTGTGTTGAACAGGGTGTAATTACAGTTTCTGCAATGCTTCATCCATAGCTTCCCCTGGTTGGCACAGCAGCTCAGACAAGGTTGAAAAGGCAACAATACTCATCTCCATATCTCCATGGTGTACGATAAAACCCCAATTCAAACCAGAAAGAATCAAGCAGCTAGCATGCCGGGTAGTAAAACATAGAGCTTGATATTTTCCGTGTTGTGTTCCCATTCCTGTTCAGGGACTGTACATTACAGCCCGGGCCTGTCAAACCAGACAGCATTTGCTAGGAGGGAAGCTAACGGTGTTTTCCATGTTTCTGAATACTGTCATTCACTGCATCCTCTTTTAAATCACAACTACATCATTTACTGCACTGCTTTGATTACGTTCGTAGTGAACATTTGCTCTTCGCAAGGTTTAAAAGCTTTCATTAATTTAACATACCTTAATGTTTCTGTGTCCGCCGTTCTCCTCTTCCTGACCGACTGGAAAACTCCGCCCACTACTTGTGCGCATGTGCGCGTTTGCGGCACCTTGTAAGTGGCGCTGGTGTGAATTAATGTATTAAACTTTAATCATGTTTGGTCATGTTTTTGTGCAGACTGTAGTCTGAACTTGCTCAATATCATCTGTCTTAAATCCGTGTTCTGAATTTTATTATGTTATTATATTGAAAGAATAAATAAATGACTCAATATGTTTAAGTAAGTTAATTTTTATGTTAAGCACCTTGAATTGTCCTGTACATGTGCATTACAAATGAACTTGGCTTGCCTTACCTTGACTAAGTATAAATTGTTATTTCATACACACAGACTGTTTTAAATATCAGTAATGCGACTCAATCCATATTTGTGTAATTGGTGCATTTACAAAATAAGATTAAAAAAAAAGCTTAAACAAAGTTCCA
>JBBDHI010000014.1:11159326-11170872 GCA_037177115.1 Craterocephalus stercusmuscarum
GTTACCTTATTTACTCCCTAATTTTCTATTCCCCTGGATTTTATTTTTAACTTCTTTCAGTTTATTCATCGTATATTTAACTTATTTAGTGTTTGAAATATCACTCATGTAATTCTTTGTGATTTTCTTACTAAGATGAAATTGGAAAAAAATCATTTTTTAATCCCCAAAGAGAAAATATAAATCATAATGAAATATTTACATTTTAAATCTAAAATAAAGTATGTAGTTTGTGCTACCGCAGTCGACAGGTCCGTAGGGTCCGAGGTCCAGATTAGTGAGCGGGAAAGACACATACACCGTACTTTTACTGATGGACCACCGCGATGTTGTAAAACGATTCAGATCTGATCGAGACAGTTAAGCATCAACATCTGACAAATTGCTGTTCAAAGCATAACTAACCTTTTTTTTTTTGTTTTATAATACCATGTTCTCATAATAAAAATCAGATTCTATAAGATAAACATGTATTTAATGACTACAATAAGAGTTGTTGCCAAGGATACGGATCACTATGACCTGGGGAAACCTCTGGATGGAGAGCCTCTTCGTGCACTCTGTACGCCTGTTACACCGCTCACACATCTGGAAAATGCAGAAACACACATAACTCCTATTTTGAAATGCATGGACTTGTTGTATGTGTAAAATGTGTCCAGATGTTTGAGCTTCATGGGTAAAAGTGAATTTAAATGTCATTTTGTTTTATCAAATGAAGGAAACAGGAAAAGAACTTTCTTGATAAAAGGACGTGGAAATAAGCAAAATTAAGTTTTCTACAGTTTTCTTCAAAATTCACGTCAACCAACATGTTAAATTAGCCAAACACACGCTGTTGGTGTCTCTGCAAGCTTTCATTATACAGCCCCGCCCGTCGCTCAGTCTCTGTTTACTTACCGGGGAATTCTCCTTGTCCAGTTTTTCCTCCTGAGAAAAAAGGTCCAGGCACTCCCGCAGCGTCACCTCCCCTCCGGAGCTCCTCTTAGGGATTGGCAGCGACAGGTCACAGAACACATCGAATGTGTTGGAGTAATGTGAGCAAACGGAGCAATGCAGCGAGCTCCGCAGCTGACCTGAGAACAGGTCTGATAAAAAGGGGGAACAAGTTTTCACCAGAGTCACTTTCTCTGAACTTATTCTCTTGATGAAACTGATGGAAAAAGTTGCTGGATTGACCTCCTCACCCACTATTATGCTGTCATCCCTCTCCAAGTGTTTCTTCCACATGGAAGCTGCCTCTTCTGAGAGCCTACATGAGAACAGAAATCAGAGGAAACAGTTAAATGTGGTCACAAGAAGCGCAGCAAAGTTTCAGAGACAGATTTTTCTTTCCGCATACACACCGGAACCTTGCATATTTTTGCTCGGGCTCCTTCCCCGTTCTTCTAATGTAAGGTCTGCGATTTATTTCAGTGTGCAGCTTGTCCAGTAGGAACCTGAGAAATTCCTGTGCATCCTGTTGACTGGGATAAACACAATCCAGCTTCTTGTTCATACACAGGTAGAACAATGTTTCTACAAGTAAATCTCATTCTGTAAATCTTTCATGTTATTTTGTTGTGTTTAGTTATTAACATGAAGGAAAAGTGAAAAAGCGCATTCTCACCTGTAACCACTGAAGTAAGGCACCGCGTCTTTGAAAATACTGTAAAACTGGCGAGGGTGTACAACTGTATCTCCTTCGTTTACATCCCAGAGGCCAGACAGCACCTGAGAGAACGCTGGCATCGGAGAAAAAGGCAACAATAAACGGGGACAACCGGAGATGGGAAGAGAGAGCAGCCCGAAGGAGAAAACGTACCCTCCATGAGCTTAGCATCTTCTTTGGAGAACTTCTCATGCTTGTAGGACTTTGTGAGAGAATAATTGCGCAGCCCACATGTATGAGACAAGCACTGCACCACTGCGTTCAGGAAACACTAAGACAAAAACAAAGTAGAGGAGTAAAAGTCAGCAGATGAATGCTAAAATTACTCAGGAAATGTTGCTCTTAAGGTTTCTCAAGGCTTTATTGGCCATTACTTACTGTATTCCCTATGTTCCGAAGGCCGACCCTCCCACTTCCTAAGGCAATTGGCTCTTTCTGCAAATATAAACAATGGTTCAGAACCACACATTCATCATCTGCAAGGGCAGCACGGTTACTGGATGTTCAGTTATCTGCTATGTGTCCTACTATTTGACCCCTGGCTGTACTGATGCTACATGTGACTGTCTGTCTGACTTAACCCCGCCATGTTAGCATGTGTGTAAATTTGGTAGGACAGATTTAGCCTTCTTATCTCATCAGCATAACAAGAGAGGCTAAAAGGAGGTCAGTCCCAAGCATTCATCCTATTAGAGACCACAAGGAGTGCTGACAGGTGCGTAAACACGTGTGTGGGGGGTGTGTGTGTTGCATCCAAATGCCGCCTCTCAGTTTCTTTGTCAGTGTTTACATTTGCCTTATTAGCATCACATTATTTACACTAAAGATTTATCTGGTGTTGTTTTGTCCAAACCTCATTGTCAGCAACCAACAGCAGGCCCATTAGCGATGTGTAGAGCACAGACTGGGAGATGTCGGCGGTCTCTCTTTGCAGTCCGTTCTGAGACACCAGGGTTCGACACAGGGCCTCACAAGAGGTCTCTACATTGACACCACTGGAACCGGGCATCCTATTATACGAGGAAACCTTTGTCTGAAGATGCAGCCACAAAAGATCCTGAAACAGACAGGAGGACCTTCTCCCCTTAAAAAATGCAAGTATTGTGGTTTTGCACCTATAAGCGGGTGAGCCGTATCCCCTAATTTCTTTCACATGCAGACTGAAAGGTGAGCAGGAGGCTGTGGTAGAATGTGAGCTGAATGCTCAAGAGAAATAGTCCTTCTTTTCGAGTAGGGATGCACAGTGGAGGAGTTCCCTGGAGCAACGGTGGATGACATTCACTGCTGTTGAGGAAAACGACAGGAAATTTGTGAATGAGCACAGGTTGGTAAATCCTTTCGTTGCCAAGTTTGACTTCCTCTGCTCCGACTCAAACAGCTCGTCCCGACATCTCTGAACGTCAAAGTTTATTAGGGACACACATTCACATTCAAAACGTTAACATTACTACTGCGAATGGTGGATCTAATCTTTGGAGATCTCACTCCAAGTCTTGATTAAATTCAAGGTTGAACTTTTACTTGTTCAGTTGTGTAACCAACAAGACATTGCATGCAGGTTTAAGAGCCAATCAATGCCTACGCACTACTGTTTCATGCAGGGAATGTCTAAACAAAGAGAGTAGGGTCCAAATAATGCATGATAAATATAATATTATCAAATATACAGAGAGATTAAGACTCACCTGATCACTTGTTCACTCTATCTGTGGACAAACTGTCCCAACCTAAATGTTCCCATCATCTGCTGAGCTGTTAAAAATGCATAAGGGTACGTCTACAGTTTCACTGTGGGCAAGAACTGAAAGTCTACCTCTCTCCCCTGTCCTGTCACCGGCGTCAGAGAGAGAAAGACCGAGAGACGGAGAGAGTGAGAAACAGAGAGGGAGGGAGGATAATCATCTCTAATCTTTTTCTCTGTAGATCTCGTTGGCTATACATAGATGTGTCACTGTGCACTTTCCCATGAGCGCCGCAACAATCTTTGAAGTGTCAGTTTATTAAAATAAAACAAAGACATGTTTTCATCACAAGTTCACATTCTGTATTACTGCTCCCGGTCTTCATGTCACAGGAAGCCAAAAAGGAAAATAAACATGGTATAAAAAAATAAAAGGTGTGTGCGGCGTATCTACAATCAGATTTTGCAGTTCTGTTTATTTTCTCAGCAGAAAGTCCACAGACCACCTGGCGATCAGTCTGACGGTCAGCGGCTGGTATGGTCTGCCATGTCCGTGTCCGAGCTGAGGCTGAGCTCAGCTATGTGGCACAGGGCGGGATCAGGGTGAAGGGAGAGCTGCGACTGGCTGGTCTGAGCCGTTCTGTCTCGCGACTGCACGATAGCCTGGCGCAGGCAGGTGATCCACTGCTGCTTGCTGAATGAGTCGTTGGCCTGCAGGCTGTACGGGTTGACTTTGGAGCGCCCTCTGCTGCTCACACGGAAACAATTCTTCACTGTGACAAAAGACAGCGAAAGGGCAGGAAGGAATTGAGTGAAAGCAAATATGTCTAGGTTTCACTTCCACCAATGTGGTAGAGTGGCATGGCTCACAGTGTAGGGGTATGCTTTATAATCATAACAACTTTTCCAAAGAAATAGTTTCAGAATTAAAATCTTCATTAGTTGCACAATATCATTAATGTATTTTTACCACCAAACACAAAAACAGCATTGAAGTTAATTGTGTTTACTAATGCTACCTTTATCATTTCCTCCTGTGAACGCTCCTCTGAAGGCACCTCCTCCACCAGCCTCACCATCCGGGATCTCCTCCAGATTTATCAAGGCATTGGGCAGCGGCTGTCGGTACACATGAAACATATGGCCGAACTCTCTGTCCTCCACCGGCCTGGTCAGCACCAAAGCCAGCTCGAAGAGGAACACGTGCAGCCGCTGATACAGAGACACATGAGAAAAAACACACACACACACAATGCTGTTGTATCAAAAGTAGTTAACACATGGGGCGCTTTCACACAATCACACATCAAAACTGGCAACCTGTTATATCTTCACACAGGAAAAATCTATGCTCTTCAATTCAAGTTGAACAACAGGATATACAGCCACAGTCAGTCATGGGAGTGTTTGAGGAAATAAGGCAGGGAGTTACCTGTCCTTTGTTGTTCTTGAGCTCTCCGTGGCAGTAGAGGAAGCGGGACTGCTGAATCTCTGATAGTCTCTGGCTGTCTTCGAGGTAGATGAGACCCCGCCTGTAGAACTGGCATTCTGCCTCCCCTGTCTTCTTGTTCACCTCAGCCACGATGCTCTGGATCAGCTCCAACTGAGGAGAGCAAAGTTTCCGTTTGTGACAAAACGTCTCATGCCCCGTTTGATATTACTGAGAAGTAAAACTCTGGGCTGTAGTCCAAAAGAGATCAAGGATTATATATGTAAGGCGTACCTAGTTAGGAAAGAATGACAGCATCCTGTTTTACAGGAAAAAATGTAGCGTTGCATGTTCAGAGGAAAACTGCAGCAGGCAGTTTAACTAGGACACATTTGTCATTTTCATGTAATAACATACTCTTCCAAAAGTCTATTTTTGAGCTTCCAGTGACTCATTGCAGGATTGCTGCTTCTTGAAGTTCATGAGTTTTCAGTTTATTTTTCTAAACCAAAGTCAAAACTCACAGATCAAAACAACTCACTCACTTTATAATACGAACATAGGTTTTTATACATGTTTATAAAATTTCAGATTATATCAAACACATCAAGCACAGCCCTTTTAAAAAACTACCAGTGCATGTTTAGGGCATTACAATTAGTGAATTCTGACTGCCTTAACAAGTTAGATAATAATGAGCATGAGTGTATGGAGTCCAGAAGTCCATGAAGTTATCTTTCTGAACCAGCTATCGTCTTGAGTGTGTGTGTGTGTGTGTGTGTGTGTAAATACTGCCGACGTGCTCATCTTTATGACTACATGACACCAACTCACAGCATCAGGCAACGTGTCCTCATCTGGGTGGTCTGGAGGCGTGCACTTCTGGATCTCTTTCAACAACAGCGGGTATTTGACCAGACGGCTTCGAGGGAGATCCAGAAAGTTCCACAAGTCCAGTTTCCTGCTGAAGGAAGACTCCTGGCATAGGCGCAGGAAGTGTTCCACTCTTTTCTCTTGCTTTTTCTGGTCCAGCAGGGCTTTGGCCCCCACCTGGTTACAGCAGTATGTGACATACGCCTCCAGGCAGGGGAACTGTGACGAGAAATACGGGAAGCATGAAGGGTGCAACGAGAGAAGAGCTGGTAGGCGCACAGAGGATCATATGGAGACACTCACCCAGTTCATCAGGGTAGGCCCCACCTCCCCAACTGTCTTCTCTGATCCCCGCAGCCGTTCAAGGCGAGCCAGGAGATCTGGCATGAAGAAAATATGAGATAGCTAACTTTGGCTAACATTGTGTCAGTGTTATTACAGTACAGCTCAATCACACAGAGGCTAGACCAAAATACCAACCCACCTTCCGGCTCATTTTACTGATATTTAACAATGTATGATTCAGTAACAATTTGACATGATGACATCTGGTTGTTCCACTTTACGTCAGGAAATGAGGAGGTGACAAAGACAAAGGTGAGACTATGCAGAGAACAGAGAGGATTTACCTTCATGGAGGGGAATGAGTGAGTCCAGAGTACCAAAGATCTGTCCAAGCTCACTCTCTGTCATTATGTCCAACTTAAGCATGGGTTCATAGTACACCTAGCATAAACACACCAGGGAGAGAGAGTGTACTGAATTAAGAGACAATTACAAACATTGGTTACAAAAGTATAGTCAAAGTATTCCTCTCAGACAGAGCCATTCACCTTCTTGACCAAACTGAGGTCATCTATAAGTTGTCTCTCTCCTTGAGTCAGCTCGTAGATCACCTGCAAAAACAGCTCCAGCAATTTAGCGAATGCAAACATGTCGATGACAACACACTTCCCACAGTTGCATTAGATGTAAACGGCCTGGACAGACACGAGCGCTCACAGCTGATTGTTCAATAAAGGAAGTTGAGCTAGCTGTGCCAGCTCACATCCTCTTTCATAATACTCATGAAGAGCAGCTTCAGAGAAATGAAGAGCTGGTAGAGTCATGACACCCACAATGCAACCACAGCCCCGCACTTTGAGCCATTTACCCGATAACAAAAGAAAAAAAGAAAAAAAGAAAAAGAAGACACCACTTATAGTTGGAGAAGGTTTGGTTAGTGCAGCCAAGTTAAAGCCTGCCGTGCCACACACACCTCTTGCCGTTTAATCTCCTTGGCTGTAAGGTCATGGTTCTCCACAGTGTCACTCCAGCACTGGCTGTTGCGGCGGCGGGGAAACGATGAGGGCTTTGTGCGGGAACGCAGGGGAGCTGGGGGCAAAGGTCGAGCATCCGTGCGAAAGCTAATAGAACGCTGTGAAAAGAGAGGAGTGTTGTTTTTTTTTTTTTTACTGCACGGAAAAAGTTATAAGCAGGTCATTTGGTGCAACAGGAATGTGTTGGTGTTCGTGCACTGTTACCGAAATAGACTGGCCAATGCGCATTAGAGTGGGTTTCTTCACTGGGGTTATGACACCTGTTAGGCTGTTAGACTTCCCCACTGGTTTAACTCTTTTATTACTAGGCTCCTGAAACACAAAGCAGCTCTTAAACATATCCAGCATAGAAAGGTTTACACAAAATGCTCCAAAAGTCTCTAAACTACTGAACACGCATTTAATAAAAAGGAACACCTCACCTCTGAATCCTTTATGTGGTCAGAATTCATTTCATTTTCCTCCTCTTCCTCATCATCCTGATTTACAGAAAAAGGTAGAGATGAAATTGACATGACAGAGTGCAGGAAAATGGAAAAAAAAAAAAAGAGTTGTCAAGAGGAGTAAGATGTTGCATGGTGCAGATCTCTCGTTTCCTGTTAGAGTGTTTCAATGAGGAAGAAGGTTAAAATGAAGCCTCAGTAGTTAAAGGCAAGATGTCTGCCAGTTTTTTGGTGTTTTTTTAACCCCACAAACCATCTGCTATACTTCTAATGTAGCAACAGTGTGAATATGGTCAAGATACAATCAGTAAAAAAACACACTGAACAATGCATAAGACTTAAGACAGCCAAACAGGGAAATCTGAAATGCATCGAAAAGTCAGCAAGAAAGCAGCAAGATGTGAGGTAAAGATTTCTAAGTATTTGAAACAACAGAAAGTTTTAAGGGCTGCACAGCTGAACCAGTTTCTTCACATCTTATGACAGCGGTGCAGTCAGCATTGTGGTCACAAAGGTAAGGTTGACTAACTTCCGCTAGTTAACTGAGAAATGCAGACATGATTATGGTTGATCTCAGATTGTTACCAACCTCACTTATTCTGATCACAGGTTCAGGGACTGGGTCTTGTTTTCTCTTCTTCTAAAAACAGAAATATACATGAGTGTGAGATTCTTGGATTGTTTTAAGTGTTTGAAAGGAATGAGGTTGAATCATATGGAAGCTGGGTTGCTTACCCCAACATGGTCACAGAGAACAGACGGAGTCTCTCCTGACCTAAAAGCACAAACATTCATGTAAAAGTTTAAGCTTCACCGGTTTTTAGATTAAATTAGATCTTAAGTGTAGAAATACTAAAGTGCCTTTGCTTCGTCAGGCTGGGTAAAATACATTGCTTTTTGTGCACAGTGGTAACTTCGAGGTGTTTGAGTTCGATCCTTATATGTGCGCAAACTTCAAATCAATAATTTGTCGATTATGGTAAAACCATACTTTGTTTATCCAAGCCTCATCTCAACAAACATACGTGGAAACAAACTAAATTGAAAAAAGGTAACGTACCAGGAAGTCCTTGCTTCACCAGCCTCCTCCACTTCCATCTTCTCTCTTCAACACATCTTCAAAAACTCATGATTCTTTGTCAAATTTAGAAGAGGTAAAATAATCCCAGTCTACGCCGTTCTCTTCTGTCAGCGCCGACAGCAAACTGTTTGCGCTGAGCACATTTAAAGTTCAATGCTGTTCTTCCTCACTTTCTTCCTCATCTCGCAGTAGACCACATCCTTTAGGGTTGCACAGAACTCACGTATCCGCTCCTCTCGGGGTGGAGTGCTCAAAAATTTTACATTTTCTCACTGTGATCGTCAACTGGCACATTTAAACTTTAACAAACTTTTTTTTTTTTTAAAGTTGAAACAGGGGCTTAATGTAAACCATTAGCCATAGACAAATCTCAAATTAAATCTATGCTCCAACATGTCTTACATGCTCTGCACAATAGAAGAACAAGAACATTTCATAGTTTTTCCATACCGGTTCATATCTTGTATTTAGCTGACTCAGACTACTTCCCGGATATGCTGCTTTATAGTTAAACTGCATCAGTTAAAAGTAGGCCAAACAGGAAAAGATGAATTGTGATGCAGTCAAATGTGTCAGTGTTGAACCACTTGGCTTATTTAAAGTCAGGTGCTTTTTTTTCTTTTGGTGGTTAGAAACTCGCTTAAAAGAATAAAATAAAAAAACCCACACAAATATTTTTACATGTTTATTCACTATCACAGTAAGTGCTCCCACTTCAAGATACATCTCAATGCCTTGCTTTCAAACTGTTATGTCATCTGGAATTAAAGTAGAAAGACAGTTTATGATCTATTAGATGTGTGCCAAAGCTCTGTCATACCTGCCCTCCCCTCCCCCCCAAAATAAAATAGAATATAACAAAACACATGAAATATAAAGAGAAAACTGATGTCGTGCGCAAGAGCCCCTCAAAAGCCAGAGTGCTGCGACGAGGGTGTAGGGGTGCCTTAGACAGGGAAAGGCGTTTTGCCAGTGTGAAACGTATGGATTTCCGCTCAGGAAAGGTGTTTGACTAAGGTTTTATCAGGGCGGGCCTGGTTTTTATTACTTGGGTGCAACTTTGGAGAAAAGAAAAGAAAATTAACAGTCATGTGGCATCAGGTCTATGAGACAAGGACTGGAGAAGAGAGCAGGTAGAGAGTGTGTGTGTGTGTGTGGGGGGGTGTTGTATAGACTAAAAAGACCTTCCCCCGGTTTTACTGTTGAAGATTAGACTGTAAGGACAATATTGTACGCTGGGAATATAGAATACAGAGACAACTAAGGCTTATTTAAATGTAGAGGCTTTACTAGTAAAACATTAGGATGTACACACTGTACATGCTCCCTTCTTCCAATGAAACCCTGTTCCCACATTGAAGCACCGACTGGATCACTAACAGACATAAAGGTATCCTTTAGTCAGCTTACTGGGGCTATGTACAGTCAGGCAAAGGTTTACACAAACCACAGGCCTAAAAAAGAAACCGATTGATCCAATAGAGCCAACCTGGATCAAGTTACCCACCCCCTAGTCCCACCACATCTCCCCACTAAGAACACCCACTTCCCCGTGCCTCCCTCTGCAACTCCCACCCTCCTGGGGGTGGACTCAAGTGTGGAGCTCAGCGGATTGTGTATCTGACATAGGGCACTTCCACGTCTTCATCTGTAAGGTCGTTACAGCATAGCTCGAACACCAGGGCTTTCACGTGTTTGCCCAGCTTCTTTTTGGACACCTTAGTCACAATCTCTGTCATCCTGCAGAGACCAGAGAGGAACAGGCTTGAAACAAATGACAACAACGCGCACATGAAATGTGCCACAAGCAAGAGACGTAGCTATGTGTAGCTACAAGTACTCACGGTAGGTCCAGTCTCTCTTTAAGTTTGGCAGCAGGCATGAAAAATGAATAGAGCATGGACACTCCCTGAGAAAGCATGGTGATCTCCAACTTATGCTCATTCTGAGAAATATCAGGGGAAAAGTGATTAGTTGCTTGCTGTAAACATGAGAGGATGGCGATTAAAATGGACAAATTCAACGCACTTTAAAGTAATCCAGGAACTGTCGGAGTGTCATCTCTTCCCCACTGGACTGCAGCCCTGTAACTTCAAAGCGATCCCAAAGCGTCCAATCAATTTCATAGTACTGCAAAAAAAAAAAAGAAAAAGCAAAAAAAAGTCAGTCATTTGAAATGGTTACAAGATATCCTAGAGACATAATACTGTTCTATCGCCATTTGATTTCTCCTCAGCACACACTGATCGCCAGTGTGAGAAGGTGAGTTAAACTCATTTGCACCCAGACAGACAAAGTGCATCCACCTGATGCATCAGTATTAGCATGGCTGGATCATCACTGGAGCTTTAAGACAAGTTGGAACATCATTTTCCTATTGTCACAACACATTTTATTTAGGTTACATGTGTAGCTCAAAATAAAATGACCTTGTGCTTACCTTGTGTTTTGGAGCAGCTATGGGCTCAGAGAAGGCAAAGAAAGGCAGGGCCAAGTTCATGAAGCCATTTTTGTATGAATCCAGTTTCTTGTGTCCTTGGACAATCTTGAAAAGCTCCAGGCACACCAGGCCAACCACAGCGGCCGTCGTCGTGGCAATTGCAGGAATGATCTTGCCAGCAATCAGTTTGCTCTACATTGGATGACAAATGCCAGCGCAATGAGGTGAATGAGGTTGAGGGGTGGGGAAATGTGTAGGCTATTTAACAAGTCAGATCAAAAACAGGAAGTGCTACGCACCTTATGTCTGTCTGCAGGTGGAATGTCATAGTTCTCTGCCCTCAAGTTGGAAGCTGCCACAATGAAGTCCATGTGGTAGTTGGTGTCATCATCCTGTTAACAAATGACCCGCAATCATTATATAAATCAGTTAACGTCAGTGCAGGCTGAGATTACTAAAGGGAGGGAAAGTACTGGTCTGTCTGGTTTGGGTACAGGATATTTCTTTACAAATCCAAATAATTGCCATTACTTTCCTAGCCTGGATAACGCGACTTCAATTTCGCAAGCTCCATATAGTCTGGTCAAGAGGCCTATTCAACCGATTTCCAAAATCCCAAAAAGGTGGGA
>JBBDHI010000014.1:11183414-11200653 GCA_037177115.1 Craterocephalus stercusmuscarum
TGACTTTATATAAACCATAAATTAATGATTTATTTGTTAAAAGGAAGGATTTAAAAGCATGATACGTTACCTTTAATACCTCATTGTAATGGCTAACAGAGTCACTGAATTCAACTAAATTGGAAAAAAAATTGCCCTAAAAAAATGTACACATGTGCAAGGATCTTTATGAAAGGGATATTTTTCCCTTGCATTTTAAAATGTTATATATTAAACAACTGGATCTAAAGCAGTAGTCTGATCTGAGAGGGATTGTCATTTTATCTTAAATGATGTTGCAAAAGAAAAAGATTAAATTTGTTTCAACTTTGAGCATTTAATTGTTCTTTTCCTTTGATACGTGGACATAATCACTGTTAATACACTGCTTAAATAAAAAAGGCCCGTTTGACAATGACATTACATGCATGAACAAGATTAAATAAGTGTTTCTAACACACCTGAGAGGAGAGGTCTCTCCATTCTGCAACTCCTTTGTCATGCACAGTGACACTTCTAACTCCACCCAGGATGACATTCTTAGCAATCTCCACTCCAAGACCTCTCATGCCGGAAATGAGAACATTAGAGTTCTGCATGCGTTTCATTGCTTCATGGCCCAACACATAACTACCATAGGACAAAAAAAAAGAACCATTAGTGCCATAATAAACAACAGAGTACCAACATAAAAAGCAAACAATGTTATTTTATACATTGTCCAAAAAGACTTACAGTTGTCTGGAGTACAGGCCTTCATCAATCTCAGCATCATTGCCATTCTTAGCCATGCCCTGTGGAGATGGAGACAGCAAGAGATGCAATTAGTTCCAGTAAGGTTCATGTGTATACTATACTGTGTGTGTGCGTTTGCCCTTACGTTGGCAGGTGTGTGGGACAGATCAGTTCTGACAGAGTTAGAGGAGGAGCAGTGGGATCCCGTCTTCGTCTCTGTTCCTGACAAGCGACGCTTCTTGGACAGCGGCGAGCTGGACATCTGAGTGTTTGGGAAAAAATAAAATACAATTTTAAATGCAATGCAGAAATGACTAATATTTCCCTTTTGAGCAATATGGAATCTTTATTGTATAACTTGAAATTGAATTGAACAATTAAAAATTAGGTCATATCAGAAATTATCACACAAATGTAATCCAAAGGCCAAATTCATATTTCAAGGTTGTTTTTAGGCAACTATAGACTTAAATTTAATATCAGCAATTTATTTTTGTTCATAATCATTACTATGGTTCCATTCTAACCATCCAAGTTGAGGAGAGAGGATATTTAGTCTAAAGGACAGCTGGGCTGGCTGCAGGCCAAACACCAATCTGTTAGAAAAACCAACTGAGCCTGGGAAAAGACATGAATAGCAGTATTATGAGTTCTTTTCATGCTTAGTGACAGCAGTGGTTTGTGTATGTACTTCTATTGTTTATTATTTGGCATTTAAAGACTGCCAGCAATGTCCAAACAAAAACAGCTGAATCATTAAAAGTTCACTGCGGTAAAGAGCACTAGATTTGCAGGTGTGGACACAAGACCTACGCTGTGCTCATTTAACCGAGATTATGTTAAAAAGAAATCTAAGAGTCTAAAGTCTTAAAATGTATAGCACCCAGCGTTGTCGTGATTAACGCAAAAATCCGGACAAACAAGTCACATGGTGAGGAAAAAAGGCCGCAGTATCTCGAATACACTGACCCCACGGCGCAGAGTATCAGCCACAATTTCCGCATCAAATGCAGCTAACTTACCTTCGCCCACCTCAAGTCAACCTCGACAGTATATGAACCACCTTACGATTACCAATTATTAAATTAGGTCAAAATCTTCAAGGAATTATTACGAGCTAAACTAAAACTTGGCTTTCTCCGCAAACAGACGGCCGCGTTCGTAAGAAATTAAAATGAAGGCATCCGGCATGATACAGCAGAGCCGCACGGCTGTCACAGTAGTTTGTACAACCTTATACAAAACCTCTGCTGCTAACAATTAATTTACCGCTTAAGACACACAAAAAATGAACTGCAACTGTGATTAAACAGCACCAAAAGGAACCCGATTAGCAAAGTTTCTGAGCCACTAATCAGTTAAGTGGTTTGGCAGTTGGACAGAGTCGAAACATTAATAACTTAGAGGCAAGAAAACACCAGCTTGCCAGCCCATCCATTAGCCGCTCAACCTAGGCCTGCACTTCCACAGTGCGGAACACAACTTTACAAGCTAGCAGCTGCGGCTAAGGTACAACCTGCTCGCCGGAGAGCGGTGGATTTTATCTGACAGACAGCTACTACATTAATGTGACTGCCTCTCTCTCTATTTAACATGAAAATACAAGATCACTCTATCGTTCAACGTCAGAATCTACGCAAATAAAAGGTAAGCCAGTACACTCGTGCTTCATTGATTTCTCTGTTCTTACCAATAATCCTTCTCGGTCCCTTCCCTATGCGAACCCGCTCCTCTCTCGCAGTGTACAGATGTCAGCAATAACTATGGTAGCAAATTCGACGATTCGTACCAAGAAATTAAACACGATCCGGGATTAGGATGGTCTGCACTATAATGTCGAGTCACTATGTCGTTGGGCTCAGAGTCTCTCCAATGTAATTGCGTTGCTGGCTTTGCGACTGCAGACGGGAACAAAACCAAAATGGCAGATGGGGAGAAAGGGGCGGGGGGAACTGTGACGCAGGGGCTGAAATATTCAACAGGAAAGGGTGGCTGTGTTCGCTCTGCCCGGCCAGACTGTCATCTGATTGGTTACCACTGTGCATTCATCCCGCCCCTGACACCAGAAGATGCATACCATGTCTAATAGTGTACAATGAACTGCTGGACCTCCGGCAATCCCTGTAAGAAACACCTTGCGATTCTTAAGAAGCATTCAAGGCATATCTAGAGCAAGTACGTGAAAGCGAAGTCCAATTTTATGATCTATTCGAAAATAAGGTTAAAGGGATTTCTATCAAAACTTGAGGAAATACAATAACAACAACACCTTTGTCTTAGCTTCCATCTCTCCGATAGGTCAACCTGTTATGGAACTAAAGTGCATTCTGTGTTTAGATTAAACGTGCAACTGTGTATTATGAAAAGAAAAACACCTTAGTTAAACGAAGGCAATGTTCTCACTCAAACCTGTTTGGTTAATAGGGGTTAGCATACTGACATTTCACTGAATTCAACAATTAACGGTTTATCAAAATCTAATAGTACTGCAGCAATGAATGAGACAGATACACTAAGGTATGCTGTTGCAAGCTAAAGTGATGCTGAGAGACTAGGCCCTCAGTCACATTGAGGTTAGGGGTGAGCATTTCTTGCAGAAGAGTAATGGGGGAGGGGGTGCCTAGCAAATGACAAAGGCCCAGGAAAAGACTGGGCCGCATATTGTCGGGTACACATGTCGAGGGGTATCCCCAGTTCTCATGCTCTTAATACAAAACGATTCAATCATTCTGTTTGAGTTTTAAAGTATACATATCAATAACACCAGGATGGGAGATTGTTTAAACTGGCAAGCTCAACAAACTCTGACGTTATAGTGCAATGCATCTAACATCGCTACCATTTACGTT
This sequence comes from Craterocephalus stercusmuscarum, assembly GCA_037177115.1. NCBI lineage: Eukaryota > Metazoa > Chordata > Actinopteri > Atheriniformes > Atherinidae > Craterocephalus > Craterocephalus stercusmuscarum. The sequence continues at coordinate 11,186,978 of JBBDHI010000014.1, forward strand.
AATCTAACAAAATACACGTAGCTTAAAGAAATTCGGCCAGTAGGTTAGACGTTCCGTTATACAAGTAAGCTGCAGTATGCCTCACAGAGCTTGCATCTTATGTTTCCTGCAACAATAGCTTTCTGGACATTACTCGCCACTCTATATTTCAAAACTAATGTGTTGTGCACATTAAACGTTGAAATGTTAATGTAATGTTAACGTGACAGTGCCTAATTAGCAACGGTTAGCCGAGCGAATGGCTGAAAAGGTTCAGTTGGCCACGGGTAACTAACATTAACCACTACCAATAACGCAGATCAAAAGACTGCGTAGTTGTTAGCCTGAGAGCTAGCCGCACATAAGCTATCTAGCCACCCAACGACTTTTTCCTTCTCGTGCCGCTATGTTAGCTACCCAGCTAGCATTAGCCAACTAGCTGGGGCTAACGTTGCCGAGACGGGAGCTTACACAAGTGTGTAGAACTTACCACATCCGATATTACTCGGCCTGATCTGTAGTATTAAAAATCGGCTTCGTCTAAACAAATAAAACAAACAAATGTGAAAACTGAACACTGCCGCTGACGGCAAACTGAAAAGTGTGTCAGCTGGCGGGCTCTGTGAGTTTTTCCACTGGACGGTTGCCTGCCCGGCTGTTCCCGAACCGTTTCCCCCCACTCTATATCAGTTGAAAGCAAAGCAAAGCAGCAACATGTGCACGTTACAGGCAGAACCATTACGATGGGCCAGAGGGTTGACTGAAAAGATATCGTGGTAAATCTCACATTAGTAGCGTCCTTAAATTAATCGGAAATATTAACATACAATAACTAGAGAATAAATTGTAACTACTTTTATGCTGCTGTAGGATAAAAGGGTGTTTTAACTGTTTACACCCAGTTCATTTTTTTCACCCCGTAAATTCACATGATTGGACTTACCCAAAGCGTACGCAGTGCCACATGGGGCTTGTAGGAAACTTGTGATAAGGGACGGTTCCGAAAAACAAGCGCGCCAACGCACACACGCACATGTCTCAAAAGTGATTCAAATGTTTCTAAATATTTAATGAAATTTACTTTTATACAAGGTATCAATGAGAAACTAAATGCCTGCTTTAGTCTTATAACTTTTATTTAATGATTTGCAAACAGAGCACAGTTTACAAAGGAACAGAATAATGGTGCTTTAATTCGGGAGTATAGCACAAAATTTGGTTTAACATACACCCAAAGAACAGAACTAAATTCAGACATTTTTTAATGATACATATGAGCAAAAAAATTGGACAGTTTAATTAACATTACCAGAGCAAGTGTGTAAACAAAACTGAGATCAAATTAAAATAACGTTTGTAGGCAAATTTTTTGAAGGACTTTATAAACAGAAGAGACATTTTGTGTGTTAGTGTTATTGCAAAGCCTTTATACAATATGCTTCAAAAAAACTTTAGCCCTCCAACAGGTGTGTAGCAACTCACAAGACTTTGACAGTTCAAGTTTAATGACAACATGTAATGAAACAAGTAGTCTGTTTCTAACAATCTGCTAGGACTGACTAATTTGATCAGCTTAACATATTTCTGTACAACTGTGACACTAAGCCTCACAACAAATGAAAAGCTACATAAATAAAAATAATTAGAAATATATAGAAATGGGAGGGTTTGCTTTGAAAACATGAAAGTATGAGTCTGAACATGAGGAAGTTTACATCCAGGGAGAAAAAAACTAAAAGTCATGAACTATATTTACAGATAATTGAGAATAATGCAAACTAACCCTTTCTTAGTTTTTATCCCTTACTTTTTTGTATCACACCGTTATTGTGTGTAGACTGATCATGTGTAAACTGTGCTGAGTACTTGTGTATTCCGGTATGGTATAGTTGTGGTGAACATGCAGGCACACATCTGGATCTGAGTAATAAACTAGCTTTAGAGTTCTTGATCTTTGCAGGTATAGAGAGATGTTTGACTTCCCTTCCACATACCTCCACTCATCAGAGCATCTGAATGCCGTACGGGTAGTTTTTTTGGTATTAAAGCACAACCAAACCAAACAACACTGTATGGTTTATTTTCTGGGAAACAAGGACATGATACATCTGATTGAGACAGAATCGTTAAACACTCAAGTGTAAACTATAAATCCAGTGTACTGGGTGCTTTTACATTTGTGTCATAACTTGCCTCATAGCCCTCTGCCCATTCCAGCTCTGGGTGACTGGCTGGACTGAGCAGCACCCCTCTGTCCGTCCTTGTCTCCCTGCTCTCCAACAGCCTGCGGTGAGGCTTGTGTGGGTGGAGAGGGTGGGGGATAGGAAGGAGGAGGGATGGCAAGGTGAGGGAGAGATGGCAGTGCAGGTCTTGGAGAAGTGGGAAGTGGTGGAGGAGTGGTGGAGGCTGAAGTGGAGGAGCATTGAGTGGAGCGTGTGCGAGAGGTAGCAGGAGAACCATGTGTGCTTCTGACACGCGGCGCTTCAACAGGACAGTCACTGATTTGCTCAAGCAGTGAGGGCATGTCCCCCTCAATCTTCTCAAGCACTGCAGCCATTTGCTTTTCTATCTGCTCGATAACACTGTCCATTTGCCAGTCACTTGTGGCACTGCTCCCCCCTCCTCCAGGGTGTAGACCAGTCCCATACATCCCTACTCCTCTGCTCGTAAACAGGGAGCTGTATGGGCTCCCATAACTCCCTGCCAGTCCCATCCCAACAGCTTCTGGGTTGTATGATGCGGTATGGCGGCCCAAACTAGCAGAGCTGCCTGGCGAATAGCAACTCTGCCCTGGCACCGCACCTATGCTAAACTCAGCACTGTACCTGTCTGTTCTCCTGGCATTCCTTTCTCTTCTACCTAAAGGGCTAGCATCTCCCCTTAAACTTACTCCTGGCCCGACATCGCCCCCAGTCCCCGAGCCAATTGCTGTAGTAACCGGTGCTACTACTGACCTTTCTGCCACAGCTTCAGGCACTTGTGTCTGACACCAACTGCTGTCATTTTCATCCCTCTGTAGGCTTTGGGGAGCTGGTCTCTTTTCTGGTGAGGCTGAAGCAGTAACGGAAGCTGCAGACGGAGGGCCATGAAGCGTTGCAGCCATTTTACGTTTGCTGCAAAGATCAGGGGAAGTGTTTTTTTTCTCAAGATTAGAACCTGATGAACTTTCTAAAAGCTTCGAAGACTCGGGGGTTACAGCAGGTGTCTGTTTGGCATCTGGAACAACTTTATTTTGGCCCAAATTTGCAGCAATTTTTCTCGTTCCATCACCTGCTCCTTTCTTTACACCAGCCTTACTAAGCTCTTCCTGTGCAACTTTGGGAATTGAATTTATTTGACCTGGAGGGTCTTGAATATCTGAAGGAGAAGTCCCTACAGAAGGACCCATAGGCATTTTTACTTCCTCCTGATTTTCTCTTACCTTAAAAGTATCTTTATCCTGGTTCATACCCACTGGCGTATTTTCAACAGTAACCTCTAAAGACATACTACTTGATGTTACCCCTTCATCACTCATCCCCTTTTCTCCCTCATCACTTGTTCCCTGGGAAACACCCCCTTCACCATCTCCTACTTCCTCGCTGCCCTGAACCTCGGCTGAACTGTCAATCAGTGCCTCTGAGTTCTTCAGCCGTTGCATAAAGGTGGTGACACGGATTGCTTTCTGCAAAAAAATAGAAGTAATAGAAAATGGGGTAAGAATGACATCAGACAAGAGAAAGAGATTTGCAGCAATAGTGCGCAATGCCCGCCCTAAAATAAAAACAAATACTTTGTGGGGAAGAAAAAATGTTTCAGAGACGATTGTTTGACAAATTTCCTGCCGAGGCACCATGATGTAGCACCATCATATAAAGCACTGAAATGAGATTTGTTTAAGGTGAAGAAATATCAGTGCCAGCAATTTACTTCCAAGAGGTTATGTGATATTTTACCCTGGTTTAAATCAATCTTAAGTCTCATTCTCCCCAAGAAACTCCCTGACTGCTTGTTGACTGGAAAACATAAACAGATATGTGTATGCCTCTCTACTTAATTATACACTCATCTGATTCCTTTTAATCAACAAACACTGAAGGAGATTGGGTTCATGAGTGAGCTTAGACATTGTTTGTAAACCAGGGAGCTGAATTCCTTCGAATTCACTGCAGTTGAAAAGCTACAAAAATACAACATGGCTCAACAAAACATCTTCTATATGTATGATTTGAATGTTACAGCAGTATGAGGCAATGAACCAGGATTCATGTAAGAGGAATGCCAGAGGGCCTTACAGTTCAAATCACTGCAATTCAACAATCAACAGTGGCCTATATCCCTTGTGTCCTTTCCATTCCTATGTCTCCTTATCTACACTAATGTAAACACTACAAAAGTAATTAACCAAACTTCATTTCCTTTACTAAACATTAACTTTCTCTTGAAATTCTTTTTACAAATCTAGTTACACAGACAAGTGCAGATGAGGAGTAGGAAAGGTGCAGAGAAGGCCACTTTGAACATCTGGGTTTTATCCATTAAAGAAAAGTGGGTCAGAGTGGATGGATCTCTTCTGAGACAGGCAGAGTGACAGTGAGCAGGAAAAGAGCTTGGGAAGAGCCTCAACACCCTAAGCATGATCAATACATCTCAAGGCTGACTTATGTGGAAGTTTTTCTGGATTGTTATAAACAAATGTACCTGTAAAAAGCCCATACTTAAATGAAGAGGATTTTCCTTTTGAAAGATGTTGCATTATTGAATCATGCCAGAGTAAAGGTGAATTTCTTCCCATGCTCTCCCCTTCCACATTCACTCATAATGAAAAACAATACCTTCAATTCCTGGGAACCACATGGAGAAAGAGAGAAGAGGTTTGTAACTGTTATATATGCTATTAGATTGGCACTGCCATGTTCCTCCTTCTTAGTCTTCAGCATTCATAGCTCTTGATTTCCTTCTGAATTCAACCACTTACTAATTTAGAGCATACCACTGCAGAGTTGTGTAATGAGCTAAAAGGACATTACACCTAATTCATTCTGCATCTTCTTGATTTACTCTGTTGCTGATTTGGCTGTCTTTTCAACAACTTCAATTTAACTGGAAGAAAAGAGGTGGAGTGAATTCATACCCGCCATTTGGCCTTTGCAAAGTTCTTCTCAAACTGGGCACAAACACCGTCCTTTAAGTTCTTCTCTGATGCACCATTACCTGCAATCCTGACATGGATGACAGACAGAATAGCAGTAAGAAGAAGCCCAGGAGCTATGTGCAAAAATTAGCATTTTTTGCACATATAATTACCATTCATGCCAAAGTGCGTCTTGTGCTGTGATTCTTAGCATCTGGTCCACCTCCATAAGACGACAGACAAGCTCTTTAGCTGAAAGGCAGAGAGCCACACAAATCCTATGTTATTTCTTATGACAATTTTGAAAAAAGAATCAATGATTAATTATTTAATTAATTAATTCACTCCTTTACTCATTCATTTTGTGTACCACTTTGTCCAATTTAGGGTCAGGGGGAAGCTGGATACTATCCCAGCAATAAGCAGGCAAGATGCAGGACAAGTCGCCAGTCTATCGCTAGCCCTAACTGAATTTTACGTCAATGCTTCTGACCTAAGATGGCCATTTTACCCCGAGTGACCCCAAATCTCTAACTGAAAATGTTTGTTTACGCTCAGAAAAAAAAATGATGTGGGGCTTTAGTGCCATCATGTGGTGGAGAAAATCACCTGCAGGTGAGATGTCGTCCCAGTATGGAGAGTCAAACTCAAAGTCCCCAGCAACAATTCGACAGAAGATGATGCGATTATGTAAATCAGTGTTCTCCTCCTCTGTTTCATCATAAAATGGAGGATTACCAGATAAGCTGGGGAAAAAACAACAACAAAAAATCAAAACAAAACCAAAGAATGGTAATTATTTTGAAACCATGCAGGTAACTGTTGTAAATGTAATTTTAATAATTTTATATGTTTGAAAAATTACGTTAAACTTGATATATTGTGTTATTAAATCAATAATAGATTTTGTAATTAGTGATGGGGACTCACAGTATGTAAGTAATCACACCAACAGCCCAGCAGTCCACAGGTCGACCGTATCGGTGACGAGCCACAACTTCAGGAGCTGACAGCAAGGAAGACGAAGTGAGTTTGAATATAAAGCAGGGTGTTTTTCATTTACAAACCTTCACACCAGCGCATTCTGAAATCTAAGCTGCTCAGTCTCTCTGCCGCATCTGGCTCCTACTTTACCTCTCTTATTTCTTTTTCCATCAGTGCTTCTATTCCATTTTCTTATTTATTAGTTTAATTACCCAGCCCAACATTATGAAAAACTGGCCTTTAACTGGAGAGAACAAGGCCAAAGCACAGATCTGCACTTCAACTCACCCTTGCATGAATTTCCAAAAGACAGAGAGGAGTGAGACTGTACACAGAAGCTAAAAGGAGATGAAACGAAAGGATATGCAGAGGTAGAAGGCAAGGATAGGTTGCTTTCATTCCTATATGTATGTTTTTCAAGGTCTCATGTTTCATTGGAAGAGTTTATTACTAATATTCAATTGAAGTCACCTTTATTTGTATAATACCAATTTGAAATTACAGTCCAATCCAGTTAATTGCAGTTCAGTTATGTGCAAAATCAAACAAATCCCTTAGATGATCCACATTGGTCCAGTTTATAACTGTTGATATAAGACCATTTATAGAAACATGTCTGCATAGCTAAGGAAAACAATGTATTACAAAGAATCATTTTTCCAATTCAATATCTATTCTGAGTATGCATGGTGGAAAGATACTGTCAAAAGCATAAGAAAATAACTCAATAGTGGAGGGATGCATGAGGATGAAATTTGAAAGAAAAGAAGGGAAGAAAACAAAAAAGACACAAATGAATAGTCCAAAACCTACCCAGATATTCTGGTGTTCCACATGGCTCTGTGATGGGTCCATTCTCAAATCTGGACAGGTAGAAATCTCGCAGAACTACTTTGTTATGGTTGTTTTCTGTGTAATACATCAGGTTTTCCAGCTACAAAAAAAGAGAGGAATAAGGCATAAGTAAAACTCACAATTATTATTTTCCCATTGAATATGTAAAGACCATAAGTTTGCAGTTTTTCATGTTTTTTTTCTAGTTCTTTTTGAGTTTTTTTCTAGTTTTCAAGTTCTATCAAGATGAAAAGACATTAACTATCAAATTAATGCTGATTTAATTTAGTTGGTTGATTTGGTATACTCTGGTGTTAAACATAAGGGGTCCAGCTCTGGTCCTTGAGGGCTGCAGTAAAGGTCTTTAGTGATTCCCTGCTCCAACACACCTGACTGAAATTAGTTAGTCATTGTGCAGAACCTCATAAACTTGCAGGTCTGTTGAAGCAAGGAAACACTGAAACCTGCAAGACTGTGGCCCTCAAAGGCCAACTTTGGACACCCCTGGTTTAACCAATGAAGACTAAAGTAACATTCCAGCTTTAACCACTAGGAGGAGTCTGAGGTCAGAAAAATGATTTAGCTCCATCTTAATGCGTTGATAATGAGGGCAACAGATATAAATCTGTCTGCAGGACTGAATGTAACAAGAGATTGTTCTAAGCCATAAAATCAATGTTTACTCCCATGGTAAAATGTTATCATCTAATGTTCAGTCATTAGCTGAGATGCTTTTATGTGGCTCCACAGAGATTCTGTTGACTAAATACTGAATAATGCTTTCTGGGATGTGCTGAAAAGTTCCACCCATGTTGTAAAGTTGTTTGCTGCAATTCATCCTTTATTTCTACTGGTAAGCAACAAGTCTGTTTAAAAAGCATTGTTTTAAAAGACACATGCACCACATCTTGACAAGCTCTCCCGATGGCAATTCCTTCCAAAAATAACATTGCCCCTACCCCGAATCCAAATCTAATCCATATGCTAATGTTAACTAAATTTGAAGCCCTTATTTAAAAAACCAATGTGAATGCCACTATGTTTCTACAGAGGGACTGTAGTCCTGGTTGCAGCCCCAATCGGATTTAATATAAATGAACAAGTAAATATAAAGAAGAGAGAGAGGAGTGCAACTGTACCTTTAGGTTCCTGTGAACAATGTTGAGGGAGTGTAAGTACGCCACAGCTTCAAGGACTTGTCTGATAACATTGGAAGCATCTCTCTCTGTGTAATTCCCTTGGTCCAAAATCCAGTCAAACACATCTCCTCCCGTGGCACTGCATGCAATTACAGACTCGTAACTATCAGTGATTACACTACTACACATACTGGTTAATATAAATAATTGTTTCCAACACTGTAAATCACTTACAGCTTTTTTAACACTACAATTATTGTGTTTTTTTCCCATTAGTAAAGTGCTTTCCTTTTACTAGCCAACAGCCTACACTGCAGAGAAATTAGAAATCAGAGCAATTGCCTTCACTCTAAAAGACTTGGTTAACTTCAGGGATAAATGATGGGAATGATTATCCCATATTGCTCTCAGCAGGGCAGCTATTTCTCAGGCCAAAGTGTGAGCTACACATAGGCAGCCTGATGCACAAACTGTTGACTGCAGTTACTTTGAGAACTTTGAGCAGTTGCTTTCCTGTTTTTCAGTAGGAGAAATTCTTTGTCCACTCTGGCTTAATAAATATTACTACTCTCAGAGAAAGTTGCAAATGTTGAACCGCGTACGTCACAGGTGATGCGTATTGTTTGAGTTCTGGTGAATCGATCTCGAGTTGTCCATAGAGAACTCTTTTGTTGCAAAGCAGTGCTTCAGGGCCACTGTGTGATGCTGAGTGTTACTGAGAGCAAATATCTCATCAAATCTAACACCTTCCTCTGTTGCTGAGGGGAGAACCAGAGCACACAGTAATAAGAGCAAAGACTCAGCTTCCACCTCTGAAACGATCACTTTGTGTGCACGTGCGTGTGTGTGTGTGCGTGTGTGTAAGATACACAAATACACAAATTGGACACAGAAATATGCACTACCAATAATGCTTGTGTAGGAAATTGTGAAAAGGCCATGAGACATACTCACAGTTCCTGGATGATGAAGTATTCCTTCCTGGTCTCAAATGCGTCTATTAACTGAAGGATGTTTGGGTGATTGACCCTAGAACAGCCAGAAAAGCCAAACAGAGTGAAGCATGACCCACAAGGCTTATGTGATCGTCTGATACATTTTTACAGTTGAAATGTCAAATACATAAACATCTTTTTCAGTGTTCTTCTCTCTAAATAGCGCAACCACACATTCATCTTCTCACACACTGATTGCCTACAGTTTCAGTATCATGATTTCGTTCTTGGCAGCCTTGCGGACTTTCCTGCCATCCTTCTTGAGGAATTTCTTGCAGACAAACACCTTGTCTGTTTGTCTGTCCTTTGCCAGGCACAACTCACAGAACTCCTTCCTATAAAAACAGACAGAAAGACAGGCTGAAAGAGGAAGAAATGGTAAATATACTGTACTGTAAGGAATAATGAAATGTGATGTGTGTTTAAGTGAAACATAAAAATGTCTTAAGGTTTTTTATTCTTAGAGCACATCTGACAATAAGGGCCCAGGAGAGATGGAGAATGATATTTGAAAGTAAACAAGCTGTGCTGGTGAAATACAGTGAAAGAATTTAATAGGGAAGTGAGTCGTCAGGTGGAATAAATAGGCTGTAAATAACAGGACTGAGGTGGATCCATTGCTTCCATCAGCAGGGCTTCGTCAGGTTTTCTGCCTTTGGGGCAAACAGTAATTCATGAAAATGGTGTAACTGGAAATTAAACTTCAGTTTGTTAAAATGAATCCTTAAAATCAAATACATCTGAATGTATCTTTTTTTTTACATTTTTTGTTGCTTCCTTGTTTTGTTTAAGGAATAGCTGCATTCAGAATAAAACAAAAACAAAAAAGTTTATTTGCCTTTTAACATCACTTCTACTTTATAAGCTTTACTTTCTTTTTAATTATTTTCATTAAAAAAAAACAACAGAACAAATGCTGACGCTTATTTTTGACTTAATAGTATTTTTCTGTATGCCTGTGTGTGCCTGTGTGTGTGTTATGTAAAAGATGAGCAGAGATCTCTGAGGCCAGATGCTGATGTTGCCATATGGCCCCTAACGCTGAGTGGTATTTGTGTGTATGGTTAGTGTGCAGATATGGAAATCTGCACTGTTTTAAGCAGGAATGTGTGGGAGAAGAAAATGGTCAGCCCGTTTAAGCAGCACAGGGATTTTTACAGGTCTCTGGAAATCATGTCACAAAACATATAAACTTATTGTAATTTTTGGTTGGCCTGAATTGAAAAACAGGCTTCTCCAGACATGCACACAAGCATCTATTTTAATTCAAAAGTGTTGTGTGCTAAAGCAGATCTGCAGTGTATAAATCAGAACAAGTCATTAAGTAAACTGAAATAAAAAGGTAGACTGGGACAGGAAAGAGATGGAAAAGTGACAGAAATCCATGCAAATAGCTCTGCTACTCACGCTCGAAGGACTTGACCAAACTCATATTTGTCTGTGACTTCAGATATGCTATTATAAGTCCGCCCGTCTCGTAGGGCAAGGCACCCAAATGGCATGACGGCATTCACCTGCCAACAAAGAGAACAAACATTTTAACAATTGCTCTACATGAAGGAAAATAAGCTTCAATTTGAATATAAAAAAAAATAAAAACAATCACAGAGAAATGTGGACATATGTGCTAAGAAATGAATAGACCCCTCAGCGGTCAAAGTTAGACAGATCACATGAGTGTCATGCTGTGATATTGGACTGTATAATGCAGAAGGGGCAGCTTCTCAACAAACCTAGATACTAACGCCTCTGACAGCCTGGTTGCGTGCCAGCCTTGTCAACACATATTAAGCCTCCTGCTAAGCTTATCTCTTTTCTGCTAAAGTCTGTAGATTCTGTGTAACGTCTGTCAATTTCAAGCTAAACTTTGTTTATAAAGGGCAGCGTCCCTGAATCCCCGAAGCAGCTGGCTCCTTTAGAAACCACAAGTGTCCCTGTCAAACTGACAGCACTGAGTTTAATGGCAGGAAAATGGCTTGCTTATTTGCAGTCATTTGGACATGTACATTTGCATGTGTGCGTGTGTTAGTTTTGATTATTATAACTTGAACCTAAATCAGTACCAAATAAACTTTTTTGCAAGCATCACTCAGAATGACTTCTCCTTTCACCTCATAGTCATCGCTAGCCCAGCAAATCCTCAGTGAAATACTGCTGTACAGTACAATAAACACATTATGATTGTTGGAATGGGTGTACTATTTTTTTCAGGTTTTCCTCATATATCTAGGCATGCACTTCACACACTTCCTATCATGTCCACCCTGAAATAGCGTGTGACCCCACAGGAGGTCCCAAACGCCCAGGTAGAAAATCGAGGATCAAGATAGTGAATCAGCAATCGATATACCATCTCATAACAGTCCTCAGGCAATCCTCACCCACATCTTTTAAACACTCTATCTGCTGTAGGAGATAGATTCCTTGGAAAGCTTTACTTATCCATCCTAAAGATGCCAAGCCTCTAAATACCTGGCTCTACCCCATCCTTTTTGATTTTACATTTCACTTGTGCCTGTGTAAGGCTCAGGGCCACGTCAACACAAGACCATGCAATTGTCCAAGCTGGAAAATGATATGAGAGCAGCAAATGGGACATTTAGAGGAAGCTTTGCACTGGAGAGTAAATCTACAGGGAGGCCGTGATCCTGTAGGGTTTGCTTTGTGGCTATGTTGTGTGTATAAAGTGGATGAAAGGGCTACATACAAACATACACTCTGAGTGGAGAGAATAAAACAAAGATGAAAAAAGAAAGACAATGGTAATCCTCAGATATCGGGATGTTTTTCAGGAGCTAATTCTGGATTAAAAAAAAGAATATAATTGATGAAAAATCCGGACTGTGTGCACACGTGCGTGTGTATTTGTATGTGTGTAGAATCACTACTGTAGATGATAGGGCCAGTGGTGCTTCTGGCCCATAGCGGAGGAGGGGCTAGAGAATACTGTGTAATCCAACCGCTGGCCCTAATCTCTAATCTGTACCCCTAATCCAGAGCGTGGGGATATACACTGCATGTGTGTGTTTGTGTACATGCATGTAAGAGTGTGCATCTGAGCAAGTGCAAAGGTTGCTTAGGATGTATTACATGCGTGGCTATGAGTGTGAGCAGAAAGGCGTGTGCATGTGTGTTCATGTGAGTCCATATGTGCGTTCCTATGAGTGGAATGCTCCAGTGAGAGTAGAATTGAGTGGTGCCAGAAGATTACATAACTGCAACAACAGTCTCATGACAAGGTCCTGGACGGGAAGGTGAAGCTTGCATGATGTGAAAGAAGCACACCAATACTTGAGGGAACAAAGTATATCCAGTGGAAATGCCAGAGATCATTTGGCAGTCATCATATATGCTTGGCCGTAACTTTTTAGACATGGGCAAACGCAGGAGCACAATCTTCAGCCCATGGCTGCACTAAAATACTGTCCTCGCTGGCAACCAAAATTACAACTTTGAAGATACATTCAATACAGTACAGCTATTTCTATATAGAGGCAAAAAAACACAAAACATGATTATTTTCCTGTGACTGCTTTATTTAAAAAGACCATCTGCCCAAATCATGAGGTGCATACAGTCTATGTGTATTTAAAGAACATACGAAGAGTAAAAATCGAATGCATAAAGATAATGGCTACATTTTTTAAACACTGTATTTTAGGGTTAACAAGTGATGCTACAGCCTAAAGCCAATGAGGAAACGATACGCAACTATGTTGGCCAGTGAAAGGAGCTATACCCGATATCACGTCCGGCTAGTTTAGCGATAGTGGCTAGTTTTTTAGCTTTAGCATGACGGTCTTTCTCTGCCAATGGGGTTAACTTTCGGAACCAGTGAGAGCGTTCCCCTAAGGATCTGGAAGTTACGAAAGTTAACCCCATTGGCAAAGAAAGAGCGTCACGCCAAAGCTAAAAAAAACTAGCCGGTATCGCTAACTAAACTAGCCGGACGTGAAATCGGGTATAGCTCCTTTAAATGGACTCCGTTAAGGTGATGGATAAATTGTTAAATGTATTTTAGTCCAAGCCACATTCATTTTATTATTCTACCAAAGTAATAATTATCCTCCACCACCACCACCACTGTTACCGTTATCCAACCACATTTGGTGTTTCCCTAAATTGTTTACAGATCCACCTTCAGGCAATGGCAATGCAACAGATTAGAATTTTCTAAGAGGCAGATGAACCAATGAAGTCCTGTACCGGCTCACTGCAATGGCCACTGGTCAAGCTGCTAGGTCTGAGGAAAAGAGAGTGTAGAGAGGAATCTGCTGGCTGCAAGAGGATGACTGTATTTTAAAATCAGGCGTTTTTCTTTTAGCTTTCAGGACTTGGGCACTCTGTTTTTTCTTTTTCTTTCTTTTTTTTGGCTCAGTATTCTATGGTTTTAACTTTTGATTAGGGCTGGACAATAAATCGATTTTATCGATAAATTCGAATTTGCTGTGGATTTAATTTTTTGAAAATCAAGATTTCCCCCCAGCCCCACATGTACAACAGTATGCGTGAAAGTTATATTTTTATTGTTTACAGTTTTGTCACATTGTTTACAGCCAGCTTGTTTTACAAGTTTGTTTCACAACTTAAATAGCTGCACTTTGAATTTAGGTCAACTCCCTGAATGGGTGA
>JBBDHI010000014.1:11233062-11247473 GCA_037177115.1 Craterocephalus stercusmuscarum
ATCAACTGTTTAGCTGAGATGCGTGATGGAAACACAAGCTGTGTTACATAAAAGTGCCGAACAAAAGAAGTTGGAAGCAAAATGTGGGGAAACTGAAATGAAAAATGTACATTCATACATGACATTGCTGTACATAAAAGAAGCAGATTAAAGACAAATTAAAGGAATAGCACGAAATTTGAAAGCAGACTAAATGAGATAGCTGGCAGTCGTCACACTCAGAGGAAGGTGGGAAAAGAACAAAAATAAGATGTGCGATACTGTACATGATACTGGTAAGCCCTCCCCCTCAACTAGGTTGATTATTTTAAGCTCTGTGAGATTGATTTTGAGGCCCTGTGGGGGCCTTGCAGGTCTGTGTGAGTGAAAGTGAAGGAGGTGGGATAAAAGTTAGGACAGGGAAGCTCACATAGGAAAAGAGGCGTGTAGGAGATGGGAGGAGAGGAGGAAAGAGGAGAGGTGGTCTCCAGATTCCTCAGGTTATTAATAAGTGAGTATCTTCAAGGACATCAGCAATGATTTGGGTCAAACTATATTCTCTTCCTCCAGAGGTGTAGCAAAGTCACTTAAAAATGGCCCCAAAAATATCTCTCTCCCTCCCATCTTGAAGTAGGCTGTCTTTGTTTTCAGGGAGCAGAAACCCAGAAAGGCAGATTATGGTAGACCATTTTGATGCTCTAATAAAACACATCGAAGTTCTTACAGACATTAATGCTAGTGGAGAGTCTCCTCTTAGCACAGTATTGGCTGCTAAACAATTTGTGCTAGCAAAGACATCACAGAAGACAAACAGATGGGAAAAACAAAAACAGAAAATAATCAAATGCTGTCCTTGGACACAGCTCATTGCATTTTCTAATTTTATTCACTGCAGGAATGTGCACAATTCTCATTTTTTCCCTCTCTGTCAATCAAGACAGTACAATGAATATTTCTTTTTTGTTGTCTGTCTATGTTGAGAGGACCTTGCCTTGGCTATTCATTCATACAGTATGAACAAGGAAGCGCAGTGTTCCCTCTCTCCCACAGAGTTGGGAGAGTGTGTTCAGTGAGCTCTGCAGTTTACAGGCAATGAAGTCTGAATTCCTTCAAATGAAAAGAAAACATAGCTTCCTTGTCAGTGGGTTTTGTATCAGGTTTATTTGCATGCCAGCTGTAATTAGGCCATTTAACACCTGCTCTTCTGAGACTTAGCTTTAACTTAATTACACTCTTATGTGGGAAAAGTCTTTAGCTAACTTTTTTCTTATTTTTACCTCTGTATGTCATACTCTCAAGCTAAAACTGCCTGTAGAACAGGCTTTAAGCACATATTAAATTGATAGATACATAACTCACCATATCATTTGAATCAAAATAAAACATGAGTTTGTGTTTGTCTGCCATCTAGTGGTAGAATTAAGCCTTAGCAAGAAGCCGGTGAAGAAGACGTCACATTCAAAAGCATCGTGGTTGTGGGAGTACCTTTATCATTTCATAATTTTCTGTTGGAAATTAATGAAGTACGTTCGTTTATTCAAAAA
Source organism: Craterocephalus stercusmuscarum (assembly GCA_037177115.1). Taxonomy (NCBI): domain Eukaryota; kingdom Metazoa; phylum Chordata; class Actinopteri; order Atheriniformes; family Atherinidae; genus Craterocephalus; species Craterocephalus stercusmuscarum. The sequence goes on from JBBDHI010000014.1 coordinate 11,234,586, forward strand.
AACTAATTATTTATTGATTTTCTATCATTTCTGGAATCGTTCATGTCACCTTTTGGTTTTTAGTTGTCACGTATGTAAACTAATTTTATAGGTGACGACGCTATTTCCCAGCATTCCACAGGACAGTACGTTGAACATTTTTACCTTTAGAATATCATATATTGTGGAAATCACACTGGCACAAACACACGGGCTTTGCTTGCCGTTTTCACTGTGCCGTGCTACAGGATTGATTCAAAAAGCGAACAATACAAACCATGATGAATGTTTGTAGTACTTCTTGCGCATCATATTAATTCACGTTGAACTGCGGCCTTACTGTGGGCGGAAGCTCTTCAATGAGGTCACATACTGAGTGTGCGTCACTCTCACAGTTCCTCGGGGAAGGTCTGAGAGAAGAACCAAAAGTTACCCTAGCAGGGTGTTACCTGTTGAGGGTGAGCGAGTAAACAGGAAAATGGCACTGTAAGCCATCAAAGCAGAAGAAGTCGGACGTAAGCTCCGATGGATGCGAAGCTGGGGTGCTTGGAAACGCTCGTGGTTGGCGGATGAGTCCGATGTGAGAGGTGAAGCATGCCTTCAGAACCCAATTCAGACTACTCTCCGTCCACGTTTTGGAAAAGTGTTAGAGCACCGTTCTATTTCCATCATTTTGTAGTTTATAAACTAACAGAATAAACAGATTATCTGAGTGGCCAATCTGCCTTTGCCTTTGCACAGCTGGACTGTGGATTCGAATGAAAGACTATAAAGACATAAAATATGAATGCATATTTTAGTATTTTGCAACTTCAATTAAAATAATTTTTAGCCTAATTTTAATGTCATGTTTTGGCATGAAAGCGTGATAAATAATATTCTCATTATCGTCTAAAAGTTGCAGGGTAGTAGCTATGGAGGACCAGTTATGGATACCTCTGGCTACAGTATATGCTCAACCCAATGAGCCAAACATTGTAGGTATTACATCGTATATTCCTCATGTTTTTGTGTTTCCTTATTAAATTGTCTGCTTTCCTAATAATTTTGGGACATGTTTAAATAATCATAGTGTGATAGAATGACACGGGTTATACAAAAGGTTTCCTATTGAATTACATTAAAAAACATACTTTATGTTAGTGTGAGCTCTAGTTGTATTTTTTCATGTTCTGTCAGAGGTGTACTGTCAATTTAGCACCTCTCAGACTTTTAGCTGACATAATGAGGCTCCTTATTGTTTAGCACACATTTTCAAAAACCCTGGTTTAATGAAATACAGTAAGCTCGTTATCATCTCATCTTGACCTAAGTTTAAGATAGTAAAATTTTAGTAGTTCACCTATGCATCAGGACAGAAGGGCAATACTAACTAAAAAATATGCTTATTTATTGCTTTCTTCTGCTTTGTATTCACAATTTTCATTCCTAATATATCAATGTCAGATTAATGAAAACTATTTGGTCACCTCTACTGTTGGGTGTTGCAACAGGTTAGTCAGCTACGGTAAATAAAAGTGGACGAAAAAGACCCTTTCAATCATGGTTTGACCTACTGACTTTGGGGTATAGCCGGCTCCCTATGAAACAAAAGAGTTTGTGTATCTGTCTGACCCAGTTTCAGGCTCTTATCAGTAAAGTTGCTCATATGATCCGAGACAGGGAAACACACAATTAAAACATCAACCACCTGACTGCAATTGACGTCATGACAATGAAATCAGGGAAAGGATGAACAGATTAAAACTCATATTCTGTAATCGTGATGTTCCTGCTCCACCCCCGTTATTTAGCCATTTCTGGGTGGTTTTATACGAAGACCAGCTATATATCAACGTCTCGTTGAAAGTCAAGGATCAAGAATGTTCTAACAGGCCGCAGAACTTTTGGTTCCCCAAAGACCTGAAGAGCAAGGCTCTTTACCCTCAGCCCTCCCTACTTTAGAGAGCGGTCCCATTTGCAATTTTGCAGTGAAGCATTAAATAAAGATATTTGGTTTTGATAGGAACAAGATGGCAGAACGTCAGTTTAATCTTTGAAAACAGAATTTCCAGAAGGCTTTTGGCTGTTCCAGGAGCTTGCTTGTGCTTCATTCTTTTTTTTAGTGCTGAGGCTCCGTCCTGGCAAACCTTCCCTGAATGTCTGGTGTCATCAGTTTTCTCATGATTATTGAAGCATGAACATGTACCTCAGATGCAGCTTTGAGTCAGGTCTTCAGAGAAGTTAGGTTTGGGTTGACTTGTTCATCGTGTTTCAGGCATTTCCGGAGGACATTTTCAATAGCTGTCCACTTCACGAGTGAGCAGCTGTCATGTTGGATGAATAGATTATTTGTAGACAGATGAAGTTGAAATCTTAAAGAGATGATGTTCTATCTATACCCCTGACTGAAGTGCTTTCATTACTATCTCCCCATATCCCATAAGATCTCCCATCTGATGTGTGTGGTTCATTACAGGGGTATGCTTTGGGCTTACTAATGTGGTTTCTCTTCAGTTTTAATGAACCCAAACTGCTTCTGAAGGATCTTTCATTTCTTTGATTGTTTTTTCAGTAAAGCCTAAAATGGTATGCCCATTCTGTTTCCCTTTTATAATTCTGAGTTCTAATGAGCAAGAATGTAGGACTGATTGAATGTGTACCCAAAAGCTTTTGATACAGATAAATGCAAGAAAAAGTTGGTTACAGAAATAAGACAGCAGAAAGAGATTGTCAGACACACATGGACACACACACACACACACATGTGCACACATATACAAATAGATAAATATATCAGAACAATGAAATTGTGATAGTGACAAATAAGAAAGAAGGAATATGAAAAGTGAGGTGACATCATATCGGGGTTTCACATTCTGTAATCTTATGTGTCATATTTCATACATTAATTTTGAGACCTCTGCACCACTTACATCAATCATTTCTTAGAATCCTGTGGTATAGAAAATATGACATGTTTGACCCCTACCCTCCCCTTTTTGTTTTGCCCCTTTAAACCTTGTGTCACCCACATAGTAATCCAGACAAGTCTCAAACAAGCTGGATGTGTGTCAGGAGAGATAACTGCTGAACTGTTTATGGCCCACTTAGGTGTAATTATCTGATGGCTTTGTCACAAAACTATGAGCCATCATGAGCCATGTAGACCTAAAGTACAGAGAGAAACAGGGACTGGGTCAGAGAGAGAGACAGAGAGAGAGAGACAGAGAGAGAGAGACAGAGAGAGAGAGAGAGAGAGAGAGGGAGAGAGAGAGGTGATTTCTAAGGGTTTGTTGGTCCTGTCTTATAAAGAAAGCACATGATAAACACTTTTTTTAACAAAAATGAATGCAAAGTTCTATTTACATAGAAGATAGAGTATCTTTCTTCATATTTTACTCTTATAACTACTTGTTTCAGACATTGTCCTACTGAATACACGTTCTTTGTATTTCTCTTGTGTTATTCTGTTAGATGTTTGAGTTCAGCCAACATAAGAACAATATTTTTTGCATGCCTTAAATTATCAAAATGAAACAAGCCTGTTTTAGTAACTGATCCTATTTTTCCATGTTTTGAAATAGATAGGTCATGGGATACGAGACAGAATTTGGTCAAAAAATGGAAGAACTTTGTGTTCTTAGATGAATTTATTAAACGGTTCCATTGATAACTTTGTCAAAAAAAGATCTGAGGGCACCAGGCCTTTTCTGCAAGGAACAGATGGGAATTATGGGAGTATTAAAGGATTAGATGAGCAGGCTACAACCTTTTTACTCAGATGGGACACAAACACAAGTACTGACCCAATGAGACCAACATTGATGATGAGGAAATGGAAACTTTTTTTGTGGTGACCTGAACTTCTTTAATAACCTTATTCTATGATAAATTCTAATATAGATTATAATAAACTCTTACTTGAATCACTTACATAAATCAATTATTTCATCAAGTAATCACCAATCAGCACATTGGAGCACTCATGTGTTTATATGAGTTTACATATACTAATACTGATGGAGCTTACAGGTCTCTGAGTTTTCTATAAGAATATATTGTCTTAATTTGTTTGGATTTCCTAAAAATGTAGAATTAATTTCAAGGACAAGCTTTTTAACAGCCACACACACTCGTCCGGCCTCACTCTTCCCCTTACAGTAACAAACAGATCAGTGGGACACCTGTTCATCTCTCTATGCCAAACAAAAGAGCAGGTATCCGCTGGTGTGACATGTGAAAAAAAGTCATGCTCACACGCGCGGCCACACACTCAGGTGCTCTAAAAATCGTAGTCAGCTGACATGACGTTAGATGGGATATTCTAGTGGGGCAGGGATTAAGGTTTCCATAAAAGAGGACCAAGATCCTCAATATTTCCAGATACTCAAGGAAGAGAGAAACTGCGGAGGACTTGGGTGAAACTAAGAGGAAACACACAGAAAATCGATATTGCTCTGTGTGAAAAGAAAATCAAAGCTCTAATAGACACCAGTTTATTCTTCAACTAAATGCTTTCCATCTGACTGACTCTTCTGACCATTTCATGATCTTAGATTATATGAAAAGGTTTGTATGAATTTCAATTCATTCACATTTTGCCGTGACTGTATCTAATCTTTTTTTTTACAGATTTATTTTTGGACGTTCAAAGTGTCTGTCTCACCGTTTGCCTTCTGGTTTGTTTCTAGCATGCCTTTGTTTGCGCCGAAATGCGCTCTGCTGTGTGTGTTGATGGTTGGAACAGCGTGCGCGTGCATGCTGAAAAATCATACCATATGGATCGAGAAGCAAAACTGCACCCAGTGTGTGGCTGTCAACACAACAATCTGCAGCGGCTACTGCTACACAAGGGTGACAATTGCCACGCGCTCTAACACTTATCATGGGAGCCTTATCCGAGCATTCAGTATATTTTCTAATATAAAGCATTAAATGAGCTGATTTTTATCACACATTCAGATAAACTTGATGTTAAATTGCAATGGATGCTGAGATAAATTTTCCAACTCATAAAAAAAGGTTGAAGACTTCAGTTCAGCCTCTGTGTCTCATAGCTTTGCTTTCTCTACTCTAGGATACCAATCTGAGGGGACGTTTTGGGAGGACTTTCTTGATCCAGCGTAGCTGTTTGCCTCTCTCCTTGGTGTACCGGACTGCCTTTATTCCTGGCTGCCCTCAGGATGTCAACCCACAGCTGGATTACCCTGCAGCCCACTGCTGCAGCTGCGGGCGCTGTAACACACGCACACACCGCTGTACCCACCCCAGGCCGTTCTCTTACGATCAGTGCTCAATAACATTGGGCAGCGTGGAGAACCAGAACCAGACTTGCTTCGGAAACCAAACAACATGCTAACCGATGCATGTCAAAAGGCCAAATAAACCAGATGCAACGGTGATGTTTTTGCTTAATATTGTCATTGTACTTTTCTGCTCACGAGCTGATCCTGATGTATTATCTGTAGACAACTGATGCTTTAATAAAACCCTGTGTTGAACATGCACTATGTGGATTGCATGCCTGAGAAAGTAAATGAATGAGATCCATCTGCATGGCGCTCACTTGCATTTGCCTGTAAAATAAAGTCTTATCTAAGCAATAATTTGCTGAATTTTAGAAGAGAGTAAGCTTACGTGGTTGGATGTACCTCTTTAGGTTGTTGTAGATAGTACATGCCTGGATATGTTGAACACACATTGTTCAGTCTCATTCAAGTGCTAGCGAGCTCCTGAGTTATGAAACATCAGAAGTGTGTGTTGAGTTATAACCTGACGGACAACCTCATGTTGCATCATTCTCTGGCAACAAGAAGCAGATTTACCCTTCCCACTCCCAAAGACAGGTAAAATGCAGCTGAATGTATGATCTTCTGTGCTCATGTTGTTAGTTAAGCATAAAGAAAAGAATAAATTTACAGCAGAGTCAGTGAAACAGCAGTACATCTCGAAACGTACACTGTGAATTCACCCATTGTAATTAATTTTTTCAAAGCCATTTTTCCATAATTTATCCACTAGGCTCTTAAATAATCACTAACAGGGCACCATTAAGCTCTGACTTTGACATCATGTAGCTGTACTTTATTCAAAGGTCATCGTGTGGAGCTTAATTTTGTTTGAGCTTGGACAAATAGGTATTGCTGCATGAATAAAATTTATAAGACGTAGCATTTAACCTTATATGGTACCAAATCATCATCTTGTGCAGAAAAGGCAGTGCTCATCGTCTTAAGTGAGTGGCTGCAACAACTCTGACATAATATTCTATAAATAATTAGTTGCATATTTCCAAAAAAAGAATCTATGAGGGTATTATTGAAACTGTGAGCCACGGTTCAGGTCAGGTGTATCACTGGAGGATGATTATGGTGTAGTCATGACTTTCCCTGGCTCTGTTTCTTGGCTGGTTGTGCTGTGGGTGGAGAGAGATGTCGGATTTATCCTTGGGGTTGTGGGGCTGGGTGTTCTCCGTATATATAACCCTGAGTTTCTCTTTACTCTTGCCTTCCGCCGTCTTTCTCAGGGGCTCTTAGCCTGCTCTCCCTCTGCAGCCTATTCCACTGTGCTGAACAACTTTTGCAACAACAACCAAGAATCATGGTCCAGCAACAGCCGATTAGGTATGAATGTGCCCAGGGCTACTAAAAGGGAAAAAAATTGAACTTTGCATGTGTGGATTACTGAATATAATCACTTTTGGGTAGTTATACATTTTTTATTTGCAGTGGTTTTATGTCAAGCGTGTCCAAGGTTTAAAATGTGTAACAACTTGTATGTGTATGTTTGATTCTCCCTGTCAACAAGTTATTTTTGGAGGACTAGATTCCAAGGAGGAGTTAAATTACTGAGATAAGTCAAAGATTCACATGGTGTACACATATGCACCTTTCTGAATGACTTTCTTACACTAAATATCCTATCATTATACAATCTCAGTGTTGGAGGGTTTTGCAGCCTTTTCTGACAGTTCCACTCATTCTTTTGTCAAAGGAAGGAAAGGAAGAATAATCCCACTCAGGTTCTGACTTGTACTTTTGCAGTCTGCCTGCAAAGCTTATCAATGGAGGGATTGCAGGCATGGTTGGAGTCACCTGCGTCTTCCCCATCGACCTGGCCAAGACACGCCTGCAGAACCAGCGCAGTGGGCAACAACTCTATAAGAACATGTAAGAGACGCCTCTACCAAAGCAGAGATCACTGGCTCTTTTTGCAACCCCCAAGAAAACATCAAATAAACAGTTGTGATATGTTCACATTAACCTGTTAGGTTGAATTTGTCTGTTAATTCAGTAAATGCTTATGCTCCCAGTAATTCATTGCACACTCTCAAGATTCTCAGAATTTTACAAACCATATCATAACAACAGAGCAAATTCTGTCATGTGTTCTCCACCTCAGGATGGACTGCCTTGTCAAGACGGTGAAGTCTGAAGGCTACTTTGGCATGTACAGAGGTAAGACTTCACAGCCAGAAAATGATCATTTTCTTAAATTATCAAGCATGTGAGCAGTTTTCATTCGCTGGTTTAATTGTCGATGCAGAGAGAACTTTGAGGGAGGTATTGAAGTGTTGCATTCAGTGTCATGTTTCGATGACATATTCATATTTAAGAGTCAAATTTGTTTTGCGATCTAGGCCATGCTGACTAATAAGATCAGACTGCCAATGAAGATACTGTCACTGCCTGGATTAGATTTCTTGCAAACTGGCTTTTAAATGGCTCAGTGGGTCAGTGGTTTGTTCTGTGAAAGTGTGAAAATACTGTTTGTTCTGTCGAGCAAACTATCGTTTCTTTAATTGATGGGTCAACCTCTGCAGTCCAATCTCTGTTTTATTCAGACATGTTATGTAAGATCTGTTATTGTTTTGTTTACTGCTGCTGGGCTAAATCTGATGTCTGTCGAGTGTTTATGTGTCAGTGACGTGTGGTCGTATTTTCCTTTTTGTTAGCATGACGTTAATAAGGCATATATCTTTTTGCAGGTGCTGCTGTAAATCTTACCCTGGTAACCCCAGAAAAGGCCATAAAACTGGCCGCTAATGACTTTTTTCGCCACCAGTTGAGCAAAGATGGGTAAGCAGCTAGAGATACTCCGATGCACCAACATTGGTCTCAGTTTTGCTTTTAATGGAGTCTACATGTGCATGTGTCTTCAGTTGTAAGCTGACGGTTTTCAAAGAGATGCTGGCAGGATGTTGTGCAGGAATGTGCCAGGTCATTATCACAACACCCATGGAGATGCTTAAGATTCAGCTGCAGGATGCAGGGAGGCTTGGTAAACCATACTAATCTATTCAGAATGAAAAATGTCCCACAATCCTCTGTAAACTATCATTTACCTCTTATTTCCCAGTTCAGTATCAATGTTGTACTTCTATCTTCCAGCGGCCCAGCAAAGGGTGATGCCCATTGTGGCAACAACAATGAAGATGGGGGGGACCCGTGCTGTCCTCAGCCGCTCCTATAATACCGTCCCTACACCTCAAGTCACGCGTATGTCTGCTATAGACATCACCAAAGAGCTGCTGAGGACCAAAGGAGTCACAGGACTGTATCAGGGACTTGGGGCCACATTAATGAGGTATGATGGAATCCAATGCAAGATCAGATTTGAACAGATTTAATAATTTTACAAATATTATTAAAGGACTAATGATATGTATATGTCTTGCCGTTTTAGGGACATCCCTTTCTCGGTTGTGTATTTCCCTCTTTTTGCACATCTGCACCAGCTCGGCCAGCATTCATCAGAAGACCCATCTGTACCTTTCTACTGGTCCTTCATGTCTGGCTGCTTGGCTGGATCCATTGCTGCCGTGGCTGTCAGTCCTTGTGACGGTGAGTCAAATGTATACAAATAACTGATCAAAGTTGAGGGGGACTGGTTGGATTGTTGGAGAAATTTCCAGTTGCTTTAAGAGTCCGTGACATCAAGCTTTGCATGTGTTGTGCAGTGGTAAAGACGAGGCTGCAATCGCTCAAAAAAGGAGCCAATGAGGAAACTTACAATGGAGTGGTGGACTGTGTCAGGTAGTTATTATGATTACATGATTCCCAACCACACATCAAACATTGCCTTCCTCTCAGTAGTAACAATCAAACCTTGATCTCCCTTTTTCATTGCAGAAAGATCCTGAGGAAGGAGGGACCACGGGCTTTCCTCAAGGGGGCCAGTTGCCGGGCTCTGGTTATTGCCCCACTCTTTGGCATCGCCCAGGTTGTTTACTTTGTAGGAGTTGGAGAGTTCCTGCTGGGGTACACGCCCTACAACATCTACTCTGCATAAAAAGGCTGTTCCTGCCGGCTCATTAAATTGCAACGGCTATGCCTTTTGCGAATTTAGCTCTCAAATACTGTGCAATCTCTTTTTTGTTAGATGTTGAAAGTAAAATGCTAAAGGGACCAGAGAGATACTGTTTTGTTCCAAATGGTTTCCATGTATGCCATTAGCAAGAGTGTCTCTTATTAAAGAGACTCAGTTTAAAGCCTCCTTGTCTTTGGGCTTCGGTGGAACTCATAGCAAAAGAAGAAAGGTGCTTCCCTCACTGAGGGACTTGGTAGTCCAACACTGATCACCATTTAGCTTATGACAAACCAGATGTTTCTCCCCATTTCTTACTCCAACCTCTAAATACATCCCACACTACTTACACTGTAACTCTTGGATATCCTATCAGTTGCCATGTCTTGGCAACTAGGTCATGGCTTATGAAGGGATTGTAAGAGACTGTCAAGTGGAGCCAAATATCATGGCAGGATATCAAAACTTTACTTGAATAACTTCTATCATCTTTTGAAAGGTTATAAGTGAAGGTGGGAAATCAATCTTGACCATGTGTATATATTGTACATTTGTTTCTAAAATAGATACATGTTTTAATTAATGCTTTCAAGCTGACTGGGAAGAGATGTGGCCAACAGATTAAAGAGTTACTGTATATTGTGCAAGAAGGAAACATTTGGACTGTTCACCAGGCTGCCTCAAAAAATACACTGATAAATTCCTTGGATTGTGCTTCCTCTTTTGCGTCTTTTCCCAGATTTGGCTACCACAGATCAATTATAGAGTAAATTTTTTGTTAGAATTGAGACAATTCATACAATTGCATGTGAATCTCTTATGGCAGCCTGAACAACTCTATTTGCTTACTGTGCAAGTTCAAAACCTGCATATTACCCCAGAAAACTGCTTTTGTTGTCAAAGAAATGTTCAAATGCTGAACATTCCTTAATAGATTATGAAGCTCTTGGGACCAAGTGTTTTGGTTGAAAAAAAGTAAAAAAAAAAAGTAAATAAAAATGCAGCCACACTCTCCTGTATGAGTATGTTGTTGTCTGGCTGATGAGGCCTTTTCTTAATCATGAGGAGCTAGAACAACATTTGGTTTCATTTTTTATCTCAATGAAATTTCATGGGTAAAGAACTCTCTATAGTTTTGTGTCCTGTGGATGTTCGGCTTTCTTAATCTGTGCAACTCAAACTGAGATCAGATTCAACCTCCAAACATGTTCAAAAGATTTCAGTTGAAACAATAATTAATTTTTTTAGGTCATGTAAATAAAGATTTGTAAATGCTAAATAAATCAAGTGTTTATTTGTGTTGTTTGTGGTGGGTTAAGCTTACACAGAACACAGACTTATTCTAAAAATGTTTTTTTCTGATGCAATCTTAAAAGGCATTACACCATTAGTCTACACATGCACCACAGAAATGGTTTGATTTTTGGCAGCAAAAGTGCCCATTCTGCTGTGTTGGGGTAACTCTAGCTTGGGGTAACCCTGGAGGCTCTGCAGCATTGCACACATAACTATCTGCTCAGCTAAGTTTACAGCTGTTCTAGAAGCTCAAGTGCAGAAACATAAACCTCTTCCACAAACTCCATGTAACTAACCAGGCAACTTGTTTAATGGCAGGGAATATTTCTGGTTTCCTTGTGAATCCTTAATTCCTTTTTTAATCTATAATTACAATTTCTCTATAAAACACTGAAATTATTATTTTTCCCCTCATTCAGTCCTGTGCTAAAGAACAGAAAAAAAATCATGCTATTTTCTTACATTTTTTTGTTGAAATCACAAGTTAGTTGAAATGATATCTTACAGGATATTTAGGCTATAAACCAGCAATAGACTAGAAGTATGAGGACCTCCTGACATATTTGAAGTGACTGAACCTGGTTGAACTGGAAAGAAAAATGTAACTGAAACGGTGTATAAAGTAATACATCAATAAAGAGATGTCTATAATAAAATAATTCACAAATCTGTTGAATATAGAAAAAAGGTTAACCATCAAAATGACATCTGATTAAATGCATAAGAAGCTGATCCCCATGTGTCCCACTTTTTTCGGTAGAATTAAGCCTAAAAACATCTCAAATCTTGTTGAAAGAGCTGCTCTTAGTTCTAATCAGTAAAGTTCTTGAGGGAACGCAAGAAATCAATGTCCAGCCCAGCAGAGATGAACAGATTTCTGTGACGACAGAATACACAAGAGACTGCGTTAAACCTTAGAGGCTTTATTAAACTTCAAACATCTATATTCCTGAGAACCCTGGAATGGTACTGAAATAAATTAGCACACAATCATTTACAAAAGTGTGTCCAGATTTACCCACACAACTATGACTGAGGAACACAGCAACAGCTTTCAGGCTGAGTAGAAGTAAACACAGAAACTCCACTGAGCCTTTGAAGTGACAGTCTTGTGACTTTCTTTTGTATGCATGAGCCGTCAGAGTTAACACTGCCAACTGGCATCCTGAAGTAGGACTACTTATATACCACTCAATTTGGACAGTTACAGTGAAATGTGATCAAAAAAACACAATATACCAGTGGTGATGTACAAATTTGTTCAATAATTCAAACTAAATCAACATGAATTTTGAGTTTAATACTGGATTTTAGGAGGGACCAGACTTCAATATAACTTTTTGCTCCAATTTTTGGGGAATCACAAATGTGAAACTTAAAACCACACCATAACAATAATCGCTTCATGTGCCATATCAGGTCCTCCTGAAATCTATAAAAACACATGTGCTACATTTACCTGCTATGTTCCGCCATCTTGCTTCTCTCCAAATAGCTTGTTATCAAAGAAAGGCACATTGACAAGCAGTTTTAGCCGTGATTCACTCTGATCGTCACAAAAACTGTCATTACTACAATATTTGTACAACTACAGCAAATACAGCTTGTTAAATATTTTCTATCACATCAGCCACAAATAGTGCTATACAACTACAAAAACAAGAAAAAGAGAAAACAACTTATTTACATAGTGGAATTCTGTCGCGTGGAAGAAATGCTACAAGAAGAGCAGAGGTCTGATTAAACCAGGATGAATGGACACTTTTCCATGTTGGTTAGAACATTCGACCCTCCTATATTACTAAGGCTGAAAAAGTGAGAGGAATCTATGGTGCATTTTTCTTTTTTATGTTGCAGGAGGTGTACTTTCAAGGCACAAAGAGGAAAAAGAGACAGAAATAGGATTTGTTGACCATGGCCTCTGTGACTGTTCTCAGGTTACCAGCTGGTGTATTTATAGCCTGTAAACATGGCCACATGATTTAAGTCATACTACACAGCCAACAGAGACTGACGGATATGCTCTCTTATGTAAGACAGTATATTTATAATCAGTGGATGAGTAGGAAGCAACATTAATAATACAGATGAGGACGTTTTCTTAATGGGAGGATGAGGGACTCTTTAGTGGTTTAGTTGTGTTTGAGGGTTTTGTAAAGATTTTACAATAAATTCTAACCTTGGTGTATACCTGTTAAGGTTAATAAGGTTTCTGAGCACAGCAGGTGACTTTTTCGTTTTTTCACTTTAAGAAAAAAACTATAAAGACTTACAAAGAAATAATTAATTTTTTTCATCATTTCTAAAAAAAAATTTCATTTGTTC
>JBBDHI010000014.1:11247573-11260343 GCA_037177115.1 Craterocephalus stercusmuscarum
ATTTTTTGCGCATGCATTCAATGCAAATTGTGAGTCTATGTTTAGAAACACACTAGTTGACTAAATCTAAAATTAATATTTAGTCAAATTAGCTTTGATAAGGATAAAAACTGGGCACATGGAGAAATAGCTATGTGAAATGTATCAAAAGGTGTCAAAATCTGCCTTGTTTCCTTCTTGTGTCCTGTTTACAATCTAAGTCTAACTGGCCATTCAGAGAATAGAGATGAGGGGAGAATCACCATGAGCTGTCTTTGAGATATCGAACAAATAGATTCCATAAAATGTCAAATCATCCCTTTACACTTAGGTTGCTGTTGTAGACAGCAGCCTTTGTAGTTTGAGAAGTTGAGAGTGTTTGCATGATTGTACGTACTGTAAGAGCCGCAGGGCTGTATTAGAAACATTCAGCAGTCGTTGGTTTTAACACACCAAACTGTTCTTATTTACAGCTGTTAGGTGAAACCACGTAACATGTCATTGCTCCGTTTGTATGTGTGTGTGCTTCTGTGTGTCACAGATGAGCAAACTCAGCTGTTTTCACCTCAGATTGCTCTCTCGGGCTAAAGTTTCCCACAGCCAGGAGGTCAGTGTCAAGGCTGTGTGAAAAGGCACTGACACCGTTATGACAGTATGTGGGTTAAAATTCTCAGGGGTGGACAAATGGCTGGAAGGAGAAACTATCTGACTGATTGTCAGGTCAACATTGGCTGTAGTGTGTTCCCACTCAATACCTTAAAGTCCTATCACGATGTTATGAAAGCAAGATAACTCCTCTCGACTTGCGAATAAAAATAAAAATATATAAAAAAAAAAAAAGAGCAGGCCCAGAGAAGGTGACTGAGCACCACAGTGGAAAGTCATTTTTTGGGACATGTTCTATTTATTGGGTCCCTGTGTGGATGAACAACAGGAGCTGACTATCTGTCTGAAGTACTCGAGCGTCTTTAGGGGTTGCATAGAGAGGTCAGGTCAAGGATCCGTCTTAGATAACCTCCCTGCTGTTGCGAATGGCACAGCAGAGCACCATACTGAAAATCATTCCGATGATCTGTTGAGAAAAAAAAACGGTAATGATCACTTTTCCATCACAAAGTCAGTAATTTGGCTTTGCTCATCTTTTGCCTCACCATGACTCCAGCCATGCCTATGCCCACATAGCCTATGATGTAGAGTTTATTGTTGAAGAAGTCTTTGACTCCTTCCTCACAGTCCTGCAAAGTACAGACAAGAACAGTTAAGGAGTGTTCTCTCACTGTGAATCCTGCATTGTACCATGGTTCACTTATTAGGTAACAAAGCATTGATCCATTGGTATCAGATGTCCTATGCGCAGGATGTGACAAATAAATATGTATCTTACTCAGTCTCCTTTCCTCATACCTACACGTTATACACTATTGGAAAGCTAAGATTCTTGAGATTTGAATGATATATACTAATTATTTCAAGCTACAATCACAACTGTAGATTCAGTAAACATTTATTTTGGACCAGTCGCTAAAGTAATTTATCTTCGATCTTTGTACTCCGGTAGTACATGGTACTGCAACTAAAATGCTCCTGTTACATCAGCAAGGGTCAAGTAAAAACAGCACAGTACAATAGGTGGTCTACAATAAGTCTTTGATGCATAACAAACAGTTTCAACAGGAAACTAAAGGATTTTATGGGGTTAAAATGTGCAGCTGGTGACTGACCTTGATATTTTGATCAGAATTGGGGCACGGGCTTGCTGCAGTCGCACAACAGTTTAGCTGTACACGGAAAGGAAAAACACCAAAAGACAATGTTATAAGAAAAGTTCTTTTTAATAACACAATTTCATATCTTGTTTAATCTAAAGTCATGAATTTTGTGAACTTACAACTTTATGATAAGACAGGATCAATGTGCTGTTGTTGCTTTCATTATAAGCTTCTACATAGAAGTTCTGGACATCCTTAATTATCTGTATAAGAGAGGATAAGTGTTAGCTATGTCTGGATTTAACACTCTCAAGGCAGGGTTGCAAAACATCACCGCAACTTTTATAAAGTAAACATACCTTGTCTTTGTTTAAGAATCCAAACACCCCTGCTGCCACTTCAGACCCAAAAATGATCAGCAGACAAGCAAAGAACTAACAAACGAAGAAAAACCCATACATGCAGAGTTAAGTACTTTAAAATAAGATGATGATGCATTTCAGTTCAGTGTGGAGCCTGATACCTGTACATTGGTACTTACTGATCCCAGCAAGCATTGAGATTCTCTAACAACTCCACAACAGCTGAAGAAACCAACCAGCATCACCAGACCACCGGCACCAATGAGTATGTACACACCTAGAAGAACGAAAAAAAAAGATAAATGTAAACAAAGAGGTAAAATATAACTTTCAGCTGTGAGTCAAACATTTAAAATGCTGCTTGATTTAATGGATTACATACATATATACCATTATACATTATCAGCCTGACAAGCTTGTAGTGGTGCACATCTCTGAATGAGTTACTGTATATTTAAAAGCCCTGCTTTTTTCCCAGCTGATTCACACAGCAGTGATGTTACTCACAGGGTTAACCAGAAGAGGGCAGCAAAGAGCTGAGAATGTAATCTATGAGCCATGCCGTGAACTTAAAATTCCACTCTGGGCGATTTGCATGTAATGTTAATGCTTTTTCATATACCTTTGTAAAAGTAGACTGAGTAATAGTGCCGTTTTAATATGTCTTCATACATGAGACCAAAATAAACCTGTTTTATGGGAAATTCAACAACACGTCTGATGCTTTGAACCTTGATCTCTCATAAGGAAACCAATGTCTGCAGGGAGGAGCTCAGCACATTTGTTCCAACACGGCGCTCTTGTACAGGTGAGGCCTGTTGTGAGGTAAAAGCTCCACAGAGGACGAGCTGAGGGGGGATTAACCAGCCTGCGTGTAAAACGGGCTCAAGAGAGAATTAAGAGACACCTCATAGCATTCTGGTATAATTACCAAGGTAGCAGTTATCCTCAACCATGTGATGCGGAATGATGCTGCCACATACTTAGTTTACATCATCAAAGCCATGTCGGGCACTACGCTGTGGAAGACCTAAGAAAAGCCACATATCCCCTGCCATGTCATATAATTCGAGATCACTCACCCTCTCCAGCAGACAGAGGCGATGACACAGTTTTACTACATCATAGGATTTTGGACATAAATATTTTTCACTCAGGCTCACTAGTGTACACTTATACAGCAAAGTACTACTCAGGAAAATAAGGATCTCCTCTTGAGACTGTTCAAATGACTGATATTACAGTCATTTTCTCACAAACTGTTATGAGAGGAGTGGAAACACACATGCAGGGCAAAATGTGCTCAGCCCCCGTAGATGCACTTCACTGCTTCATTTCCACATTCTGCACTGTCATTTCCCTTTACCTCCAATCTTACTTTTGCTTCAGAAACTTTCCATAGAGCTCCATCTATTTCTAACACTGCCCCCTTTCATCTCTCTACTCCTCCCTTCTGTCGCTCTTTCCATCTGGGCAGAGTGGGCGAATTAAAGGGAATGGGTGTTGGTTTCCCTCGTGTATTCACAATCAATATGTGCAGCATGCACTTCCTGTTTCCACACTCATCTCCTGTGTGAAATCTAATGCTACAAAAAGGGTGAAAGCATGTTCAGGTCCGACCTTTGGAGATGCCTGGATCATGTTGAAGTATTGGAATATTTCTTCTCAAAAATTCTCTTGCAATTTACAAAATGTTTGGTTTGACTGGATACGGGCGGAGGGGTAATGTTGCAAAAACATGTTACGACAAAAACACAGTTTATATTCTCAACTTAATTAAACTACCCACCCAACCAAACCAACCAATTAATCTAATCCAGTTTAGACGGGAGAATTGTTCGCCACATGTATTCAGTCAGCTACTTTGCAATGCATTGGGCTTTATCCCTGCAAAGATTACCTGGGGTGTGTAAGTAAACACTCACCAATGAAGTAGGTATCTGGAGCCTTGTTATTGTTAAGCAGAGAGACAGTTTCTGGGTCGAAACGCAGCCACAGTCCCACCGCCACAACAAAGGATCCCATTAGCTGCAGGAAGTAAAAAAAAAAAGAAAAAAAGACATGCATCAATCTTTAAATGCATACTTATTACAATAAAATTTTAAATTAGGAAAAATAAGGAAAAACAATCATATAAGTGGTTTGGTAAATATGCTCTAGAGATTCAGGTGTTTGAAGTTGTGAACAAACCCTCATAACTACCAGCTGGATTTCCCAGTTCTACTACTACACGACTCTTTTCCGTAGCT
Organism: Craterocephalus stercusmuscarum; assembly: GCA_037177115.1. Classification (NCBI taxonomy): domain Eukaryota; kingdom Metazoa; phylum Chordata; class Actinopteri; order Atheriniformes; family Atherinidae; genus Craterocephalus; species Craterocephalus stercusmuscarum. The sequence goes on from JBBDHI010000014.1 coordinate 11,251,873, forward strand.
TACCTTTTCTCTGGTTAAAAATGTGCAGTGAGAACCGTTTAACTGGTACATGACCGCAGAAACACAGCCACTGTGAGGCCACCATTTTTCTGATTTGCATTTCATTCCACTAAAATCATTAAACTGACATCTTTGTGAAAAATAAGCTGCAGAATGGATGCTTTCTGTTCTCTCAGTTCAGTAGGTGTTTTCCATGTGATTCCATTTGATGTTTTGCAAGCAACATAATTATTATTTACATTGGGAGCTAGGTTAAATAGAAACGGTTTGATATTTGTCTCTAACTGGGATTTATGTAACAAAAACACTTCTTGGTGATGGCTGGCTTTCCAGTACGGAGAAAATGACCAGTTGGGCTGTGGGCAGCATGTGGCACCTTGAGCTTAAACAGGCTCTCCTGTTAGTTTGGAAACATGGCTCATATTTTCCCTGATTTTCCCATCAGTATAGACTGAATGAAAGAAGAATCTTGCCTTAACACACTAAATACACTAAAACTAAGTCTTTCTCTGCAGAGGACTTTCATGTAAATATTCTTATCACAGCTCAGACTTACAAGGGTTGAGGCGACGCTGCACTCAGATCAATACAGAGAGGTTTTAATGATCACTTAGCTGATGGCCCCTGAGGATAATCCAGTCTAAAAACCTTTGAGCTTTACAACAACACACTCCATCCATTTGTGTGTGTGCGCACGTCCAGAGACATAAAATGCTTCTAAATGGAGAGTATTCAGAGTGCTTGTCACATGGCCTCTCTGTGTCCTAGATCTAGAATTTTGGTAAACCACTGTGTATGAGGCTTTCTGTGACTGTATATCTGTCCTCCAATCATCTTAAATGAATTTATATGGAGTAACAGGTTCTGTTTCCAAACTCAGATAAACACAAGTTGTCACCGTTTTAATTTGGCCTTTGGATGTCTGCTTAACCAAACGTAACCCAGTCTTTTTCTATTTCTCCTTCTTTGTCTCTTGCGCGTCGTCTTCATCCTCACTGTCCGCTCTCCTCTCCTCCGCCATTCCAGATCTGCAGGTCATATTTTACAATGCTGGTCTGAAGTAAAGCCAGTAGTTCAGCTGTAAAGCATTGGAATGGGACAGGTGTTGGGAAGACTGAGGATTTAGTGTCATGCACGGTGATGTATGGGACAGCCGATCTCCGGGGGCTTCAGGATTAGCGGGTGCAAAGTGATAAAGCAAAGTGAAGTGCAGGCTGTGGGTCTGTAGATTTAGTGAGCGAGGCTGAATTAGTGTGGAGAAGGAGTCTGGATCTGTTCAGCAGTGGTATTTGTCGGAACATCTGATGGTGCAAGGTGGAGGGGTGGAGGAGCAGGGCCTTTCCAGCAGATTGTATTGATGCTGTATGGAGGAGGATGTGGCTGGTTCACAAATCAGAAGGTTTTTTTCCTCAGCCAGACACCATTACTTTTATGGTTTCTTTTAAAATCCCTTTCAAAGCCTGCAATCAGTGGCTGACATGAGCGCCAGTGTTGCATCCCCACTGATGCTCATGAGCCTGACCGTCCCAGTGGTCCCATTAACACCCTCACCGCTTTCAAACTGCCCCACCTTTTGCTGTCCACCCACCCCATTATCCCCCCACACCCCTCCCTTCTCTCCATCTCTGAAGCTTCTGAGCCCATCCACCCCCTGATTTATCCCAATGCATCCTCCTCCTCGACCCCACCCCACCTCAGCTCAGCTCAGCTTCTCCCTCCCAATCCCCCCAAAGGACAAAGATCTACTGTCTTCCTGTGATAATAGGCTTAGCTGCACAACAGGAGGGAGACACAATGAAAGAGAAAAAGAAACGGGGAGGGAAGAAAGGAGTGAGAAGAGTAAACCATTAGAGACCCCTTTTTTGTCTGTTGACATAGATATGAATAAATCTTATTTAAGACAAAAGTCTTTCTTACAGGGCCTTTTTGTGTCTGTGGAGACAAGAATTTCCTTCCATTAGTGTTGGAAGATGTCTAGAAAGTAAAACAAAGTTGTAGGTTTCACATAAGCACACTGAGAAAGAGAAGAGTTTGCCTTTTGTCCTTTTCTGTCTCAGTACTTGTGAAAACATTTGGATGTCTGGATGATCTTAGGTGGAGATGGAAATGTCTGTGTTGTAGCTTTATTGAGGTTCTTTTACAGTTTAAGGCTGGCTGTTTTAATGGTGCTGTTAAAAAGTGTGTTTGTGAGGGAAATTTCCATGAGAGCAAGGGGTTGAGCTGACACCAAGCTGTGGTCTTGGTCAGATACAGCCCATGGCACTTTCAGGGTTTGGAAAAAAAAAAAAAAAGGAAAGAGAACCCAAACACTTTACTGTAAATCAACGCAAACAAAATAATAAAAAAGAAAAATAACATTAAAACAGCAAATAAAAGAAAAGAAAAAACAGCCACACACTTCTTTATTCCAGCTGGTAATTTAGGCTGGTCAAAAATAATGCCCTGTCTGGAAAACCAATATAAGGCCACATTAAAATGATAGGCAGAAGCAGAGTGTACATAGGAGGGAGATAATTATGGGTGGAGTAAATCCCATTGTGTACAGTGACAGGCGGCGGAGTGCAGAGGCTCATGTCCACCACCACTATAGAGCTTGTGGACCTAAATGTTTACACAGTAAAATCTGTGCAGGTTACCATCCATATCATAAATGTTGTCTTTCAAATTAACAGCAGCTCAAATCTGGCTGATAACCAGCTGTGCTAGCTTTGTTTCTCCATGAAACTTGGAAGGCAGCTTTGTATCAGAAGGAAAGAGCTGCTGGGTGGATTCAAAGTTCCTGTTTCAGTGTGTTGCATCTATTCCAACCCACACCATAGAAAGTTATTCCTAAATTCCAAAGTTATTTTTAAGTTATTCCCTTTCTCCTTTCACAGAAAGGAAATAAGGCTTTTCTTCGCAACATCACCATGAAACCATTTGCATAATACTGGCCTGATGGCTACTTTAGCGAATCTCAAACAAAGAATGAGCAGCTGGTTTGCCCTCTGCCATGTTTGAACAATTATCTGATGGATCTGGGCTTTTCGGGAAAGCAGTTAAAAGACAGTCTTCAGGGCCAGATGGGACAGGAGGTCCTTCTGTAGTTTACAGCATGAGGAAATAAAGAATAAGTGTTTCTAAATATCAACACATGTACACCTTTTTCTGTTTTTCTGCAGAGTAAATAATAAAACAAACAAAAAAGATTAACCATTGCAACACTAAGAGAAGGTTAGCAGAGATGTAATTTTTGGAATTCAGTCACTGTTTCAGGGCTTTTTTTTTTTACATGGTTCAAACTTGCTCAACAAACTTGTGTTAAAAAAGAAACTGCGTCAAAATATCATCTGACCGGACTGCTGACTCAAGTCCCACACTCCCAGCAAAATACAAACACTGAATAATTACTTAGATTTTGTCTATCTAGCTGAAAGCTGCTGTAATAGAACCTGATGCATGGATGGAACCACTTCATTGATACTAAACTCCATCTCACAGATATCGTACCATAAATGCCACAAAGCAGATTCCTGAAACATGATGCCATCTCTTCCCTTGTTTCAAGCTGGCCAAATAGGGGAACATCTCTGAGTGTGCTTTCAAACCACATGCCCCCTGAGAGGATTTACAGCAGCACTTGTGTCTAGTGTGGTGCCAGATCTACCTTACACACCCACTTACACACACACCCCCACACATTAATTTGACTCTCAGACCAGACTAACTCAAAACAACTTTGCCCTCTGATTCTGTATTTTACAAACAGTAGAGAAAGAGCAAAGATGCAACAGTCCCGCCTTGAAAAACCAACGGGTGAAGTTTGTTGTTCTGCATGTACTTTGTGGCACCTGTAGCATTCATTTGGTCTGAAGTTACTGTTAAAAGGGTTAATTCAGCATAGATAAAGACAGAGAATGTGTAACAGGTGATAAAACAGGCTCTTTATTTGGCTGTGATGATTGCTGCAATTTTATCACCACACGTAAACTTTACGCTAGTAAACAACAGATCTGCAGGATAATTGACGGGACTTGTGCAGTATGTTAAACAAAACAGACAAAAAAAGGGAAACAAAATTTCCAAGGGTCTGGCACTCCAGTGCAGCTAGCTTTCTAGTAAAAAAAATATGTTGGCCGATACACTGTGGCAGCAGAGAAAAATAAGCTACTTGGAACAAAAGTCCAGCAGTGCCAAAAACAACAATTTGTAAACAGACTATGGCATTGTTTCCCGCTCAACTGACACTTACTAAACAAGCTATATTTTTTGTGGAATAACAAATAAAGCATCACTTCAACAACAATATTCTCAAAACATAGTTGCTTAGGAACAGAGAGGGAAATAGCCATGGAAAAGTAGCTTTGCCTACCACAATGAAGAGGCTTCTTCCAAAATTAAGAGGTTTGCTTTAACCTGTTTACCACATAAGCTTATTTTAGGACTAAACAGGCCAAAAAGTCATGGATCACAAAAAATGTTTGCACACCAAAATGGCATTGATGTTCTGTTGTATTTGCAGCAGAAAAAAAACGAGGACGCTCCGGTCTGTTCCGTTAAAAGAATCTCAGAAGAGCGTTGCATTAACTTGGAGCCACATTCTTGTATCACAGTGGAAGATTTAACAGCAGTCACATCTGCCCTTCCTCCACCTGCCCTCATCTCACATACTTTCCTCATCATATTTCGCTCATAAAACAGCAGACTGCTTCCCATTGAGGATGGGGATGCTGTGGTTAGGAGTGCACAGTGACCTGTTATACCTGTGTCTCTAGGAGAAAAGAGAATTTGCAGAGTTCATATAGAGAGTGGTAAACAGAGGAGTATTTGGGGCTGTGTGCAATATGGGATACAATCACCAACAACTCCAGAACCACCATACTAATCTATTTCATGTGTATCTGGGTCAAATTCCCTCCAACTGTCCCTATTCTGCCATGTGAGGACACAAACACGCACATGAATATCCCTCTCAATCTCCCCATGACCCTTTTCTTTGCCTCTCACAGTTACTGTAACTAAGACTTTATCCCTCTCTATCACAGGCCTTCCCTCATCCAGCCGGTTTCATCGCCATCATCTTCCCCACACTGAGATGCATCAACAATGATCACTGGAAGTGGAGACAGGACAAGTCCACAGTGGGACTGGTACGACTGGTGAGACTGCTTGGATTTAGGGCTCGACAGCCGCCACTGCTCGGTGGCCTGAAGCAGCAGACTGAAATTATGCCATTGTCCTGCTGTCACAATGGATCTATTCACAATGCACCCAAAGTCTGATCTACTTCACAGATGCTTCTTGTAAAATCTTTCAATTTACACGCACACACATGCACACACAAAGGAACTTCTCCACATGAAATGAGAGTTAATAGTGGCACATATGAGTTAAAACACACAGGAACTATAGGGAGACCAACAATGCCTTAATGGATGCGGAGGGATTTTTCACAGGGATAAGTTTAAAAAGTGGAAATCATGTGTGCAAGACATACACACCTTTCCCATGCACCTGACTGTTTGACAAGTTCTTCAGTATAGCTCTCTGGGGCCTCATCCTGTGCGCCCATGTGCTGCTGCTTAAGAAAATAAGAAACAGGAAGCAGTGCAGATTGTGGCTGAGACGTCATTTTATAAACGAGCTCCGCCGTGTTTGTTAATGAAGTAATGTGGCGCTGCTGCAAGCCAAGAGTTTGTTTTCCGTGCCGTCTCAATCTCTCTGCCTCTGTCTTTTCATTCAGTCTTTCTTTTAAAAACATGCTTCCCCGGGAAAAGGAGGGCGGGATTTTTCCTCTGTGGAAAATCTGATTTGAGCCCGGTGAGCCAAAAACTTTTTTTTTTTTTAAGAAAAAACCCTCAGTGTCACCCTTTCTGTGCCGCACAGGACAAAGTTCGCCTCGGACAACAACTCATTAAAGCCCACAGAAGTCTGACGGGAGAATAAAATGTAAAGCATTCACGCGCGCTGCTAACACACCAGCTGAATGTGATTAAAGTCATTATTCTGCACTTGCTTTATTTAGTCTGCTTGAATCTCATCATCACGCAGCTCCACTCTGAACATGCACTTACCCAGAATATGAAGTTGAACACGAATAAAAGGTATTTGACGCATTTCATTCCTCCTTCCACCTTCCCCATGACGGCACTGTGTTTTGGATATTTCCCAGCAGGATGGTTGGATGATTGAACTGGTTCCGCACAATGTGATAATAGCAGTCCACCCGGCAGCAGTTGTACGTCAAGAGGCAGACTCTCTCTCTTTCTCTCTCTCACACACACACATGCGCGCACGGGCACACGCGGACACAAAACACCGCAAGATCCGCTTAGACTCTTTCCAGACCGCCCCTTTTAATATTGCAGAGGGTGGCTGAAGGGGGGGTCAAGACTTGTCAGTGGGGACTTTGTTGTTGTGTTTGTTGGTTGATGTTTTTTTTTCTTTATCAAGAAAAGAAAACAAAGCAACAATAATATGCCTAAATAGATGGAAATGCGTGTTTCCCGTTTCTGTTTGATTCTAAACCTGAACCTGTTGCTTACATCATAACAGCTCTGTGTAAGATAAAGTATCGCGCCTTTTGCAGTTTTTTTATATTATGATGTGCACACAGAGGAGCAGGCTTTGGCAGATAGGGTTGATTAAGTTGACTGTTGGGCCAGGATTGTATCGTAACCTTGCTACAAATCTCGCTTAAAAACGGTTAAGTGGGGAAAGAGGAACTCTCCGTTTTCAGCAGAGGAATGTGAGAATCACGGTGTCATTTTCTGCATGAAGTGAAGGTTAGACATTGAAAACAAGTAACTACCAAAAGCACTTCTGAGATATTTTAAAGCTTAAAATAGGCACTGCTGTGATTGTTAAAAGTTTCCTTTAACTTACTATTGAAACATGACAGGAAAATTTACTGTCAGCCTATCCTATGAGTAGAATCACCTGCAAATTGTATGTTTGATGTTAACTTCTCATAAACGGTTTCAAGATCAAGTCTGTGGGTTATATGGAAGTAAAGTGACCGCTCAAACTAAGGACAGAAGACGTAAACAAGGGGAAATCTGTGCAGACTGCATGGTTAAGAAAAGTTTTATGTTTAATTTGTAATCATATTATGGGATAACATAATTTGCTCAATTACAGTTTCCAAACAACAGTAACAGAAAAACCCTGCCAACCCTTTGTTAGAAGCTCAAACCCAGAGCCACAGCAGAGATACGCACATAATTCCCACAAAGAAAAAATCTGAAAACAGTATTTAAGGAAATACTCTGAATTTCTTGTTTTTTCTTGTTTCTTGTGGAGGAAACCTGATTAAGGAGAATTTAATGGCCATCCCCATGGCTGTGAGTGATAAGGAGTAGTGTTGGTGAAAGTGTTTGAATGTGTTACTCGAAGAACTTTAGTTTCTAAATTTTTTCATAATTTTGTAATTTCTTAGAATGTATAATTTCTGTATTGAATACATTTACTTTCATAGTAATAATAAACAGTTAGGAATAACCAAGCTACCTTCCCAGGTCACAATACCTCTGTCAGTTTTGTTTTTATTACTGGGTCAGAACAACCCATATCTTGCGTAAAGCTAAATCTTCAGTGTTTACTCAAATAGTTTTAATCTGATTCTCAGTCCTTCATGGGTTTTCCAACTTTTCAGCAGTATATAATTTATAAAGCCTAATGAAGATACAACCAAAACTAGGCCTTATGCCACTGAAATGGAAACAGTGGTGGTGCCTGCTTGATATCTGTCGTCCAGTGACAGGGAACAGTATCATATTTACCATAAACATGTATAACAAAAATGAAGGACAGTGGGCGACCATCCCACCAGCCATTACTGTAAGTCTTTGTTTTAGAATTACCTAGAGGAACAAAGTGCTCTGACTGCGAAGCTGAGTGACTTGAGGAGGAAAAAAAAATCAACTGGAAAGCGCATGATGGGAAAAGGGACAGAGAGGCTTGAACCAGTACTAAAGTAATTTACAGCATGTCATTTTTGTTTGCTTGTTTTTAAATAGAATTATTTTAAATGGCAAGTTTTTGCTCTGAGTACCACTGGGAGGCGGAATGAAGGATGGAGTGAAAACAAAACAAAACAAAAGTTTAGTTTGGATGTTTCCCAGAGCATTGCCAAATGAGGACAATGTGAGCCACTGAGTCCCGGCTTGTTGGTTTTACTGTTGGTGACGGTTGCTGTGTTGCATGTTAGGTCACAGCCTCCATGGGACAAGGAGTGTCATGACTTTCTAACCTGTACATCTGTGGATTTGTTACAAATGGTCAAATCTTTTTGGCAATATGTTGTCACATTTACGGTATGCTAATGTCTTGTTTACATGATTTAATGTGTTCCACCCTTACATCTGGGCCCTGGTCTTTTCCTTCTTCCTGAGATGAATGACTGTGGTTTGTCTGAAAATTGCTCTGTCTTATTTTTTTCATGAACAAAATCCCAGCCCCGAATCTCATCATCTTAACAGCAAACTTAAAGG
>JBBDHI010000014.1:11428548-11441314 GCA_037177115.1 Craterocephalus stercusmuscarum
GAACCCACTAGCGATAGCCTTAAAGGGCTGCGCCTATACTCATAGAATCTGGGGTTACAATACGTAACCAACGTTTTCAAACTCTGTTCGAGTGCCTTTTGCTGGTAACACAGCGAAATATTGAATAAGAACACCTTTTAGGTCTGTAGCAAACTTACCTTTCCTCACTGGTTTTAATGCAGTCATCAGAGTTTAAATACAACAAGCACCAATTCATGGAAAAGGCCAGGAAGTGGACACAGGATCATGCAGTTCAGAGGAATACTGTAAGTCTTCAGTTTGGACAGTTTCTTTTTTAAAGCTTTTTAAAGTTCATCATGCTTACTTATTAAGTTTTTGTATTATGTTTAGTGACATAATGCTAATTGCTCCACAGCACTGTTTTCTTTCATAAGAATAATGTGTAGTAGTTCACATGACCCACAAGGTTGTGCTGTAGGCCCTCAAAAGCTCATTGTCTGTTATGCAATGTTTGCTTTGAACCTTGTTAATGATGTGGTTTATGTCCAGATGTGACCACAATTTATGCAGAAAGGTAAAACTGATTGTTTTCATGTATGTTTGTCCAGGGGTTTGTGGAGAACAACAAGGAAAATGTTCAGGATCAGAATAGATCGTCCCAGAAAAGAGAGGCGTTAAATGGACACCAAGAGACAGAAGAACCAGCAAAGAGACGTTGTGTTTAGTTTCCGACACTCTCCTTGATTATCCCATCTTGCCGACCACAAGGGTCTGAATTTTTGTCAAGATTGAGAGAAGAATTTTAATGTTCGTTTAGTTGTAACACTGCCCTACAGTTATGCATATTCATGAATTGGAGGGTTTAAAAATGTGCTTATTTATAAATATTCTGTGTATGTGTTGTGATATTAAAGTTAATTAACGTATTCTGTTCAGCCTTGACTTCTTGTGTAGTGCTGGTGTGATTCTGAAAAGCAGCATAGTCAGAGGGACGGTCAGAAGGATATGTAAAGTACAAAGATAATTTTATTCAAATATATGGTTACCAATCGTATACAAAGTATGTACAACCTAATTGGTACATTTTTTTATCAGTTTTTTTTTTTTACAAACAAAAATTTTATTGCTTAATATATGAAATTATATATTTGCTGTATAAAAAGAAGACAAACATCATTAGGCTGTAGTGAGTCAATACCATGCTAGCTCAGAGGTAGTTACATTGTATGTATAGATATAACTCGCCTACTCTAACATCTGTGGAAAGATAGCTACGTCCCATTCAGTCCGTATGACTTTTTACTTCCAGTTAGGCAGAGTTGCATATTTGAGACCAAACCATATGAAGCTGTATGTGCAGTCCTCTATCTAAACATTAAGATTTTTTTTTTTATCAAAACTTAGATCACACAATTATACTGTATCTGACAATTTTTCTGTGGATGAAAAATACTGGCTTTCACTGGTAAAATGGCCTGGTGTGATTGATGAGTCCCTTTTTGTTTTAAACAGACTTTAGCAACAAGATAAAATCTATATTTTTAAAGAAATAAGTCAACTTAAAAAAAATCTGTAATTTCTAATTTGCGTTTGTCGTGATCACATTTCAGTATAAACATTCATTGCTCCATCTGATGCCTAATTTTACATGGCGACATTTCAGTTTCCTTTTTTTTTTACAAGTTCATGATTGACTCAGTCCACTGGATAGTCTCCAAAAAAGTCATTGAGTTCAACAGTACTGGCGTTTCCTGAAAGAAAAGTCATTCCTGTAAAAGAAACTTTGTCCCGGCCTCCATTTGTGGAGCCTCTTTGTCGTTTTCTCATCAACTTCTCTATTGTCCTCAACAGCTTCTGTTGACTTATTCTAAAGAGCTTATAAACCGTTAGCCAAGAGATGATCTTTGAGTGCCTGTGTCCCAGATTTTCACACAGTTAGCTTGGTGGCTCGTAGATGAGAAATGAGTCATGACAGGACGATAGAGAGCGAAAGTGTAATGACTTACATCTTGATCCAAACTCTGGATATTCATTGTCTCTCTGGCTCCCTCATTCTGTCACCCTCTCCCTGTCTCTGACTGTGATAGTGGGTATTTGGCAAGGGATGAGTGGAACAGAGGAACTAGAAGAGCAGTGGGACAATCTGACGGGATCTAGTCCGGACTGGGGAGAAGATCCCCCCCTGTGCATGGCCTCGGCGTCATTGAGTGACACCTGCATTGATGAATCGGAGCAAGAACTCTTCTCTGTCTCCACAGAGACCAACGAGTCCAGGGTGCGGTCCCGGCGCAGTTGTGGGCGCGCTTTAGGGCGAGGCCAGAAGAACAACTGAGAGTGATCTCTTGTGAAAAGGAGGAAGAGGAGAGGATTGAGGGAGGCAGGCAAGGGTTGGAGAAGCAACAGGACTGATTTCTGAACCTCATCTCCCAAAGAGAGGAGACCCAGAAGGGAGCAAAGGGAGAGGAAAGCTACTGGTACATACAGTAGGCCATTAGTGAATATTAGCCAGGCAACATGTTTAATCATAGCACAGTCCCACAAGCCCTCACATTCCCCCCTCAGTAACTCCCAGTAAAGACGGATGTATGAACCTGTGACTATGAGCAGGCACAGGGTGTTCATCATAATGAGCGCCAAAGGAAAGCCGAGGGAGGATGGCAGGCGGGAAGGTGGAGGGGGTTGGGGCGAAGGGAGGCAGAAAGGTGAGGATCCGTATTCTCCGATTCCCACCAATGGGAGAGAAGCTAGTGTGAAGGACAGAGTGAGGCAGAAAAGTGCACATGTGCGCACACTGCCAACGGATGGGGATTTCCCGTAAGCACGGGCACACGTCACGCTCATACCACACTGCACTGCCGCAAGAGTGAGCAACAACACACTTGCTTCAGATGCAAACACCCAGACCCATCCTGTTGCCTGACACCCAGGACCTCCCTCCCAGCGGGCTCCGTAGTGACTGAATTCTCCCAGAGTGAGAGCATCCACGAGGGCCAGGGTGCATGTGCACACCCCTGTCAGCAGATTGGAAGCACCCATGCAAGCCACGGTAAAGCGAAGTGGCGACAAATTTCCGGGTGAGCCAAAGAGGGAGAAGAGCAGGATGGAGTTCCCCAGCAGAGACACCAGGGAGATGGACCACAAGCCAACACGAACCAGCCAGCTGCCCAAAAGGGACTCGCAAGGACGAAAGGGACCTGAAACACAACAGATGCAAGACATCAGCTGAAAATCAAAGTGTCATAACACAGTTTTCTCATAGTTGTCCAACTTAAATCATAACTATATGATTTAACTATGGTTAAATCATATAGTTATGATTTATCTAATAATAACTATAGTTATTATTAGATAAATCATAACTATATGATTTAACTATGGTTAAATCATAACTGTATAACTGTATAGCATCTTTATTACATCTGTGAAGGTAAAACTTGAGTTACCAGGTATGGGTGTGCATTGCACACTAGTCTGCAGTTTGGATTCTTCTATTTCAAGCTGAAACTCCTCCAGGTCAGGATCATCTGGAAGAGGGCATCGTAAGAGATTTAGAGATCCAACTCTTGACGGCAACTTTGTTGTATAAGACCTGTTTGACTTTTTATCAGCCAAATGCAGTTTATACAGAGTGATATACACTAGGTATTACCTGTTTTATATTGTGATAATGAAGCAAGGCAGCCAAACGTTCTTTAAGATGGACGAATATTTCAAGAAATGATTTGTACTTCCACAATATTTAATTATTAGGACGTGTTTATACAAAGTGGAAGAAATGTTCTAGCAGAAACATGTCAAGGTGTAATTATCATTTGCTATTGTTACCATGTAGTGTACCCAGTGTTTGTTTGGTTTCAGTTTTAGTGGAGTAGGTTTTTAATGGTTTTTCTGTTTATATATATTAGCCAAAGGAATGTATACTATGGTCAATATGCAAGTGTAAGCAATTCAAGTGCCAAATAACAATGGGTTCAGAGAGGCTCTGACATGTGTCAGGCTGAGAAATTGAGCATAAGCATCTAGAACTCAGATTTCCATCCCAATTATTCTGCATGTGTAGCATGTTTTAATACTGAATGCATGCATATTGTAAGTGTGTGCTGGCTTACAGTGCGTGTCGGCATGGATAGGGTACATGGGTAGAGTCCTCTTGTGAAGGTCTTCATGAGTGTTGCTCTGCTCTGTATCCCACTGACTGGCAGGTTTGTAGGTATCACAGGATGCATATACACAGCACTGGTAGGCATAAGGCATTTCTATCACCCTGTACCAAACAGATAGGATAAATATTTACAAGAGAAAAAAATTATGCCACAGCAGGTTGTTAGAAAGTAAATGCACAATAAAACATTTAATGAAGTAGCAAAACTGTTAAACCTAATGTATTTAGTCTTTGTGGTCAACATCGTCTTTATGTCATTTAGACAATTTTGACGGGGTTTTTTTATTATCGCTTGATTTTGTAGCCTGTATTTATATTTTAAACTTATGAGCCTGCTTTGTAAGTACATAGATTTTAAGGAAAGACAGGCACTTCTAATTCATTTCTAAAGAACTTTGACATGAGTGGCTGGAGGGAAACATTTACTGTACTCTAATATTCTTGGAAATAGATATCTGACAGCTCCTTTGTTTTGGTCAGTGTTCTACAGTAATGCTGGTATAGCGCCTTGATCACATGCCATCCTTCAATGCCTCTGAACCTGCCCACACGTTATACTTCACTGCACCTTTCCAGGCCTTTAGGGATATCTGTAACAGGATTTAACTTGCTGCTATCAAATGCCTCCTCCTTGTTGAAAGTCAGCCCAGGAATAGCTTGCAGGGCTATACTATAATTAGACTACTTTTGGTAAATTGGTGATTATAAATGGAGAATTGGGAGAGAGGGATGATTTAAGGCAAATGATGAGATGTATTGTTCCCCACAGCCCTGAGATACACACCTGGGTCATTAAATCCATTTTTGTTGAGATGGGGAAATAATTAAGTTAGACACATTAAATACCATATTAATAAAAAAAAAAGTTGGGGGGACGGACGGACGGACATTGAACGCTTAAGGATGGTGTATTTGTGTGTTACCTCATGTGGGGGAAGTGATCAGGACTGAAGGCCTCGTATAACTCTGTGTTTCCCCTCAGTTTGAGATGGGTGAGACCCCCCAAACCTGCAACTGGTACAGAGCTGAGCTGGTTCTCAGTCAGGTCCCTGTGAAAAAACAGAATGCTACATTTTATTGAATTGCAGATATTGTTAAGCTCAATTCTAATGAGAAGGAGAATTTTTCTTTTTTATGTTAGATATTTTCGCCTGTTCAGGCAAAGGTTCTGATTCACATTTGCTTCAGATTGTAACATCTGTCAGTTACCGAATGCACTTATTTAGCTAGACTAGCTTAAATCAGTCTTTAAACAAATATCTAATTTTGCATTGGCATGACCTTAGAAGAGCCTCCTGGCTTCACAGATGGGGCTTTAAAAACTCATTTTTCACTGCAGACTGAGCCAGACAAGATATGTTCCTGTGCCACACAAAAAAGCAGTGTGATTGTGTAAAGCCAGGGGTGCTAATTTATGAAACACATCATGTCATGCCCTTCAGGGAAGAAAAGTGACACTGCCGAAAGATCTGATGAAAGGTAGGAGAGTTTTACTGAATGCCATGTATCTGTTTTTACTCACAGTTTGATCAAAGAATGGAGTGAGATGAAAGCATCTGGATGGATCCATTCGATCATGTTCCAGCTCAAATCGCTGTAACACAGAGAAAAGCAAAATCAATTGAATTTCAATTGAATTGAAGAATACTAACATGAGTTAAATTTGCACGCTTGATATTGCCTGCCTCTGTGTTGTGTTACCACTAGGAGTCAGTATAAAGACACGCCTTTATAGCCTATGTCCTAACCCATGCTTCCCAATCTTTATCAGCTTCCTTAAACTCAATCAGCGTTTGCTTGTGACACCTTAATTAACTTTCAGTGATTTCAACTTCACAAATTGTTTCAATCTAATCTTATTGCTTTGAAAAGGTTAACCTATGTGGTATTCAACAAGAGATAAGCTCAGATAAAATAGAATCACTCAAAATGATTTACACCGCAAGCCATATTTCTATTGAATTCATATGGTGCTCATTTTAACACATGTACACTCACACGTAGCTGATATATCACCTTGTTCAAGGTCCACATGTGGAACAGCTGGCTTTAAACCTCAACATCTCAATTAGAAGATGATATGTTGTAAAATGATAATGCATTTTAAAGAAAATGGTGTGACATCAAGGGACAAAGTGAACGATAAGAGCAAAGATTCACTCACAGTGCTCTAAGAGAGTTGAGCTGCTGGAAGGTGCTCGCTTCTATCCTCCTGATCTGATTATGCTGCAGTCCTCTGTCAATAGAAATATAAGAGCTTAAAATCCACTTACACGAAAGTACAGTAACAAGGCAAAGAGAGAAAAGGTTGACTGTGAAGTGTGTGATTGTTCTAGGAGATGAGGTACTCACATTTCTTGCAGTGCTGAACAGTGGTAAAAGCTGGGGAGACCCTCTATCTGGTTGTAAGATAGCTCCCTACAGCAACACACACAGAAAACACACTTGAACAAAGGACTCAGGAGTACAGTGGCCAGCTGTGGATTTCTGGTGTGGGAACTTGTGGGGTGAAAGGATTGTTTGGTTGTCAGCTCTGTGAGCAAAGTACTACAGGATATTTCTTTTTTTTTTCTTTGGAGGTGGGGAGGGTATAGTGATTGGATTTCATAGCAAAGTGATTGTATGAGTGACTGCTTGGGGGCACGACTCTCCACACTTGGGTCTTGTGTATCAGTTCTTGTACCTCTCACTTACCCCCTTGTGCATGTGTGTGTTTGTATGTGTGCACTTACAGCACTCTGAGACGAGGCAGCTGCTCACATAGATCCACAGGGAGAACTGAGAGTCCGGCCCGAGTCAGCGTCCTATAGGGAGAAAAACAGGTTCCTCTGATCATTGTTGGAGTGCAAGCAAGCGAAAGGATCCCCCTGTCTCATGAGTCTAACTTGGTCAGACAGGCAGCTGTGTAGGTTCGCCAAACCTGTCACCGGCTGGCATAACTAGCCCACCCCTCCCAATCCTTCTCTTCGTCCCTTATAACTCTGAAATGCACGTGTTCTGACCTCAACCCATACAATACTATGCATGTATGACACTCACAAAATTTCCAGGCTGGTGGTTCCTTTGAGATCGGGAAACTCTTGAATCTGGGTTGCCCCATTCAAGGAACTGCAGTCGAAAGATGGGGAGGGAAAAATGTGTCAGACAACCTTCTTTCTCTTTGTTTCGATCTCTTACACTCACACACCTACGCGTGAACACAGACCTTGTCTAACAGCTCATTTCAGCCATCAAGCTATTCCTCCAACATCAACACAGGCGATTTGGCTGTCTCACCAGACATCATAAGTCACACCATTCAACATGTTCTCACTACACAACTCTCTTACCACATCAACACACAGCAAAGCCATTCGCTAACACAACATTATTCAGTAGACTATTACACATGTCCACTCAACTCTCACTGCAAGGGACAGAGGATGATTTAAACAGTGTTTGGGCTAACTCACAAGAACGTTTTTTACTGACCATATACTTACAGTGTGTGTAACTTGGGTAAGAACTGGAAAGCAGATTTTCCCACAAACTGGATGGGGTTCTCATAGAAATGACTGCAAGAAAAAAGGGGTGTGGATGCTCGCCAATTAATTTCTTTTGTAAAATGAATTGTGTCATACTCGCTGAAAGACATGAAATTTCAATGATCTTTATTTCATATGTGCACATTGTGAATAAGAATCAGACTCACATAGTTTGCAACTGAGGGTTTCCTACGAAGGCCCTCTCAGGGATGCCTTTGATATTGTTGTTATGGAAGCCTCTGAAAATGTAAAAACACACTATTAGAGCAACAATCTATCAATAAGTTTGAGATTTGTGTACTTGGAAGAGCAATAGAGTTTATGCGTGAGCTAGGGGCAAGTCATATGTCCTCGCTGCACCTGCCGCTGCACAGCTGAAAACATTTTTGGATACATGAGATGTAAACACACACATACGCTGTATCAGTGACCCATATGCACGCTGCGAAACATCTGCTGAAGCGGAGGAAAAACACGGCTTGTGTATATGTGCAAGCGCATCTGTGTGTATGTGCAGGCAAGCGGCTGCGTGGGTGTGTAGCCAGCACCTGCTTAGGGCGAGAGAGATTGTATCCGAGTGCCACATTAAAATCACTTAACGGGATTACTTGGGATAACGCAACCATGATAGTCATGTCGGGCAGGTGTGTTTTTGTGTATGTGCGTGTGTATGCATACTTACAGTTCCTGAAGTTTGCTCAGTGTCCTGATGGCCAAGGGGAATTCCTGCAGATCATTGTAGTTTAAATCCCTGCAAGTAAGGCAAACAGTCTAAATTAACCGATAGCTAAGGTCGTCCATTTCAAGTCATGTAGGAAGTTTTCTATCCCTACAGTGGAAATTATCTCATGTTCTGTGCTGCTGTGTGGGAAAGTTTCTGATTGCAAATGTATGCAATGCCCTTTCCCCTCTAGCCTGAGAGGATGATAGCTGTGAAGTGTGGAGTCTGAGTTTGACCCATCACCTTTTCAGTTTTTATCTCCATGTTTAAGTGAATTTGCCTCATTAGTTCACAATACAATGCACGTAATTGTCCCCATTGGGAAATTTGGCTTGGATTCAAGTGCTGCCTATAGGAAGCATTGGGTCAAAACAACAAAAGCCATAGTTGAGACAGTTCTAAAGCAGATGCCAGAAAGGAGTTGGACTGTATTTCTCATCTTCATACAATTTAAACCCATCTGCCTAACAGGTGAATTAGTATCTGTTCATTTTGTTACTGAGTAATGTTCTCCATACTACTCTGACATGTAGCCTACTACCCTGCTAAATATGTTGCTGATAAAACATGGTCTCACTCTGTAATGGTATTCCCTGGTAGCAGGGGCCTTCCCCAGTTGGACTTTTCCAAAAAACTTGAGATAGCCAAAGTTGTCAAACTAAAATTAACAGAAAATGAAAGAATGCTTTGACATTTTTCACAGTGAGAGCACTGTCTAACAAGGTGTTGGCAACCTGTATATATGTTTTTTTTTTTCAAGTGGCACTGATGTAAGCAAACTGAAATAGAACATATTTTCGGTGTGAATTTAAGTTCAGCAAGTTTTTTTGCTTTATCTAATGTCATATTGCATTTTTTCAGAAGCAAGATTAACAGTATTTAGGTTATATATAGGCCATAAACCACCTCTAATTTTATAAATATTCAGGATTTTGCCATTGAAAATCTCATAGCGGTTGACCAATGCATAAAACCACTCTGTGGCTGCTTGAGGAATGCCACAAAGAGCCTAGAGCATTGACCTGGTCTCCACACCCCCAATCCCACTGAGCATCTACAAGATGAACTGGAACAAGTCTGATCCACAGAGAGCCCCACCCCACAATCCACAGGACCCAAAAGATCTGCTGTAAGCCTCCCATTGCCAGACACCACAGAGTTCCTGTTTACAAGCAGAATGATGGGGTTCTACACAATATTAAGTGGTTTCAATACTGTGGCTTATCGGTGTAAGTACAACATAAACTTTAGATGAGCGTGTGTGCTTGCGGAAAGAATCGTGCGCATTAATCTGTTTGCACATAAGTGAGTACTTAAACCTTTGCCGGGGCATGTGTGCACATTTGAGATGTCTTTGAAGATTCTCAACGATCCAGAACCAAGATTATCTAAAAGTTCTACTCAACTGGATTTGTTTTTATACCATTCAAACAGCCAGATGCCTTTGATGAAGCATTCTGAAACATGTATCTATGGTTTTCAGTAGCTGTTGTGAAATGTTTGCTTTTCTGCGTCTGCTCTGTCTTGTTTGCATATACTGTTGCATTTTCCAGCAGGCCTTTGGACGGCTCCTCGTAGTAATGATTTTATAATACACACTAGGGGTTGGGAAGGGTGGCGGTGATGCAGATGGTCTCTCGTATTTCTCATAAGCAAGGCCGTTGTGAGAGATTAACCCCTCATACCAGCACAATCCCCACGTCAGGGACACCTGTCATCTTATCCTGCTGAATCATCCATCTCTCCCCACCAATGACGGCCCAAACACTTTTACACACACTATTCTGGTCCATAGAGCTCCATACCTCTTTTTCACATTCTCTAGTTTCCCTACATCCCCATAAACCATGGCTACAATGACTTACACCATGCTTTCCCCAGCATGCATAATGGCTTTTAAGTTGAGTGTAAAGCTGGCCATACGCTTAAGGTTGCAGAAGTCCTCGCATGTATGCACACACACATGCATGTATGTGCCCACACACACGCTCATAAAAAAGAACACATAATTTTTTACACTTCAACAGGTTGTTAAGCAGTATGCCAGAAAGCATGTTTTCATCAGACCACCATGAATTCTGCAGGAGGCACAGTTGCATCTGTGTAGGTTTCTCTCGCTTTTTTTCCCCACCTCTTTCATAAGACTGTGTCATTTTTCTGTGGTTTCCATATTTGTGTGTGGTTGGGATTTAGTTATTGAAGCTATGGCACATACTCCTGAAAAAGCTCCTGGTGCTGCACTGTGCTATTTTTGACTGTAGCACTGCTTAGCAATTACTGAAACAAAACACAGAGGAATCCATTGATGATGCTTCAAGGTAATCAGCGAGTATCTTTTCATCTTCACATTCCAGCCATTCAATTGTTGCTTGCGGTTTTGAGGAACGTTCAAGCACCTGCTGAAATTACCAGGACATTAATCATTATGACTTTACAATTTAGCACTACACTTCAAAATTCTTTGGCACACTTGTACCAAATGATTTATAAAAACAAATTAATTTCCAAGTTTTCAGAGACGCAATGTGAGAAGTGATGGCTTTTGGTTGTGTTACCTCTCTTCAGTGAGTCCCTCATAAATCTTGGGGTTATTCTAAGGCAATGTGATTGCTGTAAACACTGCCACACTAAATGAATGTTGATACTCACTGATACTTGGTCATCGTAATGTGTTTGGGGAAACATGGAGGTACTAATTTAGGCTGATGAAATTAAATCCTTTCAAGGCGAATGCATTAGCTTGAATGCTTCAGTTTATGAAAATTTAAAATGTTTAATAGCATCCACTGTCCTAAACAATGAGTCAATGCATCTGTGTATTTGCATGCAAGATACTCACAGAGTCTCCAGACTGTTTAGACCTTCAAAACATCTTGAGCCCATGCTCTGGATGTGGTTATTATGGAGATGCCTGGAAAAAAGTCCACAAATATTTTTCTGTAAATTAGAAATCACTTTCCACACTGAGTCATCACCGCCCCCTTCGAAATTACCAGAACAAATCATATCTCTGATAAGTTGAGAGATCCAGACTCAGGAGCTGGAAACAAACAAATGAAAAAGCCACTTACAGTACAACAAGAGCGGAGAGGTTGCTGAAGGCGTAATCTGGGATGTGTGCGATCTGGTTGAGGGCCAGCGTCATAGCCTGCAGGGACGGCAAAGAGTCCAGGGCCATCACTGGGATCTCTGTTAGAGAGTTGTCATCCAACCACAGGTGTCTGAGTGAATGAACACCCCTGAAGGCTTCAGCCGGAACTTCCGACAACAGGTTAGCATCGAGACGCCTGCAGGAGAAGCAGAGATGTGCTTAGAGTAATAATCACCAATTCTAAGTGCAGTATTTTTGTGTTGAGTTTCTGTGCTTTTGCGTGCGTTAGTGGTAATGTGTCATGACACTTAAACACTTTGGCTTATGGGAGGGTTATTATAAGTATTACATGTCTTTTATTCTATCCCTTTCATCTCTGTTGCAGCCTCTTAGAAGTTCCTCATTATGATTTATTCCCATGCTAAATAATCCATGTCAACCTTTACCAGCACAGGCACGTATAAAATGCAAGATGAGAAAAACACAAACATGTAGGAACGATTGTTCAGCCAGTTTTATTCGTTCTCAGTTTATCTATCTTGCTCGGTGTCTGGAGAAAGGGAAAGACTGAAAGGACAGTTAAAGATGCATCCTCAGCTGTTCCTCCACTCTTCATTCTTTCCATCAAGTCTTGCTGTTGCCGTCTGGCCATGAAAGTTACACATCTCTCACACACAAACACAGCTTCTTTCATCTAATGAAGTTATGACAGTAGACACATTTTCTCTCACAGAGGTACTTTCATCTCTTGGGCTATAATGAAAACCGAACAAACTTTTGTCCTCTTTCCCCCTAAATGCCTTAAGCCTAGAGGCGACGAGTGCAGACACACCCCCATGGTAAATACATGCATGCATACACACTGTCGATAGTGATAAATGATCCCCTCAAGGCAGGGTTGACAAGCTGAGACCACTTCCTCCTGCTATTCTTCTTTCCTTGGCCCTTCACATTCATTCATTAATCTCCTTTTCCTCCCTCCGGCCTCTCTCTCACACACATTTTGTTTTCTTACATCTTCATTGATGCACTCCTAGCCACTGAACTTTTTTTGGATCTGAAAATGTAACTCCTGTTGGCTTTTTGAAAACCCTTTCTTAACAATCTTCTTCTGAGGTTTATTGATTCCACGCCAGAGAGCATCATCAAAGTGAAATCTGAACTTGAACTCTGAACTCTGGACTTTTCCATCAGGGGAGCAACTGTATAAACTGGCAGATGCTAAGCATAGCACACAAATGGACACCCTACAGCATACACGTACATACCAAATACTAAACTTAAAACGATAACGCAGTTTAAATGAT
>JBBDHI010000014.1:11482186-11503326 GCA_037177115.1 Craterocephalus stercusmuscarum
GTTCCAGAGCCCAAGCCGTGCGTCGAGGTGAGTCCAACTATATCTAGCCGGAACCGCTCAACCTCGTGCACCAACTCAGGCTCCTTCCTCCCCCAGAGAGGTGACGTTCCACGTCCCTAGAGTCAGCCTCTGCAGCCGCGGATCGTACCGCCAGAGTCCCCGCCTTCGGCTGCCGCCCAACTCACATTGCACCCGATCCCTACGGCCCCTCCTGTGGGTGGTGGGTCCACGGGTAGTCCTCCCAGTTACCCAATTTAGGACTGCAGACTTTCTCCCTCAGAGTTCTCTCTGCACCAACGTCTTGCAGGTTGGTGCAGATGATGAAATTCACACCATAAAGACTTTCTGCATGTGTTCTGGAGAGTGCGATTGCCAGTTAAAGGCGCACTGTCATGGTTACCTGTCAACAAACTTTATGCAGCCATTACTACAAGAATCACAGAAATAACTATAAGCACTGTAATATACCATAATGTGATAAGTACTCAAAAAAATTTTAGATAATTAGACATTTTTGTATGACTATAATATGGATTACTAGGTATTGATAGGATAATAGAACAATAATAAAAGGGCTTCGTCTCTCTGAGTCTTCCTTGACAGTGACATAAGAACAAGGAAACAAACAGTATTACCTTGTGCTCGGTATCTCACTTTTGTAGGGAGCAGATTTTACTAACATTAGCAAACAGCCTTGTGAGTTTGTGGAAGCTTTGTCTGCACCTTGTTCAGCAGGTTTCCAGGATGATTCAGAATTCACCTTCTCCCTCAGAATTGCTCTTAAGCATCATATAAACAAACAAGGAGAGTTCAAGATCTGATTTTCCATTTGAATTAAAGCAGATGTGATTCTACCACAGAGATTGGGTTTTAGGCTGCACATTAGCAAACATTGAAGATGGTATCAAGTCATTGGACACATTTTTATTAGTAAGATCCCGAGACAGAAAGGGGAAAAAAGCACATTGAGTTAAAACCAAACGTATTCTCACAAACATTTTAGAGCATCCAGACAATGTATTGCTTATAAACAATTGACATTTTTTTACTCAGATCTGTGTATACATAAATGATTTACAGTGCAGATGTCTGCAATAATATTTCAGTAAAATTAATATGTGCTCTAAACCTTGACAAGTTATTAATCCCTTTTCTGTAAGTGAACTTTGAATTTTTATCATGATGAGATGACAGCCCAGGTGTAAAAACAGGCCAGGGTGTGTACATCATCATGTCACTAATCCTCCATGCAAGGAGGTCATAGGCTGCTGGTGCGGCATTTCACTTCATTATGCTACTACAGCAATACCCACCATTTCCAAATCTGCAGTTTCTTAATTATACGTCTTTCTGTTTGGTTTTACTCCTTAAAGCTTAAAGTATGCCTGTCAGCATTCACATACACCATTTCAGCATGCATTTATGAATCACACATGGATGCAGGTTGCAGGTACTTACGCAGAGAATTCTGTGAGCTCTAACTATTAATTTTCCATTTTCCAATTAGGACTGAATAAAATTGATTCTGGCTCTGACAAAAGCATTAAGGCTTTGATTTCTATTCATTTCTGGAACGATAGATCACCTTAGCTGAAGAACTGAGGAGGATTGCTGTTGAGGATTCAAGATAGGTATGATCTTTTTTTGATTCTAAACTCCAGTGGTCGTTATTCTTCACTTTTCCTGTATTCACAGAAATTAAACAAAGGGCTGTTTAGACAAGTTTGAAGGTATAGACCAAATTATGTTTGGGGAAATCCCTCCGCTGCATGCAGCCTGCAAAAAAAAAAAAAAAACAGGGCACATGCTGCAGAAGTTGTGTGCTGGAATCTACGTCTGCAATAATAACGCACATAACAGTAAAAAAGGGAACAGCTGCACCAGTGAAACACGATGTAGAACAAAAGGAGAGTGAAGTGTGCGTGACATCACGGGTGCTTAAGTTGGGGGCATGATGCAATCCTCCTCTGTTTGCTTCACTGCAGTTGTTTATCACAGCCAATCTCATTCTGTCTACTTAGGTAGATAGTTAAACCATTCATATCTAGAGCAGCAGAAGATAATCTGTTGATATATGGCCAAGTAATGCTACGCAGATCTGTCACAAATCTGCTAGCTGTCAGTATAGTGTTATATTTAACAATTATAAACTTTGTTGTAGGTAACTATGTTAGCACAGAGTTCAAAAGCAAGATGGTCAGTGTCTTTCCTTTCAAACTGTATGTTTAGAAGGTAAATATCTGTTAAAATAGAGTCTTGATGCAGTAGGATGATTTATATCATATTTAGTCGCATGCATGTTTTAATATTGAGGGGGGTCTTGTTGGAATCTATCAGTAATTTGGCATAAATTCAAGGCTACTGAACCTAAATGGCACCTCTTCTGTGGCAATGCACTGATAAGACACACCATACCACATGCTTTGATTTCAAGGAAATAAATCTGCGTAGTGAGTAACACTGACTGAAACATTGTAGAAATAAAACATATTAACTGAGATAAGATTTGGGACTAATTTCACCTTCTCTGCAATCAGACCAGCTGTTATTCAACCATTAAAATGCAGGTAGTCCTTTTGAGACAGTCTAATTTACAGCTTGTGTACATGTATGAGAAAGAAACTCACCATAACTCATCTAGAAAAGGGACTGATATGAACAAAAATTTATCATTAGATCAGCAGATAGCCAGAAATACCCTTTTTGTTTTTCCAAAACCGCTCCCACTTGTACTCACTGGCCAATGAGAGGGGGAAGGAGGGCATATGTGCAAATACTATAAGAGAGATGACATCCAGGTGGTGTGGAATCATACAGGTGAGCATTCACACTATTGCCTGTGGATACTACTTCACTGCACCAGACACAGGAGACACCTAAACATAAGGTACAGACATCTTTTGTTGACTCCATTTTATTCTTTTTTTGTAAATTGCTGTCATATGATTTTTTTCTGAGTGTGTGTCTATGTGTGTGCTAGATAATATCTTTCACTTCTCTGTTCAAGTTTTTTCAGCTCTGGCTGTGGTGTCTGATGAGGGTGTTTTGTTTCTTTATAGATTATCATCAAAGCATGTTGACAAGAATGGAGAGGGTGAGTTTGATATCATCCTCTGATAGAATTTTCACTGTACTTATCTTATATCGATGCAGTGCAAATCTATTCGTATGTAAGCATGTGAAATTACCAAATTACCATCTTGTTGACCCGACCTGTACACTGCGAGGATACACAGCCTATTTGTAGAAACATCAGTGTTACCTGAATGTTATCTATGCAGATGTAAACCAAAGACTTGCATAAATTTGCCAGTCAAACTATTATACACATACCCGCAGTGTTGTTTTCGGGCTCTTTTCCAGGACACAGACCCTGCAGCACACAGCTAAGATTAGTCTTTTACAATTTTATGTTACTATTTGAATTAGCCAGCTGGGGAAAAAATATATCTCTGTCCTTTAGAAACATGTAGAAGATGAAAAATTCATAGCAGAGAAAAAAAAAGACAAGCTTATTTAAAATTAATGTAGTGCATTCTAGACAATGGTTTTCATATGATAATGATTATTATAATAATAACAACAGTAACAATAAAACAGCAGGTGTTTGCCCTGGCATCACCCCAGGCTGTTACTGACAACAGATTAAAGTTAAATAAAAGAATGGGCCTCATGTCTGAAAGCTGCTGTTTACATCTGTCAGATGGCGTATGTGACTGATATCAAGCTGGGTGGAGGCCGGGGGGGCTGGAATGGAGTGACCCCCTCTACCTGTCCTGAGGTGGACTTAGAAGTCATTGAGGAGTACCTGCAGGAGCATTCACTGGAAGTCCAGCCTGTTCATACACCTGCATCATCCATGACCACCTTGGGGCATCAAACACATACAAACTCCCACCAAGAACCCAGGATCATAGGTTAGCATCGTCTTGACAGTGGAGTCTGCGTAGAATGTTCAAGTGTATATTTATACCTTCTGTCTGACAGGATGTTGTCTCTCCACAGAGAATAGCTGGTCAGGTCAGCATCCATACGAGTGGCACTATGACTCTCACACTCAAAATGATGAATACAAAGAGGCAGCATCACATCCAGCCTGCCCTCACCCTCATGACAGCCAGTGGGTGAGTTTAACTAGCCCTACCTCAATTTAAACTTGATTTTCCTCGTTAATAAATGCTCAGATCATGTATTTTTGCATTATCAAACTGTTAAGTTTCATTCTTGATTTTTCATAGTCGTTGCAGTGAATTATGTGTGTTTTGTGTTTTCCTATAGGAACACATTCAATATTGCTATGAGGTCCCTGGATACATCGACTCAGATTCACAGTCTAGCAGCTCCCATTATCATGATTACCAAGATTCACCATCACCACCGTCTGACAGAGGGGACGGGAAGGACAACAATTCTTTGCCACTTGCACCTTTGTCAGGTATAAATTCATGCAGACAAATACACTTTCCTACGTGGGCTCCTGTGTATAAAAACTCTCAACTGTAATGCTATTTTTAAAAAAAAGAACCTACAAAAATCTGACTTCCTTTTCAGCATGTCTGACCACATACGCACATATGAGACCTTGTCAGCTCATATTTGGTTTTTAACATCCCCTTCCTTCTCAGCAGGAAAGAGGAAGGAGCGCTTGTTCCAGTTCCTGTTTGAGATGCTTCAGACGCCATCGATGCGGAGCTGCATCTGGTGGGTCCAGTCCTCCTCTGGCACCTTTCAGTTCTCCTCCCAAAACAAGGAGAGCCTGGCGCAGCTGTGGGGTCGGCGAAAGGGGAATCGTAAAACTATGACCTACCAGAAGATGGCACGGGCGCTGAGGAACTACTCCAGAACCGGCGAGATTCACAAGGTGAAAAGGAAGCTCACCTATCGCTTCGATGAGAAGACACTGAGATGTTTACAAGGAGACTCCAATACAGTGTAGGCAGCATGAGTGACAGTGGACACCAGCATAGAAACAGTCTGAGCACAAGGGACGTTCATGGAAATTAGTTGATGTCCTTTCTGTCCATTCTTATTCTAAGGCATTTTGAATGACAAATGAATACTGAGTATTTTTTTTTTTACAAAGCCAGAGAATGAAACACTGATGGCTCGGAGTTTTCTGGGGATGAAGAACCACATTGGAGTTTGGGATGAAGGCAGAACTAGAAATGATTAAACTGATGCAATGTTGTAAACTTTAGAAGCAGGCCACGTGTTTGGTCAGCCTGCATTCACTGAGTAAATCGAATAGGTTGTCACATAAAATCTACTTTATAAGTAGAACTTATATCTTCATGAAAGTTTAAATCCTGTGTCTTGTTTATTATGATCCTGTGTTGCAGATATTCAGCAGATAGAGCACATTATCATTTCATAAACTCCTAAAAGAAGAGAAAAAATTGTGCAAGCTTGATTTGTTTATTTGTTTAAAAAAATAAAGTTTTGAGATAAAATTAATAAAAAACTTTTTCAGAACACATGACTCTTTGATTTTCTGTCACTGGACTTTTCACTGCCTGTCTGCTCGAACAAAGATCCAGTGTGCAGTGCAAATATTCCAGAAGACAAATGTGCTTGAAGCAAACCCGCATCCACAGACACACAGACATAGCTGAAAACTGTATGCAAAGCAAGCGTGCTCTAAAATAAACCACCAATTTTCTTTCTTTTTCCAACTCAAGCTTTATATGATTCTAATTCCAAAATGCTTTATTTTCTGAGGCCCTACCTTTTTCCTTTACATTTCTTTTTATATTTGTGTCGCTTATACATTAAGTACTTTGATTTGACATGTTTGAGCTGTGAAGTACACTTGACCCTTTCCTCAGAATTTCAGAACTTTATTTCACTTTTACAATTTTTTTTGTTTGTTTTTTATCATTATTCCATCACATTTGACTGAAACTTTTCCACCATTTTCCTCAAATGAAGTTTTCACCAGGTACAGTTGTAATTACTCAATATCTTACTCAGTTTACTCAAAGAAAATACACACGCCTCAATTTGTGGAATTAGATGCATGACTTTTGAACGTACCGGGAAATTGCTGGTTAACCTTTAACAGTTGTTCATAGAGCAGATATGTCGAGGACTATACTGAATCTCTTTAAAAATGTGGGAAAATAAATTAATAATACAGCAATGTTATCTGCAGCTGCAAAGGGTTTTTATGTACCTTTAAGCATCATTTATATTACATATATCATTTTGAACACGTGTTTTGCATGGCTGCTTTATGTATGTAAAACAGTGCATTTCCCTGGTAATAAAATTGGAAAATATTATTCCTGCCTAACTGACTACTTTTACACTGTGGAACTGAGTGAAAAATAGCAACAAAGCATAAACTGCACCTTTTTCAGACACATTTAGTTGACCCCTCCTCTAACACTCCTGGGGTACATTCACCATTGTTTGAGGAGGATTTTCTAACTATAAATGAAACGCAGATGGTGTCTCTTTGGAGTGTCTGCCTGTTGTACACACAGAGGCGCATGCATGTTAGCATATAAAAAGCATCCGCTTATTGTTTCTTTAGTCATTTTAAGCCAGGACGCTGAGAAACATCCACAGACTGTATGGACACATCAAGATTGTCGTAGATTTGTGGCTGCTGCCGACTTTATCATATCAGTGCGCTTCAAGAAAAACTTGCTCCATGAAACTGAGCAGCTTCTCTGTCACCTGTGATCTCCTCCAGTAGGGATGGCTGAATGGAGCTGGGGGGTCTACACAGTGCTCGAGGTGTTAATTGCTGTGGCATGCTGCCTTGGAAACGCTTTAGTGGTGTGTGCGGTTTGTGTCGGTATCCGGGATTCCCTTCGGGAGCCAACTTTCTGCTTCTTGGTTTCCTTGGCGGTGGCTGACTTCTTGGTTGGTGTGGCAGCTGTACCCCTCGCTGTGCTGTTGGACGGCTGGGTGAGTTTGACCCCTGACCTGTGCCTGCTTCTTAGCTGCGTCGTGCTTGTGCTGACGCAGGCCTCCGTGCTGTCACTGCTGGCTATCGCTGTGGACCGATACCTGCGCCTCCAAACGCCTCTCAGGTGAGGTCTGACCTCTGCCACGCGGGGAAAGGCGTCACACGTTGCAAAATGTTAATTGTGGAAATAATCTTTTCCCGTGCCGTTCATCCTCTCTTTTTCTTTCATCCTACATTTTACAGATACAAAGCCCTGGCCACGCAGAGGCGCACGTGGTTTGCTGTGTCTGTGTGTTGGATACTTTCTTGTCTACTTGGATTCACCCCCCTATTTGGCTGGCACAACTACTCCCCTCTAGCCTCCAATTCCACCAATATATCTTCCACTGCTTTAATATCTCCGCCTTGTACTTTCCTTTCTGTGGTTTCCCTCCCTTTTATGGTCTACTTCAACTTTTTTGGATGTGTCATGGCCCCTCTGCTGGTCATGACTTTCCTTTATGTTAGAGTCTTCTGGAGCCTGCAGGGACGTCTGAAGGACAGCTGTCCTCAAGCGAAGGCCTCTCTGCTCCGGGAGAGGCGGCTGGCCTGCTCCTTGGCTCTAGTTCTCACTTTGTTTGCTTGTTGCTGGATTCCTCTGCACCTGATGAACTGTCTTCTGCTGTTCCAGGGTCCTCAAGCAGTGAAGCAGGGAGCACTTTATGCAGGCAGGTCACAGCACATTTTCAACTTCTTACATAACATAACAGTCATTTTCTTTCCACTATATTTTGTTATGTACAATGTGTTTGTAAAAGATTTCAATGTAAAAAAAAAGGACTGTAACAAATCTAATTCTTCCAGGTATCCTCCTGTCTCATGCCAATTCCGCAGTCAACCCTGTGGTGTATGCGTATCGCATCCCAAAGATCCAGCAGGCCTACAGTCTAATATGGAGGCGCCTCTTCCTGAGGCTAACCTGTTGTCAGAGAAACAAACAAGTTAAGAGATCGATAACGGACAGCTAATCCAGTCCCCTGTGTGGATAAGGAGGACTAAAGGGGGTGTGTGAGGTTTGCATACACAGGACCTGAAGAAAGTGTATCACTGCCCCCAAAACTGATTTCACCTTTTTTCCCTTTTTTTTACAAGTCAAAAACATGTTTAAATAAGAGAAAAACCTTTTAATCAGAACATATCATCAAATCAATGACATCTTCAGGATATTGATTTGGTCAGTTTAGAAGCAGCAGATGTTGTTTATCAGTTTCAACTACTTTGGTGTTAGCTGCTTAACTAAAGGGGAAACAATGAGATGACCCCAAAGCAAGAACTGTTTTATAGGTGGAGGCCTGTCTTCATCCTTTCTGGCTGATTTTTAGTCACGTTTGCATTTTATCAGTGCACCGATGAGGCAGTATCTGCAACCCACAGAAGTTGCTGAAGTGAAGCTTATCCAGGATGGTAAAGATGCACACTGTGGCAAGGTTTTCTGTCTCCCAGAGCATGGAGGAGATACCAGGAGACAAACCAGTACACCAGGAGATGGGGGGTGAGGACAACGACCTAGCCAGAGACAACAACCCAACTGCTATCTGCTCCTTTGTGCAAGAAGAAACAAGAGGAGCACTGCAGAGCCCTACATTACCTTAAGCAGGAACAGATTCAGATTCCATGATGGTGGGACGAGGACCCAACATCTCACAGCCCACCACCATGCTGCCCGGCTGCTAATTGCCACAGAACACCAGGATTGTCAAATTGGCCATTGGCACTCTATGCTATTAATGGATGAGAACAGGTCTAAGACAGTCTGGACACTCCATGGAGAACATTCTGCTGGCTAACATCCTCCAGCGGGACTGCTTTGGCAGCTGTTCAGTGATGGTCTGAAAGAGCAGAGAACCACACAGACCTCCATGTGAGCCAGAGGCACCCTGACTGCCATCAGGTACCGGATGAGATCCTCAGACCCATTGTCGGATCATGTGCTGCCACAATGACACCTGTGTTCCTTCTATGGCATGTGTGTCTTAACCGTTTCTGCATGATGAAGGGATTGATGCTATGAACTGGCTTTCCCGTTCCCCACACCTAAGTCCAACTTCTGGGACATAACCTCTGATTCATTCATTGCCAGGCCACAAACACCAGCAAACTTCTGAGTATAATTGTTAATCCAGACCTCCATGGGTTAATGACTTTAAATTCCATGAATCATTCTTATGTTATTCTTATTTCAACACATTCAACTACGTAAAGAACAAAGATTTTCATCTGGAATATTTTATTCATCAAGATCTAAGATGCAGTGTTTAAGTGTTCTCTTTATTTTATTTTTTATAGTATACAGAGCATTCAGTATATGGTTGAATTAACACATGCAATGTACTTCCTCTATTTTAGTCCCTTTATTTTTATCAGCAATTTCCTAAGTCTCCACTAGATGGTGATGTACACTAAAAAACTCGATAGTATCTGTTCAATCAGAATTATTTCATGATGATTTTGACTCATTTTTGGACAACTGATTTGAGACAAGTAGGATTTTAATGAAATGTACATATTTAAAAGCAAGTTACAATGAAACAGACGCAGTCATCACTAATGCGTAAAAAAAACTCACACTGCAAGTTCATGCTTTTTTTGTATGTGAATTCCATGAATAAACGGTGAACTTGATCAGAGAAGACTGGTGAATATCCACGAGGAACCAGTGAGCTCCTCAGGGAAGGCAATAGACTGTATAGTTATCACCTGAGCAGGGTGCTGTCCCACCCAACAAACTATACAACCTACTACCTCACCCTGTCAGAGCCCAAGTCTAATACATTCACCTTTCAGGGAGCGTGAAACCTGATACGGAAGTTTTAGCAAGAGAAATCCAACAGACTTGTCAAAAAAGCAGCAAGTTAGCAGATATTTTCTGATTGGACGGAATGACAGCCCATCAGGAGAAGGCAGTGGGCGTGTGGCTGACTCAGCTGTCTCTTTGGGAAAGACAGTAGATTGTATAGTTATTTGAAAAAGAGGTTGCAAAACCCCACAACTATTCAATCTACTACCTCAGCCCCAAGGACAGCATCCACGCTGCGTCGGCACCAAAGATCCACAATGTTGACTTTCCTGCAGAGGTACATAGAAAAAAAAAACAAACAAAAGAACAGAAAGGGTTATCTTCATTATCTCAACTTAAATATACATTCTATAAGAAGCCTGGAGAGGGCTGCTACTCCACGATCTGGTGTACGAAGTGTTTAAACATGATCCCTGTTGAAAAGGAGCTTTAAAGTATTTTTGGTTTTCTGTCTTTATCTGGTACTTTGTTTTTCTTTAAACCGCTTCCTGGAAACGTTTAAAAATTACGACTTCTGGCTGAAGCTCCTCATTCTTTATGACGAGTCTTTAACTGTCGAGATCCGGACAAACATTATCACTTGATGACAAAAGAAACCCCGTGATCATGTGAGAAAAACACACATATTCACCGATCGGGCAAGCTGTTCTGTAGCAAAGTATAACATCTAAGAAATGTGCGGCGTTAAAATAAATAGTAAACAAAAAAACAAATGTTATGGTAAGCAGACAGCAGATAGGGAGAGAACTAATGTGTGAAAGCCCAACAAACAACTCACTGGCTTCCTGAGACTCTGGCATGTGATCGAAAGACAGAGAGAGAGAGAGAGAGAGAGAGGGGAAAAAAAGAGCTGCTCGACTCTGTGCCAGGAATCCTTTTCCGTTTTTGCCAAAAACTGAGCTCATTCCAGTGGGCTATCCCTGTGTAGGCTGGCTGCTGCTTCTCAGGCGGCGGTGCATACACAGATGCCTGCAAATATGGCTTCCTCCGGCCGCCTCGGACTGAATACAAAGCTGGGATTCTGCCCCCCAAAACACAACAAGGCAACACAAAATGGCGTCGTGCGCATCGGCCATTTTAGGTCTGCTTTAAAACGCTACGAGGTCCACCTTTTAGGTTTTTAATGTTTGTTATTTTTTTTTCCAGCCTGCTGCCTGATGATGAAGAAAGAGCAGCTGTTATATCTCAAGTTATGGAGAATCAATCTTGTGCCAAGCGCTGAGACGAAGCCAGCAGACCCAGACGACACACTCGATCACGAGTGCTTAAACAGAGAGAAACGAACATTTCTTATCAGACAGCTGGACAGTTCACAGAGGAGAGCAGGATCACATACAGTGTGTGGCTGTGGATGCGTTCTCATTTATGGCCTCTCCTGCTTGCCAAGAGCTGTTAAACATTGCGAGACATGGGAGAAAAAGTTGCAGCGTGCCAGCAGGTCGACATGGCAGCAACTGAAGAGTTAATGAGTGCCAGACTAAATGCCAGGCCTGCACTGCAGATAGACAGAGAATGAGTTAGAAAGTACACTCCTTGCATAAATTAGCATAGAGCCACAACCCCTGAGACTCGGTCCAGGCCAGCTTGTAGTTAGCATGCAGTAAACCCCAGTAGCCTGATTACAGATGGGCAGACAGACAAAATTGGGTTGGGGGTGTGCTGGCACGATGCCCACCTCTGCCACCGTGCCAGTGACAAATCTATGAGCTCTGCTCGGTCGCCAGGAAACGTCCTCTGACTGGAGCCGTCTTTCAAGGACGAGGTGAACAGACTAATTGTGATATGACACAGTGCATTCGGGGGAAATGGGTCAAATTAATGAAGATTTAATGGCGAATTTGTGAAACAAAAAAGGCGTTTTACAGCATCAAATGCCTGCCGGTTTATTGTAAAATGGTGTGTCGTTCCCTCGGCTGTTTTGGAAACACTGAGGCCAAACTCGGTCAGTCATGTGAGCTCTGCAGGATGCTGCCGACGGAGGCTGGGCATTTTCTACGCCACATAAAAAAAAGGGCCATGCACAGTTCAGCTGGGGCAAATCTTTTTTTTTTTTTTTTTTCTGTCAGCAGCTACAAAATAAATGCTCCTCAAGCCCGAGGGACAGCTGAGAGGATTCTCAGCCAAGAAAAGGAAGAAATGTGACCTAGTGAGTAAATCTCATCTGTCAATCGAAGTGTCTGTGCAACAGTCACAGCAGAATAAGGATAAGTTGAAGGACTTCGCCTGTGACAGACCAGGAAATGTTTTTCTGGAGGCAATTTCCTGCTTCAGCATAATCGCCTGTCTTTGCATGAAGATTTCTTCTAAAGTTTCCAAATTCTGTGAAAATTATGGCTCTTTCATTCTTTTTTAGCAACAGATGTTTTACACTTTGCCTCCTCCAAGTACAAAACCAACAAATGCTTTTCAAAGGAACTGAAAGATGAAACATACAAAACAGCAACATATCGTCGAGTTATTTTTTCTGCTTTCTGCTGCATACCCTTGTTTTATGTGATGCTCATCTCTGCCGTGTTCGCACTCAGACCAAATGCCTTTGAAAAGGCAGCTAATGAGAAATCACCATTTGTCATACAGATGGAACAATCGTCCGGCATGAAACAAAATTTTCCAATCTCTTAAAACGCAAAAAGAAAGACGGGTAACGCAAACAAAAAATCCAGGCAAAGATGAAGATGGAAAATAGAACGGAAACAAAGGCCTTAGCCTCCCTCGTGGGATTCCTTAGATTTGTTCTTTACCTACTGCTTACACAATTTAATTAGCCGATCCCAAAACACACACACACACAGCACATATAGTTGCCAACAAAACTCAACTTTGGAGCGGATTATTGCAGGAAGCAGCGGCAGGGAAATACCTATTGGGTTGCCTGGTCCCGTTGTCCGCGAGACAGGATGAATGCTTGGCACAGACACAACAGAGGAAGGGGCACCAGACGACTGGTACAGGTTCTTGTGTGTGTTTGCTCTCTTTCCCAGTCTCTCGCTCTCTCTGAGCTTTGTGCCAAGAATGGGTCGTGTCTGTGTGCCAGGCAGAATTTCAATAAGGGAGTAAAAGGAGGTGGTGATGGTGGGCAAATAAGAAGGAAAAAAAAACGAGGCAGCGACGCACTGGGGGATCTGCTGTTGGCCGAGGAAGTATGTCACACAATAGATGGCAGAATGAAGAAATCCCACTGTTAAAAAAGATGCAAACGGATGTCTTGTCTTACTTATTGCCGCTTTCCCTGATCCTCCACGAAGCGTTTGTTGGGATTTCATCACAGCGGCATTTTCATCTTCCCACCCCCTGAGGAATACCTTATTTCTACATTAAAAGGATGAAGGACGCGAGCACTGAGCCTCCTCCATCTCACTTGGCATGGTGCCCGCTCTGATGTTCTGTATATCCTCATTAACCAGGCAGAGCGCTCACATGGCTCAGGCACACGTGTGCGCATGTCGCCATATGCATCTGCTTACACACAAGCGCAC
This sequence comes from Craterocephalus stercusmuscarum, assembly GCA_037177115.1. Taxonomy (NCBI): domain Eukaryota; kingdom Metazoa; phylum Chordata; class Actinopteri; order Atheriniformes; family Atherinidae; genus Craterocephalus; species Craterocephalus stercusmuscarum. The sequence goes on from JBBDHI010000014.1 coordinate 11,495,415, forward strand.
ACCGATGCCGACCACACAGCACAGCTACTGCACCGGTGCAGAAAATGCCACCAATTTACTCACTAAACAAGAATATCTCCATGCCTTCGCAGTCAATAGAAAATGATGGACTTATGTGTACGATAGAAAGCTAAACATGGCAGTATGATCCACTTACAGCAGCAGAATAAAACTGTTATTGTGTGAATAAGTGGAAAAGAAGCTGAGATATATATCAGGCTTGTTCCTTTTATGTAAACTTCCTGTATCTTGTCAGTACATTAGCAGTACTTTTGTAAGATAGAAAAGAAAAAAACAGACTATTTCTGAAAAGTTGAAACTACTACGCGAGATGTTTTCCATCATTGTGTCTATAAACTTTCTTCACCCTCCTTTTCTAGTTGTCTTCTACTTTGCTAATGAGCTAATGAAATGTCTGGTTCCTACGGTTTCAAGTGTTTCAGATAGCCCCAAGTCTTTGCCTGACGTGTCATTACACGCCCACATGTAATTCCTCACGCGTGCACATTCACACAAATACCTGCATGAAGACAAACGCGCACACAGCTTGCAGAACTCGCTATTTATCTTTCATGCCTGCTTTCATACGCGTGCATGTTTACACAGTATGCATGCAAAAGTGCAAATTAGTGTATGTCAGGATGAAACAGCTGCAGCTTCCTGCATGAGCAGAGAAACTTCCTGTTGCCTCGCTGCAAACTGCGGCCGGTCAGCCGAGATATCAGCCAATCAACTATGCTGAGGCTGAATGCAGGAAGTTACCCTGACTGCCTCTAGGAAAAAAAAAAGTCATTATGAGGCAACATGATAAGTTCATCTAAGGATAAGAGAGGGGCGTGGAAAAAGCGCTCCCACTCCTACCTCTCTTTCTGTCTCTTTACAGTAAGTATTGTTCTCTCCGTTTCTCTCAGGCTTCTTTCTTCGCTTTTTACCGCCCAGAACCATCACCTTTTTCACAGTCCGATTCTAGTGGACACCTCTTCACGGCTTTATGCATAAGTTTGACTCTAAATATCAAAGCTGAGCTATCAGAAATGACGGAGGAGGATGAGGAGGAACAGGCAGTAGCTTACCCATGAAATGTGAGGGTTATGTTGAAAGGGTCTGCTCATGTTTACACGTGGCATGTAGGCGCCATCTTAACCACCAACCCCTATTTAGACCCAACATACAGTACAGGAAGGCTATAAGCTCCCCAGTTAGGCATATAGTGCTATATGCAGATACTCGCATATAATACTGGCAGTAAGCTGAGCATTTGGATCGTCTGTTGCTGGACATGCATGTTCTCTCTTTTGTCTTTATCTGAAAGAAGTATTTGCTTTTGTTTTTTTGGTATGGTCTGGTTTCTGACCTGTTCAGATTAAATACAGCTGAATGCAAATCGTATGCTTATTTTCTTGGAGAGCACGGAGATAAACAGTCAGATAAATGAGTGTGTATTCTTCACCAGTAGACTTTTGCCACATTTCACTTCGTAATAACTTAGGAAGAATAGAATTAGGCAACCCCTTTTGCTGAACACACAGCATTAACTATTGTTTCAGCTCAAGTTTCTCCTCGCATCTAAAGTGTCATATATACAGTAGACTACGACTCAAAGTTCGAGGACAAACACTAGCACCTTGAAACGAAACTGCCACACCCCTCGGTTGCAGAGATAAAATTCAAAACTCGTTTGGACAAACACGCAGGTTTGTGAGACAGCTGCCACTTACCCGACTTTTCACAGTGGCAGAAGTGCAAACAGTGTGCAAAGAAAGCACGAACCAAAAGTAAATATTTCCTTCGTATTACCTATCACGATAGCCCCGGATAAAAAGAGATGCGACGAGCGTCTCTATTTGTGCTGCACTTCGACACACTGACCGACGGCTAAACTTACACTGACCTGTGCACAACAGCAGCTCTTTAGCTCAGTCGACCCTTAGGGGTCAGAAAGCAACCGTGAGGGCCTGATCTTCCCTTTGCCAGTCTCACAAGAGACACCTGTTCAGCACAGAAAGCCACAGAGCAAGTGTGTACCACTCTGGCAGAGCCTGCTGTCCTGGAGCAAAGAGGGAGGAGGAGGAGGAGGAGGAGGAGGAGGTGAAGGAACCAAGAGACAGAGGATGGTCAGCACGGACATCACAGAGTCACTCTCGGCTCAAGAAAAGTTTCTTCTGTTATGTCCACTGAGCCAAAATGGCGGCGAGCAGAGTGCGGCGTGGCCACCAGCGACGACGCGCACGTTTACACGAGGAAGACCATGATGAAGGGCAAAGAAGAGGGCGAGAGGAACTGCAGAGGACAGATCAGAGGGTAGTAAATAAGACGGGAAGAGGTGTCGCAGCATAAAAGAGAAAAGTACCTGAAGCCTGTATGTGTGCGGCGGGCTGGGCCGGAGGACTGAAGGAGAAGAGGGCCGTGATGGCGGGAAGAAGGGGAATGAGAGGAGTAGAGCACACCCTCTGAGTGCTACGCCCCCTTCCCACAATCCCCTCCTACTGGCGTGAGTGCGTCTGTCCGCACACGGGGTGACAGAGGGACGTCTGCTCTCACACAGCCCTGCAACACACACACACACACACAAACCACAATATCAAACACAGTGTGCACGGCAAAAAGAAAAGAGCTCCAAATCACACCCGCGATAGGCCCGCGTTACTTCCACGAGTGTGTGACCGAAGGCGAGTCGAAGCCGCGAGCGCGTACATGTAGGACAGTTCAAAACACAAACACACACATGATCAATTTGCCAGCCTTCGGTTCGCCCTCTGCTCTGCCCTGCGCTGTGTTTGCCTCCGTCCGCCTGCCCACTTTGGCACCGCTGCCAAGAGGGAAGGAGAGAAAAGGGAGGGGGGGGTGTGGAGACACAGAAAGAGGAAGGGAGGGACATGCTGTAGTGAGGAGGAACAGAAAGAGGAGGAGTTAAGACAGACAGTGTGCCACAGAAAGACAAGAAAAAAAAAAGAAGAGAGGAAGCGTGAACTGTCATGAGCCGACAGAGGAGAGGGAGGCAGCGGCTAGAAGCGCCGCGTGTGAACATTTGCATGTTCATCATCAAACGTCTAAAACACACCCCATGCTGCGTTTATGCTACCCTGCAGCAACACGTGTTGTTTCAGCTCACTACATTCTCACCAGGAAGACTGAAGAATTCTGCCCCGCCTGACTTTTTCAGCGTCTCCCTCCTTCAGGGATGACAGCAGCCCGGCTCAGCAGATGGGGTGTGTAGGAGTGAAGGTAAATGAATGAGCATGGACCGTGGTTAAATGAGAACATGTAACTTTTTTTTGTTTTTCGGTCCGCAGCATCCGCTCCCAGCCGAACATGGATCAGCAAGCTGAAGTCCACAGATGAACTACAGTAAGTCATCACGAGAGAAAAAGATGAATCCATCTGTTCAGAAACGGCAGGCCCACTCTGTAGCCCGCCCGTGCAGCCAATCACCGGCGTTTGAGCTGGTATCCCAACACAAGCCAACCAATCACCACAGACCCCATCTCATTTTCAAAATGCTGGGTGTGCTCCTGCAAAACAGGGATATTTCTAAACACTACTTTCTAAGCAAAACCTTTATAACAATAAAAAAAGTACCTTACCAGCAACAAAAAGCAAAACTTGATTGGTCTTTGGAGAGTAAATCAGCTCATCCCTCGTTGCAGATGCTGTAATAACAGCCAGTGAATCCTTAATGTGACCAAACACAGACCCACACACATTTCTGGAGGGCTTTCCCAGTCCTCAGACCCTTACTGTGAAGACATGACAGATTACAACAGCCCAGCTCCCCTGTTTAAAGTCCATCAGTAATTTCTCGGAGAGATAAGACAATGAACACAAACGCACATTCAAACTGTACGCAAACACATGTGGTGCGGACAATCCGGTTCTTCCATGGAGCCACGGATTCAGCCGGCAGGTTGGACAGCCCCTCAACCTGACGTCACTTCTCCTTTGTTGTTTATGAATTTATTTCTCTCCTCAGCTGAACTCTCTGAACCCAAGGTCCCACCCCACCCCCTTCCCTCCCTCCCTCCCTCCCTCCCTCCCTCCCCTATTCCACTCCCCTCCTGTCCTGTCCTCGAGCCCTACATTTACCCCCTGCCAACGAAGGCGGGCAAATACAGTATGGCTTTAACAAGGAATAAGAAAAGAAAACAGGGAGAGGTAGACAAAGAGAGCAGAGACAGGGAGAGGGAGAGCAAGGAGCTCAGATGGCTGTCTCACTTTTTTTCTTTTCCTGCTTTTCTTCCTCGATCGTTCCCTGTGTCTTTTCCTGCTTGACTTGTAAAAGTTTCAGCTGCATGGCGGCCGGCCTCTTTTGGCAGCTATCCAGGTCTCGACTCTCCCGTCCCTTTGCGAGCAAGAGAAGGAAGAGAGGACAAATATAGTCACAGCCAGACTGTACTGTGAGGTTCCAGAAGCACAGCTACCATTTTTACCTCAGACTAACCCAAACAGAAAGAAAGCAGGTCATCCTACAACAGTTATCATCTGTTATAAGCGTGGTTTAGTTCATAATAGTGTCAAAATAGCAGGTTGAGTTTCACAAAGCTGTGCCATTCCAGTAATGTTTGTCTTGCTCTGAAAGCTTTATCTGATAGCAGTGTTTTGGGGCTCACACCCAGTTCACACAGGGACATACTCACAGTGCTGCCTGTAAGTAGTGTAATATTTGAGCTAGCACACAAAAAGCCTTTCCAAAGTTGTATATTCTTAATTTATTTCAAACACATATGCTCCCTAGTACGAGCTTTGTTTAAAGTCTGTCTGCATACACAGGCACACTGACATATTGTTACTGATTTACTCACCTAAACTGGGTGCATGATTTAGTGACTCACCTGCTGCAAAGTCGTTGTAGCTACTCTGACAGTTCTCTGTAAATATTTTTTTGTTGTAGGTTTGGCTGTCTTTTTTCAAATAATTGTCTGCATAGCATTTTCAAAAAAGAAATACTTTGCAATTGGTGTTGAATGGAAATATGTTTCTATTTGCAAAATGCCACATTTGCAGTCTCGGCTGGTGAAACACCTTGTCTGAGGAGTCCCATAAAAACAATCCAATAATAAGTTTTTTATTGAATGCTTACAGAAGTCTGTCTTTAATAAGAACTTCAAATGTTCAAAATTTTTACTAGCTTAAATGAGGCTACACTGATAAAATGGTGCTAGTTTACCCAACGAATGGCAGCTAATAGGCTAAGCTGGCAGCAACTATTTAATAGCTGACAATTGGAGCGACTTTTGAACCTTCATTCACAATATGTTAAGTAAAATATTGACTTTACAAAACAACAGTATGTCTTGTTTCCACTTCCTCCATTACAGGTGTCTGCTCACCTGGTTCTGACTAGTACAGATGAATGGCGCTGGGTAGGAAGGGCTGAGCGGACTCGGAATCGGAGTAAGCAGGTATAGAAAAAGGAGGAGGATGTGAATACCAGACTGCTGGGTGTTTTACTTCAGCCTGTTAGCAAGCTCACCTAATCCATATGGGCGTATAAGTAACAGTCATACAGAAGAACAAGTTTACGTAGGAGCGCTCAACAGGTGGACTGACGCTGCTTTTCCCCTCTCGTCTAATTGGCTCAGTCTTTGGCCTAAAAAACAGCCTCAGCAATCAGGTCACTAAGGTCACCGGCTGGGAAAAAAAAAGAAAAGTATTAGAACAGTTAAAATCAATAAAAGTTTGAAATCAAATAAAAAATTTGCGGTCTATACTTCAAAGAATCTATCAAGAAAACACAGTAGTTTATTGATAGCGGCCATAGCCAACTGTAATTTTGTACTGTTCATAGGAGAAGGATGAGGGGCGCCATCGAGTGGCAAATGTATGTAACTGCAGTTTGTGATACGCAATACATCCTGATCTTCTATTCTCATTATAATTTGTTGTGTTCCTGTGTCTGACTTTATACTTCGTAGAACATCCTGCAATAATGTTAGCAAATGGTCAAAGTGTCGATAGAGAAGTTTATGCTGTCAAGCAAGTGAAAATATATATTTTCGCCTTCTGTTGGTGTTATATAACACCAACAGAAGGCTAAGAAGGCACTGGAAGGGCGATTCCTACTTTATTTCTTTTTGCTGTTTACATTAAATGTAATAATACTAAATAGTATGACAGCCAAACACTCTCGGGGTGAGTTGAATAAAAAGAAAGGACAGAAGTGTATCATAATGGATATTAACACAATGAACAAACGATCATATTTAAAAAAGTTATACTCAGATTATAATCAGTATAAGCTGAATTGTATATATTATTTCAGTGTTTCAAATATTGTGCTTTGAACTGTAAGATATACTTTTTCATCTATTTTCAAGCATCTCTGAAGCTGTGAAGACATCGAGCTGATCTCTGCTGCAGCTACAGTCTTCACTGAAGAGCTTTGTATCAGCAGGCTTCAATACAGACATGTTTGTATGTAATTTGTTCTCCTACTGTGCTGTCTTGTCAAATGAGTGCATTTGTCACATATACTTTTAAAAGCCCAAATACCACCTGTAAGAACTATAAGCTACATACTGCAAAGTGACAATAAGGCTTTCTTTCTATAATGTCAAAGACACAAGCAAACTATTGCTGATGATATTGATCTTTGCCGTTTAGATATTGTATATTGTAGAATAGAGGTTATTCATCTGAATTCCACCAAAACATGCCCGTTTGTTTCAGGTATCATGCACCTACAAGACTGGAAAAAGTGATTTCAACAAAGATGACTTTTGTTTTGCGGTCCTTGCCAAATGCCAAAGACTGAAGTAATGCTGTTCTCTAGTGGGCAACAGGAGAACATCAGCCTAATGAGCATACAAAGTTGAAATATTTTGCTTTCTTGTTTGACTTTGTGTTTCCTCCTGTCCTCAACCACTTCTGTAATATTTCTCATCATTTATATTGTCCCATGCAGGAAGGGACAAACCATACAAATTTTATAATGTCCTGCATCAAACCTGTCCATCCTGGTCATACTGTAGGTTAGGTTTAAGGAAATAAGAAGCCTGGTCAGCAAATTTAAGAAAGGCTAAGCCTCATAAACATTGTTACCCAGGGGTGCAAAGGTTGTCATATGTTCCTCTCAAAAGGATTATTGTTCTGTGCAGCACAGTCAGATGTATTTCTTTCGAACACTCTCACTATACAGGAGAAACACAGTAGCTGAGTGCTGAGTGAGAATGATCTGTCAGTGCTGTCTTAAGCCTCTTTGCAACAATGCACAGATGCTATTAACATAACTAAAGATCCTTCGAGATGACTCGACCAATGCTGTGGTTATTACATCATGAGCAACAGGGTTTTGCAGGTTCTCAGCCTTCAGGTATCCAGACGTTTCTGTGGTACGGTTTTTTCTATTGTCAACAAGACTAGTATGACTCAGAGGTTCTGTGTGATTGATTTGCTTTTTGGGTTGTTGTTTTGTTTTGGTTTTTTTTTTTTGGCACTTCTCACTTCTTTGCATTTTCATTTCAGCTGTCAGGTGTGTTTGAGTGATGCATAATCCAAAAAACAAATTTAAAGCCCAAAACCAGTATTCAAGTTTTTATTACTATTATTATCATTATGAGGTCTCAGCGGTGCCTTCGACAAATGTGTACTTGGCCTGATTTTTAATTCAGGTTTCTACAAGCTAATATTTTCACTGTTGCTAATGCGGCAGGGAAATATTTGATTAGACTGTTCTATGATCTATGATGACTCTAAAGTAATTTAGGTTTATAGGTTAAGCCTTGAGTTTTTTGTGTTTAATGTGGGAGAAGCTACACTGTCATCATAAGACTGGCATGAACGGGATTTTAGAGGTCAAAGTTATATTTAAACCAGGAATGACAGCTGTCAGGTCTTAAATGCAGCCTGTAAGATTTATATGATGCATATATGCATATGCATATATATATATAATATATATACATATATGCATATG
>JBBDHI010000014.1:11510018-11526694 GCA_037177115.1 Craterocephalus stercusmuscarum
CACAACTGCTTTAAATGATTTATTATGCACCAGAGTTCTGACCTGCATCCACTTTCTAAACCCCTTTTAGCCTAATTTAGTTCTCTGCAGGTGTTTTTTTTTGGACCCTGGTTCTCGAGCTACAACAAAAGCTCACACTAATTAGCTGTTAATGCTCTGGAGTAAGTTGGTCACTGGCCCTTTTGCTGTTGTCTTAGTTTGTGCCCTATTCATCTGCCTGAAGGTATTTTCGGAGAGGGCTCTGTAGCGTTGGGTTCAAAGGAAGCCAGCAGTAACAGGATCAAAGGATAGACCGAGCTGATGTTTCAGGTCACGTTAGAGTTAACATACAAAGCTTTTTGATTGCCCTGTTCAAGCTCTGATTATACTGTTTAACATTTACATTGCTTCACTGATTTAATACTTGCACCGATGCAATGAGCCTTTTTTAATGTTTTTATTAGGATTTTTCTTTAGGATTTTCAGAGCTTTGTATTTTGACAGTTTCTTTATGTTATTGAAGGCCTTGGCTTTAAACCAGAAGTCATAGCATTTTTGATTGGCCGAGTGATGGCTTTCTCATCTGCTGCAGCCTGTGCCCTGTGTGTGAGGGTGTGTTGTAAGGAAACTGGATCTGTAAACCCATGTGACAGGGAAGGAAAGTTTGTTTCAGCATTGTGGCATTTTCTCCTTTTGTGGAAGCGCGGGCTCCGTGTTGACCTCCCCCATTTCCCTCTCATTAAACTGGGATAGTCCCACTGGTAGTGGTGTTCATGCATTGAAAGTTGCATTGACACTGAGCCTATAACCCATGATGTTCATATCAATCCATCAGTTTCTCATTTTATAACATTGATCCACCTCTGCTACAGATATTACTCTCCACCATAAATGAGATAAAAAGGTAAAACTTTATTTTACAGTGTATGATAGTATATAAAATTGCAGAATCAGAGCTGTGGTATTCAAAATTATTAAAAAAAACCTTTAATATACATCTTGATTGATAGTATTTACTCATAGCCACCCAGAAGAGAAGTTCTGACACTTTTTACCTGCTCGTTCGTCCAGTTCTCGGCTAATTTCTAACTCATTCCTGGTGTTACTGTGTCTGATTGCATTGTGTACTGTGGGATTTACTGAAATGTGTCCATACTCTTATGATTGGAAGTGGGTGTGTTACAAATGTTGTAATCACTTTACAGTGTACTTCAAGTAAACACTTTCAACTGAGACCCCTCCATTCTTGAGTGATGATATGGTTTAACTTCAATGTAGTACTTAAAAGAAAAGTATTAGTACTTTTGTGGAGTTGTGGTAGCTGGCAGAGAAGTTTGTTATGTTTTGGGAATTGGAGCAGTGCTGTGCCTGAGTCAGCCCATTCGGTTGATTTGGGGGTATTTCAGGGTTCTGGTAAGTTAACAGAGCTGATGTGACTCATCTAAAATCTTTACAGTGTCACACCACTTCCCAGAAAGACTGATGATGACGTTGGCTCATATACGTGATCAACGGTTACAGCTGTGGATTCAGTGTGGTTTTCTGTATTTGACTTTTTTTGGCGCAGAATAGTGTGTTCACCATTCTTATCAGAGATGAGCAGATCATCAGGTGCTGGGAGGCAGAGAAAAGAAAAGCTAGGCAGGCAGTCTGCAATGATTTATGTCTGGTCTCAGTATGACTTCTCCCTTTTTTTTCTCTTCCATGTGAACCATTCCATCTTCCATATTCTATAGTAACGCTACCAAGCAAGACCAAATGTGACTCAAACTTAAAAGAAGTTGTCTTTTGACGGGAATGTGTTACAGGCATGGGATTGGAAATTTTGGCAGCTATTTAAATGATATAACTGGAAATAGAATAGATCTATAAGAGCCTTGCCAACTGTACAAAACTGAATTTCAGAATTGTTTGGAGTAGGGGTGCACAGATTGCACCGATCTTTATGACATCTGACCTGCAGATCCAGATTTTTCTATACAATTGATTTGACAGCTTACATTTTCAATATACCAATTTTGTTTTAATGAAAAACAAACAATACCAATGCTAAAATGCTAACTTTTTAACTGCACAAGCTAGTTTTCTAAAATTCTAAATGAAAAGCTTTGAGCATTGCTGTCCACATAACAAAAATATCAGTTCCTTTAGTCTAATTTTGATATTGTAAACACAAAAGTAGCTCAACAGGTCGAATTTCAGACCCATTTTGAGCCTCTTACTAAAAATAAGTTAACAATATTTTGCATTTTTTTGAGGTAGTTATGGTCAGTGGATAAGCTCAGTTTTTTTGTATTGATCGACCAATCACAGATCTCCCAAAATTAAGGAAATCAGGGCGGATAAATCGGTGCAACCACTAGTTTGGACATATTTTGAATTTAATCAGAATTAAAAGACTTAAATCACATATGCATTCGTTTATCATTTTATGCACAAAATGGGTTATGAAATTATTATTGCTTGATTAATCAATCATGGATTAATCATGTCCATCCCTAATGTTTACCACGGTGCAGCATCTCCTTTTCTTTTTAGAACAGTTTGAAGTCATCTGGGCATCAAGGGTTTGAATTCCTGAAGTTTGGAGTTGGACTTTAGCCCAGTTTGTGACCGGGACTCTACTTCTATAGTAGCTGCAGTGTGTGGTTTAGCAGGACTTCCTTGAAATAGATGTCTTCTAGATTGGAGCTTAATGTTGTTCTAAAAGCTTCCCATAACATAGCGTTTCCCTTTTATATGTTTTACTCACTATTATATTAGCAGGGTGCCCCGCCCACTCAAGAAGATCAAGTTGAACTTCTTGCCATCAACAATCGCCCGGCATCGTTACCAAATGACCATAGTCGTTAACACTCAGCCTTGTTGTGAACAGTCGCTCTGCATTAACTATTCACTGCGTTCATCAGAAATTGGCTTCTGCAAACCTAAAGGAAACACTGCATGGACTTATGCCCCCTCGTACTATCAGATATGCCTCTTTTGAACTGACACTGATAACTTGCAGTAGGGTCTGCCTCCTCTTAAGCCCAGGTGATGAAGTATCGATGATTATCAACAGGAATTTCCAATTTGGACTCCTCTCACTGCTTCCCCCTCCTACTTGTGCAAATATGGCCTCTGTTTTGCGTGCTGGAGCTTTAGTTGCCATCTGCAGATGGCATGGAGGACTGTGTTAACCCACAGGCGTCTCTGGAAGTGTTCCGGAGCCCGATTTGTAGTGTCAGTACCACAGTTGTTCTGATGAGTGATTCAGTGTCGTCTGAGGACGACTGTTCTCCAATAAAGGTCTTCAGCCTCGTCCCACAAGCACAGAGGTGTCTCCAGTTTCTCTGAATCTTTTGACCATGTTATGCAGTAGATGCTGTAGATGATGAGAGCTGCAAAGCATTTGCACTGTGACGTTGAGGAACATTGGGCCTCATGCATGAAGTACTCTTACGAACAGATTCATTCTTAAATGGCTCGTATGAGCCATTTAGGAGAAAATGCTGCATTCACCAATTTTCTCATATTTCTAATCTTCGGATCTTACGAGTGCTCCAGACTTGACATAGTGATGCAGAGTCTTGCGCTGTTACTCTGCTGTCATCCAAAGCTATTTTTTTCACTAAAGGATTCCATTTGTCGTAATATAAGAGCAATTGTGCGTTTAAAAATCCAATCTAAAATACATCATCATATATCTTGTAGCTCCGCAGTTCCAATTATAAATTGTGTTATTCAAAAATCTTTCGGCCTGATTTAGTTTTTTTCAAGCACAGGTCAATTGATGAAAATAAATGAAATGAATAACATTTCAAGTGCATTTATAGCACTTGCAATTTTGTCCCACTGTTTGGCTTTTGCCGGTCCTTTAATTCCACTTCTGACTGAGGCCGAGGTAAAGTTAGTTTTAGGTTTGATATTCAACAGATATTCGGACATGCAGTCTCCCGACCCAATGTCGCTTTGTCGTGGGTTTGAAAGGCACGCTGCAACGGTCTTAACGTTATATCGTAAACTATTATCTGAACCCCATGACATAGTGGCACGGGGTCGGGTGTCTGAGTGTCTGTTAAATATCAAACCTAAAACTAACTTTACCTCGGTCTGACCGAGCTGAAAATGACCGATTTCACTTTGTTGATCTCAGGCAGCAGAACCTCGATCTCCGAACTGGTGAAATTCCTCTTATTTGACCTCGATGCCATTTTTGTGAATGATCACGTTTTGACAAGCGTGGGAGGTCGGGCCTTATATGGAGTTATAGGGGCGTTAATTGTGCAAATGGTCAATTCTCGTGAACGCACGTTCACTTATGTACAGGTGGGATGCATCAAGTTAACGAAGGGCATTTTCGCATTAATCTGACGTTAAGACCATTTCTTGGATCTGACATGGCACACTCGTAGGAGCTCATCGTAGGAGAAGTAAGAGAAAGTTACGACAAGAATATGAAAATGTTGCATGAGAAACATTGTTTGTGAAGTATTCCACAATCTTTTTATGTAGTCCCTCACAGATTGGAGAGCCTCTGCCCATCTTTACATCTAAGAGGCTCTGCATCAGACATCTCTTTTACAGCTAATAATGTTATAGTCCTTATATCAATCAACATGATTACTGTATTTTTATTTACTTTATTGTTTTTTCATCCATTTGTTGCCTCTGTACCAACTATTTTGAAACCTGTAGCCAGGATCACATTTGACATCAGCTTATTTTCTGCATAAAATAAGCAAATTTCTTATATTAAACACTTTTGGTTTTATACGTTCTGGTGTGAACTGATTATTGGATCGTGTGATTTGAAGATCTTTTAGTTTTTAAATTAATTCAAATTCAGTAAATATCCTACTATTTCTGCAATTCGGTTCGTAGTTTAATAGTGATTCTTTTCACTTTATAAACACAGAAAAATAATAAAAACAAGAGGGAGAGAACACAGCAGGACAAATTAGCTGTAGGGAGGCTCAGTGTGGATATTTAGAGCATGTCTCGGAGGTAAACAAGTACTTGTATGGATTTAAACAAGGGCCTTTCATCCATATTAATTTCAGTACTTTTCTTCCTCTTTTCTTTAAAAGAAGACATTTAACATATTTAAATATAGTTTGAAACCTTTGTTTATTTGCCTGCTACCTTGTTATTAAGGCAGAAAAAAGTTTTTGTATTGTGCTTGCTTGATTTGTATTCCTTCTTCCTCAATTTCAGGTCGAAATGAGCTGATAGCTCGCTATATAAAGCTGCGAACTGGGAAAACGCGCACACGCAAGCAGGTATGCACACACACACGACTGAAGATCCTCCAACTGAAATATGTAGTTTGTTAGTCTTTGTATCGTCTGATATCTTTTTTTTTTTTATTTTGTTGCAATTTACCTATTTAGCTGAAAAGTAAATACATGAATGTATTATGCCTGTTTGGTAAAATCCTCCTGTGAATGTGTTTTCATGGGGCAACCCCGGCCCCGCAGGTGTCTAGTCACATTCAAGTTTTGGCACGTAAGAGGGTGCGAGAATATCAGGCAAGCATCAAGGTGGGTCCCAGCAGCATCGGCACTCTCTATCCTCTTTAGTCACGTTCCTCCTTTTCTTCTTTTCCCTCTTCTTCCCATCCTTTTCCCTTCATCCTGTCTTCCTTCAGGTCTCTAGTCACCTGCAAGTCTTGGCCAAGAGAAAGTCTCGTGAGATTCAGTCTAAACTGAAGGTACACAAGCTCACTGACTTTGCGATGCTAGTGGCTTTGCTCTGCTTGCAACACAAATCTAATTTTATTATCATAGATGTAGATTCTATCATCTCTACTTCTCTATCTTAACACATCTCAGGTACATACAGTAGTAGTCTAATGCACACAGCTGAGACTACAACAACAGTGTTTTTTACTTCATTTGGTTAGGTAAACAAAGGCGCAGTGATTTTTTTTCGTTCTTTCTTTAAATTAACGGCAAACTAACTGCGTGTTGTACACATGCAAAGCTGTTATTTGGACGGGTAGTTAAGTTCTACATTCATCAGGGTGCAGTCTGCAGCCGTTTGACAGACTCAGGGTTTTACATTTTCACATTTATTTGCTTGTGTGCTTCATGGGCTTTGTTTGTCCATATGTTGTTATGGTCTCAGTGTCAAAGCCTTTGTTTGGTTTATGTTCAAGGATAACAGATGGTGTGAATTATTATTATTTTTGTATGCACAGTGCATGGCAGTAGGTTTGCTTATATTTGAGACATTTGCAGCCTTGGGCGTTTAGATTGTAAATGTGGTTTAGTTGGATCCTTGAGTATGGCTGTGATAATAAACATTGATGACTGCAGACGTACAGACATGCAAAGCGTTTGTAATTTGCCCCTCACTGACATACACACTCCAGGAACTTGATACATTTCTGATCTCTGCATTCTTGTTCTTGAACATTTCCTCCAATACTTGTTCTTTTCTTTCTAAGAACAGTGCTTGTGGTTTTGATCTTGTGATTACACCTTTGTTTGCACCAGCTTGCAGATCAGTATATTAGCTGGTATAAACATCAGCTGTCTGCTCAAAGATGGCACAAATGACCAGTTTACACAACATCATTTGAATAAAATAAATATTTTAGAATTCTGTATGAGTTACCACTATTACGATGTGTCAGTCTATTATCAACACATTTCTCGCAGGTCATTTTTGCCATTTATGTTTTCTTTATTACGGTGTATTTTCGCTGTGCATGCATCAATATGGTCAGATATCCTAACATCCTTGTGTTGTTTGATCTGTGAAGATAAGTGTTTGATATTTAAATCATTCCACCAAAAACAACGGCATAAAAGAAGAATGTGATTAATGAAAGTGGGACGGGCTATATTCTGATGGAGCAACATAGAAATCACTGTAAAATTAAATACTGACATTTGCATCAGAACAGAGATAATCAAATGACTGACAGGATTTATGTGCTTCCCTGTACCTGATTCAGATTATGTAGATCCAAGTTCAGCATATTTGAATCAGGTGTGCTGCAGCAGGAAAACATCAAAGACCTGCAGGATTTCAGATCCCTGGTTTAAAGTGCATCATGAAGAACCTGCATACTTAGTAATGGACAATTTATTTACATATGTAACTTTTTAAAAATGTTTTTACTTTGTCATTATGGGGTATTAGATGAGTCCTGGTAGAATGCATAATGAGGCGGGAAGGAAAGTTCAAAAAGTGAAAGGGTCTGAATACTGTCTGAAACAAGTGTGTATGTAGTCAGCTAGCTTTATTACCAAAAAGTGCATCTGTCACTTAATCTCATAAAACAATGTACTGATTTAATTCATTGCGTGTCTTTTTTGCCATAGGCCATGAACTTGGTAAGTTTGTGTGATACATCTACAGTTCTCTGCTTCAGGCTTTGTGCTGTGTGGTTGGCATCACATTACTGCTAGTCCACAGTCTGCAGTTCTGCTGCCAGACTCAAAAACCATGCTCATAGCTCTTTTGTTTTTAGTGGCTTTAGTTAAGGCTGGTGATGGTTAGTTCTTCTAGCTTGGTGCGCCTCCTGCTTTTGCTTCCTCTTAGGCCTGCTTCGCTGCCTGCCTTTACTTCTTATATAGCTACTGCATCAATGCAAAGTACAGTACATGTTGGCTGGCTTGCTGTCTAAATCGGCCTTTAACGATGGCTGATCTTGGAATGATAACCGCCATTTAGCTGGAAATTATAATACGCTGTATATTCATTATGTATTACTTTGTCTTTGTCTTAATCATTCAGGACCAGGCATCGAAAGACAAGGCACTACAGACAGTAGCCAACCTGTCATCAGCTCAGATTGTGTCTGCAAGCGTAATGAAACCTCAGACTCCCTTCCCTCCACCAGTCAGAGTGAGACAAACACCCATTGAGACAAAAGACACACACACTTGTCTTTTATTTATCTTCCTAGTAAGAGTCTGAACCATTTCTCTTCTTTGCTGTTTAGTTTTGGCCCGGTCCTGTACCAGGACAGCCTGAACAACCTCAGGAGTAAGTATGCCACAGCCAGATGTGTTGGTTGTGATGGTTTAAAATCAGACAGGGCTTCTTGCTTTAACATACAAAGCGTCTCATTTGGGGTTTCTTCTCTTTCTAACATTCACAGCATTAAGCCGTTTGCACAGCCTCCCTACACCACACTACCAGCCCCAGTCCCTGCGCCTATCAGTAAGTGTGGGAACAAAATTTTCATTTTTCTAATTAGCGTTAATGTTGTCATAGTAATTGTGTTTTTCTGTTTAAAATATATCACAGCTTATGATACCTTGCCACCCCCCCGGCCTGCAGCCATAACAGCTCCTGTATGGCAAGACAGAACCATCGCCTCGTCCAAACTACGGCTACTAGAATATTCTGCTTATATGGAGACCCAGAGAGACAGAGAGACGGTATAGGCACCAGGAACTTCTTTACGAAAGAGTCTGCAATGCAAGATACTGTCAAAAATAAAGCAGTTTTGTATTCCCTTCTCTCTTTTTTTTAACCCTTTTTACAGCAAAAACATCTTTTTGTACATATCGGGCCTTCAAACCCAGGCTACAGTGATCCGGTTTTGGAGTCTATAGACGTGAGGCAGATTTATGACAAGTTCTCGGAGAAGAAAGGAGGTCTGAAGGAGCTGTACGAAAAAGGGCCACACAATGCGTTCTTTCTTGTCAAGTTCTGGGTAAGTGCTCAGATCCAGATCCACTTAAACAAAACATGCTGAGGAGATTTAACACGTTAAATCTGTGAACTTGCCAATCACAAGAACCCACCTATTACTACAATAACCCTGAACTAGATAAGTGTTTGTAATAAGAGTCTCTCTTTTCTGGTGTTTGTGCTTCACGTTCTGTGCGTTGCAGGCGGACCTGAGCAGTGACATCGAGGAGGGTTCTGGTGTGTTCTACGGCGTGAGCAGCCAGTACAGTGGAACAGAAAATATCACCATCAGTGTTTCTACAAAGGTCTGCTCCTTTGGCAAACAGGTGGTGGAGAAGGTTGAGGTGAGGAAATGGGCCCAGTTATTTTGTCTGCAGAAAATCTCTCACGCTTTTGTTCATGATCATGCATTTTAATCAAGATGCGTTTTTGTTGGATTTTGCCTCATCCAGACAGAATATGCTCGTATGGAAGGAGGAAAGTACGTTTTCCGTATCCATCGCTCACCTATGTGTGAATACATGATCAACTTCATCCACAAACTCAAACATCTGCCAGAGAAATACATGATGAACAGCGTACTGGAGAACTTCACTATTCTGCAGGTACTTTACTGCCATCACAAGACTGATGTCATGAACTCTGTTTATTCTGAATCTTTCCTGCACAGGCTCCTAAGATTTAGATATGACTTTCCTGAATAATCATTTCTACCCACTATTATATCATCTCCCCAGCGAATTGAATTCAGTTATAAAATAAAGACAATCCTCGCTGTTTTCTTGTCTTTGGCAGGTGGTGTCCAACAGAGAAACTCAGGAGACCCTGCTGTGCATCGCCTTTGTGTTTGAAGTGTCTACAAGTGAGCACGGAGCACAGTACCACGTCTATCGACTAATTAATGACTAGCTACATCTTGCATGCACGCATGCGAAGACTTTTCAGACTTTTTGATACATACAGTTTGAACACTATTTCCAGTTTAACACAGAGAACCTCCACTCCTTTTACTCTAAACACACACTTGTTTTATCCGACCAACCGTCACACTAGTCAGACCTGTTGCTTGTTTTATGTGTATGTTGCTGCAAGAGTTGACAGCAGCATCCCAGAATTTTCCAACAGTTCCACAAGTGGTTTGTCATTTGCATTATCAGCCATTATGACTCAATCTGACATGTGTGTTTACCTCTCGAGTGTGGACCAACACACACGTCACATCAACATGTTCAAAGCACACCAGCCAAAATCAGTAATTATCATAAAAGCGGAAGTTTTATCTTTTTTTTTTTTTTAATTTTCATGTTTCTTAAAAGGCAGAGAAATGACTGATATTATTGGACAGCTTTAACTTTTCCTTTTTTTTAAAAGACTTTTGTAAATAAGGCCTTTAATCATGATGGGTTAAATTGGGACTCAGATTTACTGACAGACAAGAAGAGACTCAAAAAATGAGTCCAAATGATCTTTCATTCAGTTTTGTGTGATCCTTTGATCTTATTTCATAAACAAGAGAGTCGTTTTTTGCCAACTTAAAGTCAAGACACCATTTCCACAGAATTCCCCCAGCGTATGCATTAGCATCAATGGTGAGACGGATGTGAGACGAGTTTGAATACAGTTTGACAAACAAATCATTTAATCACTGTAAATGTAACCTACCAAAATGACTTTTTATTAATGTTTGTAGTATCTTTGACAGGTACACTTTGAGCCCTTTATTATGTATCCTGTTACAGTTTAGTGTGTAATCGTTGACTTTAGTTTGATCATGGATCACATTTCAGAAAGTCTGCTTTCTCGTGAAATAATGCACTAAGTGTAAAGAGGTGCATGTCGTATTTATTTTTCAAATGGTATCCTATCGTGAAGAGAGGCCGAGGTTTAGGAGTATTTGCTGTTTAAAGGTTTCCGGTGGTACACGCTGTGGAGGGCAAACTTCAAGGAGGTGTGTAAAAGTATTGGCTCATGTTTGTTTGGAAACAACAGAATAGGTCTGAATCAGCTCACAGATTTTAATGAGAAAATGACTTTTAGTGTTTATAGACAATGGTTTTTACTCTGACTGTGTGGGCTTGCTGCAGTATTTCTACCTCCACATGAGTTGGGATAAGAATGTGCTTTGATTCTTAATTAAGCAGACAAGCACTGATGTATAGGATGTGTACACTGCATTTGTAATGGTACTGTTTATAAACCAAAACAAAATGAATTGATACATTTTTGTAAGGTTTCTTTTTTTTTTTTTTTGTATTTCACCAGTACACTAAACACCATTAATAATGGTTGTTTTGGTTGTATCTTTTTCTTGTATGTATGGTACAGACCACACTAAGGTCACCCACAGTGCACTGGGGTAGATTTTTTGCCTTATAACACTAACAAACTATCCCGCGGACACTTTTCTATTGTTATACGTAACATTTTGGATTACTGGTATATATGGCTACCAGCATTTCTCCTTTCTTTCCTTTTTTTTTAAATATACAAATATGTTATTTGACTCCATCACATCCTCTCCTGGTGGGATTATCTTCAGCCATATGGAGGGGAAAGATTCTCCTCTGACTCTTATGACAACAGGAGCCATTTTGGGGTGAAAAAGATTATCACTGTGTGTTCAGCCAGAAGTGTTGCATTATACCATCACTTTTTTTTATCTGTGCACTCTGGCTTTGCTGCATCACTCCTTTGGTCAGGTCTGCTCAGAGAATGAAATCTGTGCCTTCATGCTGTACCAACAGAAAAATCATATGATGGTGGAAAGAGAGGAATCATTCTTAATAAATTCTAAAACAAATATGGTACTCTGTTTTGATTGCTCCATTCAAACTTCATGTGTATTTTATTCTGTGCCCTATATTGCAATCAGGGTAGTTGACTATAATTTTTAGTTTATAGTTTTAGTCACAGACCAGTCCAGTACTTGTGTTAACATTAGGCAAGGCAGTTTTATTTGTATAACACATTTACATAAAACATTAGAAGCCTTAGAGCATAATTAAAAACAAAGATATTAAAAACAAACTTGAAATAAATAGAGCAAAAAAAAAGCTCAAAAGATAGGATACAGTTGATAACCAGTTTTTACGATAATATAATAGATAATATGTCTGCATCACAGTTGGGAATAAATGTTTCTGTTTCTAAGGCTTATGTTCTGTACTTGTGTTATAAACTGGGCCTTTAAATGTTCTCATCTCGTTGGTTTTCTTGGGTTTGCAGTGCTCACTTATCCTGCAAGGTGGTGCTGTCGCCTCATGTTTACAAGTTAATACAAGCATATGCATCCAGGGTTTTTTTTTTTTGTTCTGTTTTTTATCAGACTTTGCTGTTGATAGGAGTCTCTGCTTTAAAAGTCCAAATGATCTTTTAAATCCACGTACTCACACTTTAAAGTGAGTAAGCTGGACAATGTTACAAAGTCAAAAGTACTGACACGTAGAGATACTACAGGCTAAAGCAGCAAAGTTGTGACCTAACAAATGTCAGGCCCCCAAAACAAATGAATATATTCAATAGATCATGCAGTGATGTTGCACTTAATCAGAAAATATATATTTTGAGGGAATCTGTCACAACCAAGAGATTTCTTGCATGCATTTATGTCAGCAGCCCTCCCATTTTTACTGAGCCTGAAGCGATCAGCTCACCTGTGGAGGCGTTTGCAGTTGCACACGATCTGCTAAGGAGTTTAGAAATAAAGTGGTGACATTTTTCTTGGCTTTTAGATTCTTTAAGCATTTAGAGAAAAACAGTGAGACACAAAATTGCACAGAATGTATGATCAGAAAATATATCGAACACAATGTTTGTATAACTGATGACAGAGAATTTTCATAGAAGCTGTGCAAATGTTGACTTCCTGTTTTCAAACGCTACACACCATGCTGTCAAACCTGCAGGTAAACTGTAGTGTTCATAAGAAGTCTGCAGACTGTTGGTTATATAACCTACTTAATCATACAGACTTTATGCAGTGGAAAGAACAAAATTTCCCCATTTTCCCCAGTTGTTCTAAAATTATAAAACTTTAAAAACAATACAAAAAACAATGACGCCTACTCCTGACAGTACTCGAGCCTATTTACATGTATTTGCACCATAAATTGGTCAGATGAATGTTTGACACATTCTCCTTCCTGTCTTATATCAAACCCTGTTAGACGTGTATCATTATGGGCTGAGTATTTTCTGGATCCATGGTAATTTCATTTTTCTTAGTCGCACATGTAGACAGGCAAGTTATACAAATGACGACGTTTATTGCCTGGCAGCGTTCAGGCAAAGGGTGTGGTGGGAATATAACATCTGCAGAAACTTTGCCAAAATAAGCAGGTTATGCAAAGGGCCTGACACTAGTATTCCTGGTCCTTTCATTTCTCTCGATCACGTCCATCCCCTGTTTTTTTTTTCCTGTTTTGACTCCTCCCTTTTTCTTTCTTTTTTCTCCTCTCAAGGTGATTTACAGGACGGTTAAATCATCTTGAGAGCTATCACAGTGGGAACCAGTCCTTGTGTAGGCCTAGATGTAGTCTACGCCTCATTTCAAAATGGATTTCAAGCCATGTGCTAAAAATGTACCTGGTCGATTACGTTTCTATTTTGAATTGGAAAACGGATCTATTTTTTGACTTTATTATTATCAGAATCACTATTATTATTATTATTTAATTATTGTTATTTAATAATAGACACTGAAGAAAGAAGAAACTTTTTTCCCTAATGACGCATCTTCTCTGAGAGGGACGTCAAACTCCAGGCATCAAAGTCCCTGTGATATACAGCAGGCCGCATCAAAACAGAACAGTGGCCCTCGTGGACAGGAGTTTGAGATCCCTGTTTTAAGACCTTACATGACAGTTTAGAAACTTTGTTTACTAACCCTATTTGTAATGATGAGTTTGAGATGAGAGAGGGAGAAACTCCTATAGCCTAGTGAATAATCATTTGGGTGGAGTGGAGGCGGTGTCTTGATGATTCAGTTCCTCTGATAAAGTGTGAAATGAAAACCCATTTTCACAGCACTTTAACACTCAAAAAAGTCTGCTGTTTTTCTTTATTTTTCCCACGGTGATAGGTTGTTAAAATATTAGGCTACTCTTAGCCAAGTCCTTTTAATCTTTAATATATTCATTTGCATCTTCAAAGATCCATTTTCTGGATATTTGTAGGAAGGCCTTCTAAAGTTAACACGTGCAGATAAAAACCTTCAGCCTCACCTCCAGTCGCGCACACCCACAGCGCGCGCATTATGGGCCAGTGGCAGAGCCCGCATGGCATCGGCTCCACCCTTCAGCCCCACACCTGCCTGTGAACTCCTCTTAGCACTGAGCGAGCGGGGCGCGGTCTGCGGGGTGGAGTTCTCCGCCACAACTAAGTTCTGGGAACATTTAACTCATCTGCATACATCCACTGCTTTCGGTACTGCTGCACCTCCTACGAGCTTCTCCGAGTTTGAACTGGTTTGAACCTGTCTAGAAGCGGGGACGGCGCCGAGTTGGGCTGAAAATGATGGCAGCGGAGCCTCTGCGATCGGCAACAGCCATCGGGGTCGCGGAGGACACCTCGCTCGCGCTGCCCTCCGACAACAACCTGAGCTCAGGACAGCAGCGCGTGCTGAGTCAAGTTCACACCATTAAGAGGAGCAAGTCCAGACACGGAAAAAACGGCACCCAGTCTCCCTCACCCACAGGTAGGAAAAATCCATCTGCATGGCAACATTCGTTGCTTCATTTGTTTTTTCCATTTTTGTGTTTTTTTTTATTTTTGCAGTTGTGCATACCCTGGTTTACAAATGTTTACCTCACGTGGATGTAAACAAATCCTACAGTTTATGAAAAAATCTAGTTTTAGTCTCTTTTTTTGCCTTCCCACACTATAGGTGACAGCAGCAGTGGGCGTATGACGGGCAACCACTATTTACTGTTCTCTAAGAGCTAACATGGATGTGCTCCTCACATGTGTTATGGTGTAAAAACCACAGAGTAAAGCACATCCAACTAGTTACTCTGAACTGTTCCTCCCTGAGTTAGGAATGCAGATCACAGACCAAGAAAAACCCACACAGATATTCAAAATGACATTTTAGTCTTTCAAAACAGCTCTGGGATTTGGCTTTTCAGCAAGAGGTATTATCAAGATCTAACTAGAT
Organism: Craterocephalus stercusmuscarum; assembly: GCA_037177115.1. NCBI lineage: Eukaryota > Metazoa > Chordata > Actinopteri > Atheriniformes > Atherinidae > Craterocephalus > Craterocephalus stercusmuscarum. Next base: position 11,524,786 of record JBBDHI010000014.1, read on the forward strand.
CAGCTAGAGAAAGCTTTGCTTGGGCTAGATGGTTATGGTAATGTAGCATTTGTTTAGCTTTTAATAGATAAAGGCTCTGTCTGACAGTGGCTTTGCTGTTTTTAATATTGCCTGTGAAAGCTTGTGTTGTAAAACAGTAATTATGTCTGTGGTGAAACATGTAGTGCGTTTGAGTTGAGCACATCTCAGGTCATTGACCTGCTTTGAGCTTCAGGAACTGGAGCAAAATATTTGAAGTGGACAGTTTCTTGCAGTTTGTATCTCGGAAGGATACACAGATAGTGTTTTGTAGCAATAACAAAGATAATTGTGTCCGACATTGGGGAGTTTCCTGTAAATTTACTGAATGCTTGGTCATTTAACATGCTTTCTTTTACAGCTGAGGATTTGGCTTATAAAAATGCTGGATCTCATTGGTTTTTGTTTGTGGTGCTCAAAGAACTGAATTAAGAGGAAAAACATGCTGCACGTTAAATCAGGCAGAAGGAGCTCTTTCTTAGACGTGCGACATTCAAATTCAAAAATTAAAAAATGAGGGCACGTTTCAGCCCAGGGCAACTCAAAGTGCTTTACATATTACATTCATAATAAAATTGAATTTTAAATTCATTCATTCAAATCTATTTTATGAATAGTTTTAGATGAATAGTTATTAGCTGCTAAATTTGGTTTTGCCTTCCTCAGTGTGCCAGGGAATAACACCGCTTTTCCTTAAAATTGCTCACAGCTACTTTAAGGCTATATTTGGTATTTTTCTGGGGGGACATGGTGCTGCTTACCTGCTTAACCTTTGTGAAGTTTTCCTTCACTATTGTGAGTTTTTGTGCGGGCTGTTCATTTGGTTAGGTTGCTGGGACAATTGTCCCTTTCAAACAATGGATTCTCATACATTTGCACGGATGATTAAAACCTTTGTCAGACAGTGTCAACCTTGGATTTGCCACACCTCGGGAATAATGGTGTGGCAAATCCACCCCTATGTCATCCTAATGAATCATCCTTGAAGATGAAAAAACAAAAGGCTGAATCCAGGTGGATGACCATTAACTATCGGCCGAATTACAACACATAGCCTCTCAGTTTTAACTGACATGAGGCCTTGTCTGTGTTTCTGTCTGGCTAAAGGTTAGCAGCCACATTTACTGGTTTTAAATCTTGCCTTTAAAAAGAATTTCAGAAGTCTTTGGAAAACAGACTGCATTAGCCTGACTTGTATTCCCCTTCTCTTTGTGTCTCTGCTATTAGTTAAATTTTTTTTTTTGTCTTTTGCCTTTGTTTTTTCTAACCGTTTTCATCCAACAGGTGTGACTCCGACGACGTCGACGACCTATAACGAGTTTGGGGCGTTCAAGTTCTCTTCATCCAAAGTAAATGGCACCTTCAGCCGCACCACCTCCACCATGTCATCGGGCTACGACAAAGCGGTAATTGTTTCTGTCCTGTAACAGAACCACAGGCTGTTAATCAGAGCGCAAAGTTGCCTCCCTTTTGTAGACTCTGAAGTAAAGATCCAAATTGGTGGCCTTATTATATTACTTTAATATAGGTCATGAATTGAAATAAGCATGTCTTTTTTCTTTTTGGTCCATATAAACAGTGTGTTTACTGCGGAAAGTTGATTTTGTTACAGTGTTGTCATGCTGGAAGTGGGCCTGGTGCTAAAGTTAAGTCTTCTCCAGCTATTAAAGTTCCCACGTTCATCTAAGAGGAACATATCTTATAAACACTTATATAATTTCACCAAAATCTGTGCTGGAACAAGTACAAAGCATTGGTGAACCCTGACTTCCAGTAGGGCTGGACAATTATGGAAAAATAATCACAATTATTTTGATTCATATTGAAATCACAATTAATCTACATTATTATTCATTATTTTTAAAAAAGTGTTTATTGAACCACCAAAACT
>JBBDHI010000014.1:11548165-11558502 GCA_037177115.1 Craterocephalus stercusmuscarum
TCCTCCTCACTCACATGTATGAGAGGAAAGATGACAACAGACCCCAGGTTTAAAAAAAGCGAAGTTCTCCTTTAAGACTGGATTGATTTGGTGACATGAGTGGAGTCTGGTGTGCTGCTGCTTGGTTGAAAAGAAACGGCCCTTTCTGGAACCAGTTTGACACCCCTGCTTTAGATTTTATCTCTTTTTTTGCATAACTCTGGTGCAGCAACATGAAGCTGCTATAGGGTTCCTCACAGGAAAATTCTTCCTTCTCAACATGGCTACAATTTAAACAAAAATCCCATCTTTTAGTCCTTTTAAAAAAATAATAAATGTAATGATAAAGGGGTGTTCTTACCTTCCACCTCCCTGTGAAAAACAAACACGTCTGTGAATGATTCTTGTCACTCAAAACTGAGATACGTTCACGGCAATCTGTCATCACTTCACAATAGCATACATCTGCTATGACAATAGGCCTATGCACGTCTGTACTGTCCAGCCATGTGGGTGTAGCCAGAAGATATGCTCGGTGTGTTTAAGTTGAAACAGCACAAACTAAAACGAGATTCGACCTACTCTTCATATTCCTCCACCACTTCCTCGTTGTCCGACATGGCAGGGCAGGTTCAGGTCAGCTGAAGTTAAAGCGAGAATTGAACACAGACTCTGTAAATACATCCTAGGGGGGTCATTTTGCTCTGCATGTGAAGATATTTTAAAACACATACACACATTTGGAATCTTACCCGGAGATCCAAAGGAGTGAGTCAGAAAAAGAGCTGATGGACAGACAGAGAGCTCCAGCAGAGGAGAGCTGCTTGCTTTCACTGATGGGAGTGTGAGGTGAATATCAGAGGGATACTGGGAAGAGGCTTTAGGACCCTCTTGTTGTGTTATTAATAACTGAAGATACCATGTACTCTCTGTTATCGACATTCCCTAAAAAGGCCGCTGTGGGCTGGCTGTGCCAAAAAGATCCAGATAAAGCCACAGTTGCTTGCAGACAATGACTCACAGACACACACATGCACACACACAAACTTGCTCTAACCCTTATATGGCCCCCTGCCACGGACAAAAGACAGGCACGCATCTATCTGCTTACCCCCTCCTCTGGGATAGAGCTACATCCATGTTTTCGGTTATTACTTGAAGCAGTTGAAAAAAAGTCACGGATAACGTCTGAATTAGTAAAACATTTTTATTTTTCAGACAAGCAAGATTTTTGTCCATGAGTGAATTAAAAGATAAAACAAAAAAAATAATAATTTCAGCAGATGTGATAACAACAAAAAGGCAATTCTAGCATTCAGTAAAGATGAGCATCAATCGCTTGACAACGTTTACCTGTTTAAAGTGCTTAAAAAAATAAGAATTAAAAGTTAAGGAAGAGATTCTAACAAACTCACTTCTCTTTCTGGTTTCTGTTATTTTATTCCACAAAATTCAAACATCTTTCATGTATGACTCTGTTCACGTTTGATAGAAGCTTCCTAACTGTAAAAGCATTTTCCTCTTTTCAGCAGTGATCCAAAGCTAAAACTCCACGTGCTGACATCCGTGCTTGTCCTGTGGGCTTTGGCAGGGAAGAAAAAAAGAAGAAAAAAAAACTAAAGAAGCAAAGCAGCCACGGCATCCATTGATTATCCAGATGTCTGCACGTCCTGTGAACACAGGAGCAAATTCAGGGATTTATCTTTGAATAAAATGTTTATTTCATATCTATTCACTTTATACACTCAAGAAATCACAGTGAAATGTGACTTTGAGGCTTCAGAGACGACTCAACTTCTTAAGTTACATCCCAGGTTGTTAAATTACAGGCGTCTGTTGTGTGTTGCCTTTCGCTAGTGTGTGCGCACTTTAATATCTCAGTGCTTGTTTGTGTCCACATCTTCAGATGGGGTTAAAGCAGAGGGCAAATTCCTGTGTGTTTAACAGAATGCTGGCAAACAAAAGCTCTTCTAATGTTAGTGCTGTACATTTTCTCTTTTTTTCTTAATTTCTTCATTTTCCATCATTTGTTTAAAGCTGTTTCTATAGCAATGATCCCCAAATATGGGTCAGTAGACTAACCTTTTATTATAAATGGTATCTTTCATTTGTAGGTTTTTCCAGGGCTGACGTTTGGAACACTGGCTTCCTCTCTGTTCTCGAACAAACTCTTCTTACTGGTGATGTCCACATGTCTCAAGTCCTAAAAAGAAAAAAACGTTGATGTACTCTTTTTTTGTTTAGTTTGGTTGTCTTTCATGTATAAACATTAATTAAAAACGTAAATACAGAAACAATTTGAATGTGCGCAACAGGAACTATATCCTGTTCAACAAGGACACACAGCTGGAAGAGTGCTACTGCCCCCTGGTTTCCAAATGTTACAGTTCTAACATACATGTAGAAAGACCCAGATATCCTCTTTGAAAGTTAATCTTACAAAAAAAAGAAGAATAAAAGAAAAAATGGGAAAAAAAGAAGAAAAAAAAGAAAGAAAAAAAAGAAAATTAATCTTACAGAAGGATTGAACGATGAGCCATTTTGGTTGGATTTATTGAGCCAGCGGTTGATCCGATCTGACATTCCTGAAGTGAAGCTCCTGAATTCCTGATGAAATAAATGTGAAAAGTAATTCATATCTCTGTAGAGCATGCACTTCTGATACAAAAAAAAAAGGTTAACGTGAATTTGCTGCTGATCTTACCTGTCTGGAAACTCCAGGGCTGGTGGGGCTTTGTCCTGGCTGCTCTTTCTCAAAGAGGCTCCTCTTCCTGGAGACCTCTTCCAGCAGGAACAAGGTCCTCTGAGTCACATCAGTAGATCGTGCCACATCTGATTTCTGAAGATGTTCAGGGATCAGAATTTAGAGAAAAATAAAGAACCAATCTGACCTATAACTAATCTGTCCATGACGACTGAGCACCGTGAGCTGAAATCCTGACCTGTGCTGCCTGAGCCAGTCTCTCCATCTTCTCTTGGATAGATCTGGATGAAATCCTCTGTCTTGAGCTGCAAAGGCAGAACGCACGAACGCAGCTGTTATCACTTACAATTACCCTAACATTAAAATACATAAAATCACTGCTATGTTAAAAATGAAATTAACAAGTAAAAGAGCGGATTCAAAAATGAACAAAACAAACTCACTTTCTCTGGAAAGACGATGTTTTGTCCTCATCTTCACTTTGGTCCTAGTCAAAACACAAGTCACCAGTCTGAGTCGACACCTGTCACTTTTTTTTAACCTCCTTGATGCTTCAAAGAAATTGTTGCTAATTGATTTAATTAATTTGTTGTCAAGTGTGTTTGACAACAAATTAATAATATCAGTTCTATCAGTCAAGTACGGGAAAAATGGTCTAATTTCTTACAATGTTGGATTCAACCTTCTTGGAGGCCATCCGTACACTTGCACTATAACAGAGAGAAGCAGTCAGCAATCACACAGAGGGAGGCAGATACCGAATCAAAACACACGCAAGGATGCTTCCTTACCTCCTCTGCAGCGGTGCACTCTCCTCCTCTTTCTTTCTCATCATCTGCAAAAGAAGAACAAGCTCAAATAAGTTTGTGCCGTCCTGCAGTCCTTACAGATACGTATTAGCCAGCAGCTAATCCACAATCATCTCCTCTCCTGCGCTGTGTTTGGGTATGAACAAAGTAGGCAGTGAGCAGTAAAAGCTGCTAAATGTTGCTTCAACTATTAACAGAATCTCACAGCTTGTGTGGCTCAAGCAAATTATCCTGAGCTGATAGTCTGCCAGCTGATGCAAGATGAAATCATCATGTTTTAACAGTCAAATGAGGATACAGTTCAGGTTGGCATTTGGCCTCGCGCAGGATGTGTGCATGTGTGTGTGTTTACCCTAAAAGATATGGTCCTGGAGCTCTGTCTGACAAACGCAGGTTTGGCTGCCTGCTCAAAGGTGCCATTGCTGGATGAGCCATTTAAACTGGTCTGAGATAAAAAAAAAAAAAAAAAAAGATTAGATTGCACCCATATAAGCCTTCCATATATGTCTTTCAAGTCAAACTGCAGATAAGCTCCAATAAACATATTTTCTTCCCCATAGATGATCTATAGAAATTAGTAATAATTGAGGTAATTTGAAGACGGTGACTTTTAGCCTTTAAACACCAGAGGATGCTGTTTCTGTTTCTGTTACTGCGCGGCTGAGCTGTGGCAGCGCTAAGCGAGCACTTTGCTGTCTATTTGCCAAGCAAAACATGGAGCAGAGATAAAGCGGTAAACCGTGTCGTCTGACATGCTGAACCACCTCTTGCGCGTGTCCATTCTGAACGGGGCTTTGTGCTCCCTGAGGCGAAGGACTCTGGCCCGGTGAGGGCCAGTGTTCCCGAGGCGACATGGTGGCTGTCGGGGAGCAAGGGCTCATGGGAGTTGTGCGACCGCTGGCGGATGGAGTCTTGTCGAGGGAGATGGATACAGAACTGCAGTGCAACAAACATGAGTGAGCTTACACATCAGCTAAAGATGACCTGGCATCTGAGTCTGACAAGCTTCCAGCAACTTCAAGTTAACAGTCAGATTAAAAATATTCAGTTATTCTGTGTTTACAACTTTCTGCAGTTCACACAAGGGTAAGGAAGCATATATGCTATAGGAGAGGCAGGGGTCTTGGTAACCTTCCTTGGATCAAAACAATAAAATGGTGAACTGGATAACCTGTGTTTACAGGGAAAGCAGGAGCTACCAGTCTGCCTCACTTGTCTATTTCAAAGAGAAGCTGTCTCTATGTGTGAGAACGTCTTTATAACTCTGAATAAAGAAGATACTTGTCTTTATAACTAATCATTTTGATCTTTTAAATAAAACAGTCCACATTTAACTCTCTTTGATGATTCGACTACAAATAAAACAAAAGGACCAGAAATTGACATTGACCTGACAAATTTGCGAGGTGGGCTTGTAACCGGTTTGGGATGCGGGTCAGGGTCACTCCTCGATGACCCTCCATCTTCACTCTTAAAAAGAAGAGATCAAAAAATGGGAGAATCAACATGAGCACACAGAATAAAAGCTTTTGTTGCCCACGAGACACACCTTACGTTACATAACATAACACTGTGCAGTTACAGCCATATTTGCAGATGTAATGAAATGGAGCTGCCTACATGTTTAACAACAGATAAAGTTCAAAATATGACCTTAAGCACACCTTATCAAAGTTTTAGCTATGATTTGCATGGCCAATGGATACACAGGAGGAGTCCAAGTTCCATAAAGTGAAAGTGAGACATACTAAATAGATTAAATTTGAATGCTTGTATTAGCAAGAGCATTAGCAAAACTCTTCATATAAAGCATACATGATGAATAAATGTTTGTCAGCATCATTCAAACATTTAATATCTTTTTCTGTGAGTGAAAAGAAACCTGCCAAGCAGCCAGTGGAAACAGCTCTATATAACATGATGATGATTTAAGTACAAACCATAACACAAACTGTCTTGAATTAGTTCGTTTTCAGCCCATGTTGTCCCAAATACACACATTAAAAACCTGCTAAAATCTGACAAAGCGTCTGTGCTTGCTGAAAAGTGGGTTTAATCGACCTTAATGATCGTTGTTGAGCTTTAGTTGTTGGAGAAACTAGAAAATGATTAACAGGGTTCTCCCTCTGCGTGGGGTAACAGATAACTGTGATGGTGGCATTGTGATATGACTCAGTGAAGCATTAAGACTGTGAGGTAAGTTTCGTAGCAGCGTGTGTCCACCTGAGTCGTGCTGTCAGCGTGGGTCTTTCAAACTGTGATGTCCCCACATGTCACAGTTTTTTCTTTGATTTTTGCTATTGACTCTGAAAACATCAGCAGGTTAAGATTTCCATGAATGTAATCCAACAACAACTTCATCACATGACACAAGTTGAAATATCATGAATACAAAAACACCTCAGGTTTATTTTTATAATTGATTTTTATAATTTATTAGGTATATCATTGGGTAGCAGTGTAGGCTAAAATGAAATAGTTATTATTTCATGTCGTTAAGTGTCTGCCATGTTTATTCTTTATAAGTAGAAACAATCAGTTCTTCATCGGATCAGAAGGTGCCTCCATTCACCCAAATGTGGAAAAAACACCTCTAGCAACCAGACTTTAGCAAAGAGGAGTATGCTTTTTTAATGTGAAACAAAGAGAAAAAAAAAACACACTGATGACAACAGGACTAGCAACCTCTGGGATGCTTTCCTCATTTTTCACCGTCCCTTTCTGGATGCTAATTTTTTTTTTCTGTTTCTTTGGAATTTCACAGTTTTCTGATGTCTTATCATCTGCATTCATTAGTTCTTTTTTGTGTATCTGGCTACCTGCAACATTAGAGACTTCCCTAGACAAGTGCGTACAGAGTGAGTCTGCCACATCGGCTCAGTGTGTCTGATGAAAAATCTGTGATTCTGCATGAGGGTGTCACCCCCACAAAATGTTACAAAATTAGAAGAGCAAGGACTCTGGCTCTTTCTCCTTTTTTTGCACTACAGCCTTAGTTATCTAAACATTCCAAAGAAAAATTGAACATTTTTGTTTGTTAGACTCTAACTCCAGCTTACCTGTCTGTTTGCCACGTTAGCTCTGCTGCTGCTGCTGGGACTAGAGGTGGGAGTTTTAATGGATGTTTGCGGTTCGAACACGCTCTTCTCCTCATCCAGCTCCCCCAGTAACACCACCCTGCCGTCATCTTCTGCTCCGCCGGCCTCTGTGTTGTCCTCCCCCTCCTCCTTCTGTCGTCTCAACGTCTCCACATGTCTCATCCTCCGCTTTTCGTCTCGCACCCGCAGCATCTCCACAAAGTCCAGCTGCATCTGCTCCACACTGGCACACGCAAAAAAAGCAGCACTTACACAGGTTTTAGGACTAAAACATACATACAGTATGATGGATAGCTTCCAGAGAGAAGCCCAAAGATCTGTCAACCCTGTATCTGCTCAGGTTTCTCTCATAAAAGGATCTACAGTTCCTCTCTCTCTTTGAAGACCCCTCTCTGCTCCCGGTACTCAGTAGCCGCTGTTTTTGACAGCTTTTCATACATTATAGTATCAGGTGTTTGAAAAGTATACAAGTGACACTGTCCCATGGGGCAAAACTGTAAAAATCCTATGTCTATGTGTTGAAATGTTGCTTCCAAGAAGGTGTGCACAGTCAAAGCAGCTTCATTTACACCCTCTATGATTGTATGAGCTTCCAATTCTATACTGGAAATAAAGAACATTTGAGAGAATGTAACTGAAACGGAGAGCACACACCTACTGTACAATAGAGCCATTTTTATTTGTTTATTTATCTACACAATGAGAACAACCTGCTGAGACCCTTGGATGTTTCACTGGAGGTTTCTGTCCCGGAGGGGCGGTCACTGGTGGATGAGCTTATCAGCGCAGGGCTGGAGTCGCTATCTGGATCGGCAGAGCTGCTGCTTTTCCCCCTCCTCCTCTTCTCCCTCTCTACTTCCTCCTCATCTTCCATCGTCCACTGACGTGCTAGGCTAAGCAGGTGTAAAACGCACGATAAACACAGTTTAAAGGAGTGTCCAAATGATCAGCATAAATCAGCTCTGAAGAGATCAATACAGTTTTTTTTCTGGTTTTAATCATTCAAACCTTTTTATGACAATTTTGCAACAGTTGATGTTTTTCATTTAAGCAAATTTAATAGTCATGCTGTGATGTGAAAAAGAAGCCCTGCAATAACTGTGCCGGTTATTGCATCATAAAGGAAAAGCAGTGCAACAATTAGCAGTTTTCTCACAGTTTTCCCCCCTGAGAGGTAAAAAAAAAAGTGTGTGTTATGATAAAAATGGCACAAAGGAGGCAGATAAAAGCGCAGCTATAAACTGTGATATCCCTAAATGAAGCTTACAGTTGAGGATAAAGCGTTTGGCTGCAAGAGTGAAGCAAGACACATTTACAATAACATCTGCTGTCAAAAAGCTGTAGCTGCAGGCGGGACAACTTTAGTCTTACCTGGACAAAGCCGACCAGTTTTTCCGACTGATAGACATGTTGTGGGACAGTTTTTATTTAAAAAAAAAACAAACTTCCACCTCACTCACAGACGACAGGGAAAAGTCGACCGACTAGCACTCTGACGGCAGCAGTCACATTCCACTCTGTGCGGCACAATTGAGTCCACCTTTAGCCCGGTACAGCTCACAGAGACGTCACATGACCACAAAGGTGAGGTTCCTACCTGACAGGGAGGGGGTGGGGAGAGAGAGGTGCACAGTTTTTCCTTGTATGGTGGAAATGAGGCTGTGTCATGCTTCTGGACACAAGTTAACCAAGTTTATTCAGATTACAAGCAGAAATATGATGCAACTTAAACCTTGTTTGTTCTTATTCTCATAGATAACAAAGAACAAAAAGACATGCCACAATGCTGATATGTTGATACACAATAAAATGAAGTAAAACAGAAGATTATAAATGGTGCATAACCAAAAGTATGACGAGCAAAAAAACACTGTGGCCAAAATAAGCTGAGTTGGTGTGTGTGCTCGTGTGTGCAACAATGTTTTCTAACTTATATCTTGTCTTAATTAGCGGAAATTCTATTTACAGTGTAACTCTTTGCTCTGTTGTCAGAGGCCACACCTCTCACAACTGTCGGACTCTGACCCAGGCTCACTCCTAACACACACACGCACACAGAGAGACTCGCACACACATATTTACCATAGACCTCAACTGGTATTTTTTGTCGCACCTGCTCCCGCAATATCATACTTTGAAGCTCCTATCAACAGGCTGATCTGATAACTGATAACTAGAGTCTTCTGTCTTTTCCTATGTGCAAGTTCAAACATGAGCTTCACTCACATTTGGAGAAGAGTGGCCGCACCATTAAGATGGCATCTTGTGGAACTACTTTGCATGTCACACACTGACCATAGAAGCAAGTCTTGCACTTGAGCTTTATCATTTGAAACACCAACAACTGGCCCTTGTGTGTTTGTTGAACATGGGCCTTTAGCGCTTACATCATTGTACACTTACATGTAAGTTACTGTGCCTGGAACAAAAAGTAGTGTTGCATGATGTTTAAGGGATGATCTGATCAATCAGACTGAATGAGACATAAATTGAATTGAGAATTGTATTTATTGGCACATGACAGTTGGCCTTTTCATCCAGCAAGATAAGGCAATTAAAAAAAAGTGTGGGAGGAGTGTTTTATGTTTTATGAGCATGCAAAACAGCCTGCAGCTAAAGAAGAGTCTTTTACTGCTGTGATGAGAACGCTCCTGGAACTGCTTTTTAATTCCTATCAGCTAAAATGTGCAACATGCATTTCCTCTGTGTGACACATATCTTGGATTTCTTGGTGTGAATTTGTGATGATGTGGTTATTTTAATGTAGTGTAATAGCATTAAATAAAGCTGCTTATATTGTAGTTTATCTTGAGTTTCTATGTATTTGAAAAAGTTTATCGACAGTCAGCATGGCTGGGATTGGGTACAACTTTGTTGTTTGGTTGTTTTTTCTTTTGTTTTGTTTTTTTATAATTCAAAGGCTCACAGGCTGAAGAAAAATAAATAATTCTGTTTAGCTGTATGCACCAATGTACATGTCAGCTATGCTCTGAACACTGAAGGTCAACTATTGTAGAAATAAGACTGATCTGAGTGTTTGTGTGCTCTTGCTTTCCAAAAAAATAAAACCGGTTCATTCAAGGTTCAAAACAGCTGTTTCAATTCTAGGCTTAGTAGAATAATCAACTCTTTCATATTCTGTAATCCGGTGTGGCAAGTGTATTCATATTTCGTCATCTGTCTCTTTAATACATGGCTGATTGTTTGCTCATATTAATGTTTCAGTTGTTATTGTTTTGTAACAGTCATGTGTCAGTTGAGTGTATGGTTTATTAAGTCCATTCAAATATCTTTATAAAAATAGAAATGAAAGGAAAACAGGAGCTTCCATATTGTCATGGATAAGAGAGGATGACAGGAATCCTAGAAACCAAAAATGATGTTGAAAATTCCAGTTATTCAAGATTTGATTCTGGAGAGAAAGAAATATATTGAAGGCAGATGCAAAAATTTTTAACAAACAGAATACTATTTCAGGCAGAGCGTACAGTAGTCTTTAGAAGTATATGGAGGTAATGATTGACTTGAAAAATATACTAACGCACATAAAAAGGCTTCTTTTTTGTTTTGAATTGTTTAAGGAGTTGTTACTTAATCCAAATGATTAAATGTACCTCATTTTGTAAAATGTTTACATCTACAGCACACGGTCACAATCCATTTTCAAGCAAAAACATAGAATTTGATTGTATCAGTGGTTCTGATTGAGTTACGATGAAGTACAAAGTTGACATTTCTTTGCAAAAA
>JBBDHI010000014.1:11573685-11585534 GCA_037177115.1 Craterocephalus stercusmuscarum
ACTAGTGAATGCTTTAAATGTCATCAAGCAAACTTAAAGACTGTTTTTGTTGTAAGAAACCCACTTAAATATCTATATATGGCTGCCTGTAATTCTGGCTTTGTCAAGGCTATAATTTAATTCTGGCTGGTTCTCTTTGGCTTTTGGAAAAAAAACAGCAAGCCTGAGAAGAAGATCATTTCTTTCCATGTTAGAAGGCAAGATGAAGATGAAAGATGCTCTCATGGAAAACTAGATGCAGCCAGAGTGAAAATAATGGAGACGTGTGATTTTGTAAAGAATTTTAAAGGGATGTGAAAAACTTTGGCAACCTGCCTGTTCTAAGCATTTCAGAGCATGACCCTCCCTGTTCACTCTCATGTATCCACTTCCACATTCCTGACTGTGTAAAACCCTCCCACCTCCCTGTCCATGGCTTACACTCTCTCCCCCAGCCTTACCGTCTCACTTTAAACCACTTTTCTAGACTAGACTGTGTGACTCTGACATAGCTGTTGTTCTCAAAAGGCATGACAAGAGACACTGGCACCAGAGTCTGCTTATTTCCTCTCGTCAGTGCATTGAACAGGGTTTCAGAATAGAGCATGAAAGTGTGACATACTTCCTACAGTATCACCCCTGGACATGTTTCCTGCTTTTTTTTTCTTTTTTTTCAATGCAAGTCGTTACAGTATAATAATGACACATAATTTTCATAAGAAAAGTCTCTGTTTAAAGATAAAACTTAGCATCTACAGTTTAATTAGACTTGTCTGGATGTGGCTGTTCCAGAGGTAGAAGACACTACTCAAACGTTATGGAGTTACTTAAGAAAGAGAGACAGCAATGGCTCTAACTGGTTAGGGCAGAAAGAAGTAATTTAATTTAGTTAAATGTTTACTGTCTCAGTAATGGTAGACTAACGCAAATTCACAACATATACTGGCAATTTTTTTGTTTTTTGATTAATATTGACCTTTACTTTAACAGTCTATGTATGTCTTCTGGATAATGGGCACTGGGTCATTTTTTATGGCAGATTTTGACAGTGAAAGAATTTATACCACAGATGTTCATAAGTCTGAACTAAAAAAAAAAACAGGGAAAGGGTGGTCAAGAACAAGTACAGAATTTGAAAAGTAAAAGGTCTTGTTTTTAGTTGCTCTGCACATAACCAACCAGAGTGTAACTGTAATTTGAGTTGACAGTTGTGAAAACACAATGAATGCCACTTAAGGCAGAAATGTTAGGAATGTTTTTACACCAGGCAGTTACAGAAAATTAGCTCTCCACCAGACCAGCTTGGAAAAACTGACTTCAGTGGATAAGTTTGAGGTTGTAAAAAAATCTTATTTTACTGCAGTTTTGGAAGGCAGTGCATCACTGAAGGACAGAGAGAGAGGCTGAAAGCTTGAAAATGAACAGAAAGTATTGCATTGACTCATGCTGTCTCGGGAACAAGTATACGATTCAAGTGAAGAATACGGCAAATACTGCTCACTGAGTTGGTTGGAATAGGTACATTTACAAGAGTGGTTGTCTGGTTAGTGATTGACTGACAGCTGCTAATGCCAAAGAGGCAATGTGGACACTGAAAATAGGCAACTTTAGTGACATGTTTTGGAAAACAATTTTGAAGCTGAATTTCTGTGCATGCTATGGTTCTGCAAGTTTAGACAAGTAGTAGCACAGATGGTTGGATTTGATAAAACAGCAATGTGAGCAATGTGAACGCCTGAAAATCAGGAAGTCCGTGAATCAGATGTGACTACATGTGACATCCTGTCCGTTATGCTCAGAATAAGCTTCACATTTCTCACAGTTTTGTAGATAATGTGTGTCTCACGCTGTGTTAGTATTTAACTTCTCATGCTGACACTGCCTTAACTGCTCTGAAATTAAATGCATTGGAAAAGCTTTTTTCTGTCATGTAGCAGCAGAGTAGGAAATTACTGTAGAGCTAGCTGCAAGCAAAAAACAGGAAGCTAAATCACATTTTAAAAAAACAAGCATTACTTACCTGCAGATATTTGCTGCTGGTCAGTGATGATAGACAGGCAGAAGTTTTACTCCCAGACTGGAACAGCTTCAGTGCAGCACAAGGGTGTGTTCAGGAAACCAGCAATCCAAGCTTGTATGACGTAACTGCAGTTTAAATTATAGAAACATGCAGATCTTTCAAGTTTATTGACTTTTCTTTGATTGTTGCCCCAGTGATGAATGCTCTGGTATTGTGTTGATATGTGCCCCTGTGCTCTTACGTTGCTCCAGATGTCAGGGACAAGACTCTGTTATTGCTGCTCCAGTGTGCAAACGTATTGCTTGTTGCCGGAGTTTCTGAGTGACTCAGCAAGTGAGAGAGAATGAGTGAGAGTGGGAGGGGTGGCGTCAGGAGGGGGGAGTGGGAAGGGAACAGAATTTTTTTTTCTTTAAGTGTTTCCTTTTACTTTGGTAATAATACATTCTATCACAAAATGAAGAAGAAGCTGCTGTTTACAGCTATAATTTGGATGTGGGCTGATGTTTGGAAAGAGTCTGCAAGTGTCCAACCCTTTTTTACGGTGGTGGTGGGGTCTTCATATTGTTTCAGTAGTCTGGACCAGGTACACAGGGAGGATTATTTTATTTGAGTAAATCTATAATGACCTAATCTAATATTAATTTCTTCTGACAGTAAAAAAAATCGTTAAAAGAGAGTACACGCTGAATAACTGTCAAGTTGACTGTTTTCTTGTTTTATTTGTTTACTTTATCTTCTAAAGCACTAGCTCTGCTACACCCTTTAACTCTGTTCAGAAGTTAGCCTTTTAATATTTCATTAATATGAAGCACTCAATGGGAAGTTGATGTGGTTTTTCTCCCTCTTACGCAACAAGATGCTGTTTCCAATAATTCAGCTTTATTATGTTGACTGACATTTAGGCGCTTGCTGCTAAAGGTCACTCAAACATGTTTAATGGATAAGAAAGAATTAACAGAAATAAACTGGAGCTAGAGAGAAAGCAGGGTGGATGATCCGTGTCTTCTCCTTCCGTTTCATATTTCGCTACCATCCTGTGGCTTGAGTACTAAGTCAAACTGATTTCACTGTCTGTACTCTGTAACACAATAAACATTTATAATGGTTTGATGAAGAATTTAGACTTAGATATTTAGTAGGGATGTGCACAACTAGTTGAAACAGCACACAAAGTTGACAAAGTTTTTAAAAAGTTGACTACTTTTGAGGAGTTTTTCTATGTATCCCTGCTTAAACACACCTGACTCAAACTGATGAGTCATTGTGCAGAACTTAATTGGCTTTTACATTTAATTTGATGTAGGTGTGCGGAAACTGAAATACATGGAAAAGCTGCTGGATTGCGGTGCTGAGTGAGGTGAGTATATCAGTGGTATATACTTTATAAACGCTGTATTTTCTGTTTGCAGACCTGCATATTTAGATGTTAACAGAGCTTTTTTAATAGAACAATGTGGCTTATTTAAGGTTGAGTCACAGAGGGCAGGAGAGAGAGACGCACTTCATGGCAGCTGGTTTGATGCACAGGCAGCTCTGAAGTCAGGGGACTTCAGAGCTGGGGAAGCTGTGAGAAACTGATTGTTTCTGTCAGAGTGTTCGTGAATCGTGGAGACAACAAAGCAAAGCAGCATGGTTACTAAACCATCACAGAAATGTTGCGCTTCAGGAGCAGAGAGACCAGACTGATAGATGAGGGAAAATGGTTTTGTTGTAGATGAACACACCTGTGGGTGCAGGATTTACACCCTCAGCCTAGGTTTTGATTGGTCTGATTAGTCAGCTTCAAAAATCACCTGAAATGCCAATGGATCCTTTTATAACGCTTTTATGACTGTTATATGTAACTATGAGATTGAAGGAATTTACATTTTTGAGAATCCTCAATATTGTATTATTATTAATAGTAATAGTTTGATAAATATAGAAATGGAAATATAGGCCTATTTTTTTTATCTGTTTTTGGTTTCACAAGCCTTTTGTGAATGAGAAAAGGCTGTGGAAAAAGACTTCTCACTTCTAATTTTACTGATTGATTTAGTGGATTTAGTATTTTTTTTTACCTGATGTGTACATTTTCTATTGTAGTTTACATCATTAAAGAAGAATCTGAGTTAGTGCAGATGGCCATTATTTCATTGCAAACTGATAGATGTGCACTCCTCCATGAACTTTACTACAACATATAGCTCATGAAGCTTGTGCTATGGTAAAAATGTTGATTATCTGAAAGTTTTAGCTCTGACTGGAAGGGGTTGAAAACAGCTGATTTCATAACATGGAGAATGAAAACCTAAAAGGGCAAAGAGAAATATAGAAGAAGACTAGTCTTCGTCACAAACCTTTGACTTTCACTCCAAGATAAAGCAAATATTTGTCCATTTTATTTTACACCGCAGAACAAATCTAAAGCATCGACTGCGCTGATGAATTGAATTCTTTCAAATCGTCTTCTCTATCAAACTGGAATAAAGGGTAATGAAAAGCAAATTTAGCTCCTGCAGTGTGGATGAAATAAAGTAGATTGACTCCAGTTTCATGAGTCAGACGGTCATGTGACAGATGGAAGCTGAACTCATTTTTTGTTGTTGTGTTGACCTCAGTTAAACTGAACACTGGTTTTAGTGTCACAGATATCGAGGCCAGGGCAGTCTGGCATTGTTATAGGATTTAATCCATACGAAGTGTAAATAACAGCAGGACAAATTATGGTGAAACTGCAGTGCTGTAAGGTCATCTGAAACCAAAAGCCTAAGGTTTCTCACTGTTGTAAATTGTAGGTTAAAATATTTTTCCCTCAGAAACTGAATTTGCATTAGATCAGCTCTTATTAATCACCACAAATAACAGGAAGATTCAGTTTTCATTCATTTTGTAATTAACTTTTTGTAATTACACCAGCAAACAATACAGATAATGAAACTTTGTATTCCCTGTAAAGAACTGAATGTCGTGAACTGGCCCACAGTGTAACATTTTATAGTAGACAGTTTAACAGTTTTGGCCGTATTACCTAATAAACTTGAAGTCAAAAACCAGAAAATATCTCTATATACAAAGCAGTTCATACGAGCTGCAAACTGTCTTACATCAGTAAGTCCAACAGAAAGCGTCAACTACTCCAGCTTAGCTGTTTTTGATCGATCTCTACATGAAAGACAATACTGTATATCTCAGTAAACAAATAACTAGACTGATTGTTTATACAAATGAAGCTAAATTAAACTGACTTTCCATTAATCCAAAAAGTTCATTTCATTGTCACAGCTGGGACAGAAATTGAAATAAATCTAATGAAGTCCATTTTTTCCTGTAGCATATTTGTGTAAAGAACATGGATTGTATTATGAGATTATTTAAAATCTTATATATCATTTTTATTCTGTGAGAGTGTTGGTATTGCTTTAAAAACCACTTATAGTGATGGGGGCCTGTATGAACAAATGTAAATTCTAAACAGTACTATGAGCTAATAGCATACTCCATACATTGATCAAATAAAACAGTTTGAACTATATTAACTTTATTTAGAAACTTTCAGCATTTGAGAGCATGCAAAGATCAGCATGTCTAAGTTGGGAATGTTTAATATCTCCTCTGGCTGTATGATTTACATCTTCTATATGGTCATATATGTCTAATTAACGGGCTTCAGCCGGTACAGACAGGTGGTTTCAGACAGGACTCGCTCACACCCTCTAGTGGTAAAAGAAATGTCACCACAGTCACAGTTCCTACACTGCTGAGAAAAACCCAGGATGATGGCTCACCCTTTGACTGGAGCACTCTGGTTATGTTGTTGATCATTTCATAACTACTCACTTCCTCTAAAGTCAAATAATCTGCTCTGTTTATTTGCCTTTGTGTGTTATTTGTTTGAGCTCAATGGTGCTGATATCAGTCAAGATGCATCTGAGGCCCAATGTTCCAGACAGACACCATGTTGGAGTCCGCCCCCCACCTCCCACACACACTCACACACACACACACACACTCTTTCATCCTTCCATATGCCCCTCAGGGTGACAGTGACACAAGTGTCCCATTGTCAAAACAGCGTCTGTCAGGGTCTGACTCTCAGGGGGGGGGGGACATGCGCCTTGGGGGACATTTGAAGATTAGCTATGACATTAACCCTTTCCCCCTTCAACACACACACACACATACACACACTCATTGCACACGCTTGCACACTACTACCCATAATCCTCTGTTATAAGTCACTTCCCCATTTTCATGAGAGACTGAGACAAAGCAACAGATCATGTGAGTGTGTTTAGCTTATGGGTGCTCTCAGAGTGTTTCATACTTTTTAATCATTTGCTGGAAGCCGAAGACGGACCGAGGAGCCACCATGGTGTTCATGCTTGGAGGTGAGCATTGAAGTGATTGTATTCAGCATGACGGACGGACACACAGTGTGTGACTTTATGAGGAGCGCAGAGCCAGGGTTATTTGTACAGTTTGCATGTGTGGGGGGGAGGTGCTGTGCATTGTGGGCAACATACTGTGTTCTAATGCATCACGGTTGGTTGGGCAGTTTATGTATTTATTTGCATAATGCATTTTCACTGTGCAGTTTCTCCACTATGTGTGCATCTCTCTGGTGGAGAATGTAGATTAAGTAAATGTCTGATCGATGTGAGACCAGCCAGAAGGCTCTTAGTCGAAACTTTACTGCGACATCAATGCTGCAAAGAACTTGGTAATATAGCAGCATAAAAACAAGTTGTGATTCCCAAAAATCCCAATTTATTTTGTAATTGAAGCTGCAGAATGCCCAGTTCTGAAATAGACATTAGAGGCATAGTTAGGGGATTTGATCCTGTTGTGTATCAGATTCATCATTAAATATGCAAAACTGTCCCTGTACAATACTGTAGCATACTGTAAGCCAGCGCAGCAGAAATATGAGAAGAGAGGCAACGCAGGATTTAACCTGGCAGCACAGAAAGAGAAAACTACAATGAAAACAGCAAAATCATGAGATGTGGAAGCATATCCTGGATACAAATGGGTGATGATGCTTGGAAATCCAAACAGAAAGCAGTTACATGAATGAAGAAATCTTTAAGACACCGTGTGTTGCAGTGTATCTCACTAAGCATATGTCCCTGTGTGTAAACAGGACGGGATACATCCGCAGCACTCACAACTCATGGTCTCTCTCCTACTTGTAATGAGCACAGTATTGACAAGCTGAGTCACTGTAAAACACCAGGGAAACTGTTACTTTCTCCTCCTCCTGGTCAAGCTTCTCATCTCATTTCTATTTTTTCTCATTCTGCCCCCCTCCCCTTACTACCACTCCCACCTGTTTTTTTTATCAGAAGAGTGGATCGTGTCAGATTAGAGTAGTGATGGATGGACGGGCCCTTCCTCCCCCTGGATGTGTGTTTCTTTCAGACGAAGCAGTACAAGGACACATGTAGACAACAGATGCCTGTGTGTGATTATAAGCGTGTATGCAATTATAATCAGCAGATGTAGCCTTAATGCAATTTTGTTGTGCTCCATTTTTTTCAACCTGCTTTTTTTCTAACAAACAATTACATCTTGAAAGCCAGATGATGGGTTTCGCCTCTGCTACATCTGTTTTAATTACCACATGCTACTAACACTATTGAAATAACAAGGGGACTACCACACACACACACACACACACACACACACACACACACACACAGAGACACACAAATTACACTCATCCAGCTAATGGACCAGCCTGTCTTTTGCTAGCTGGGCTTATATTTCAGCAGTGACCGGGAGGGAGCCCAGCCAACAGGTCCATTACTCAAAGAGAGATAGAGATTGTGATGAGGGGAGGAAAAGGGAAGGAGAGAGGCGGGGACACAGCTGCAGGCGTACTGCGGCAGCGGTAGAGCGGGATGACGTGATAGAGGGGTGAGATGACGAACAGAGACACACTGATACACATGTACGCAGGTCAGTCTCACAAAAGTCGACGGAGGAGGAGGAGGCAGGGATTGAGCCGGGCGCTCGGCAGCATACAGATCGGAGGCAAACTCACTCGCTGCTTTGTGTTCTGATGCAAGGAGAGGGTGAGTGAAGCCTCGCGATCACCCAACTGACTGATCATTTACACCTCTTTCTGTTTTTTGTTGATTTCATTTGTGACTGATCATTTTAATGCCGTGCTTAATTCGACATTTTTTCACTGTGCTGTCACTGTCAGGAGTGCATCAGCTGGATGATGGTACAGTGGAATGAAAGGAACAGAGGGAGAGGTGCACCTTAACTGGGATGAAATCAGGGGGCTTGTAGTGTTTTATAACTGGGGTGACACGATCAGTCTGAGTCAGCATTACAGGAGCTGCTTGAGTCAGTTTAGTACAAACTGTACGTTTACTGTGCCACAAGTTAAATCAGTTTAGGTGTTCGATGATGTGGAGAAGAATAAAGGTGGATTTGTTTACATTCACCTGGT
The DNA here is from genome assembly GCA_037177115.1 of Craterocephalus stercusmuscarum. Classification (NCBI taxonomy): domain Eukaryota; kingdom Metazoa; phylum Chordata; class Actinopteri; order Atheriniformes; family Atherinidae; genus Craterocephalus; species Craterocephalus stercusmuscarum. Next base: position 11,582,130 of record JBBDHI010000014.1, read on the forward strand.
GGTTGTTTTTTTGTTAGCATTCTGCTTATACTCGATTCTGTTTAGTCTGTGTGTGCATGTGTTTGTACCCCTCACCTAGCTTTAATAGTAACTTCATGTGGGTTCAACTTGTGTATTAAACAAACATCTTTCTCATGCAGCAGGTAGCAGTGATCCACATTCAGTGGAAATACTGAGAGACTGAGGTTCTTGAGGTTGCTGCGCTGGAAACTTTCTAACAGTCTTCATTCAGTTGAGTTCAGTCACAGATGATGTTCACAGAATCCAGCGTATGACACATTGTAACAAAGATCAATGTGTGGAAATACACGGTTCTAGATGATAAATCCTGCTTTGGGACATTTTTGAGTGGCACAGAATATGTGTCATTGTGGATCACTGTAGACCAAATACATTTCCATTTGGGTCACTGACTCATGATGACATGAGCAGACCTCAGTTTATTGTCCAGAATGACTTTTATGTGCGTGAAACAATGTATATTCTGCCAGAAGATGAGAACTCTGATTTCACCAACAAAAGTGACTTTGAAAATGAGTCACCTCCAAACGGGGCCACCTTATTGGCTGAATTTATCGTTCTTATTTGTCACAGTTTCCTGTCTTGTGGAATGGAGGGGTGCTCCGAGCCAATGAGAGAGCAGCAGTGAGGATGCAACTGTGATCCAGGAAAAAACAGCCCATTGTTCCTTGGACGTCGGAGAAGTGTGACCTCCCTCCTGCCGGATCTGCCTGCTCAGCCCAGCGGCACGCTGAAGAACTGGGCACCCCAGTGACACGTAAGTTACTCATGTGAGGGCACGGATCCCATTCATTTAATCATAAGAGGTTTTTGAGCTCAGGATATTTCTGTTTTCAGTGTGTGGGGATTTTATTTGAAGGAAACCGTCTTTCCAGGAACTTTTTCGCACATTTCAGTACTTGTGAATGCCACCATTATATTTCACTTTAATCTGAAACAGAGCATTATTAATGTTGTCTCAGTTACTTCTATGTGACGGTAATTATATTTGTAAACTATAATGCCCAGACCGGGTGACACACACAAACACACAGGCGCTGCTGATGTCCTTCAGTTCACAGACAGAGAGGCCTGTGTTACAACCTCACATATTGATTTTGTGATGAGTCAGAGGGTGTTCATCACAAGGGTGAGCGTGTGTGTTTGTGAGAAAGGCTATACTGTACATGTCTCTTTGATCAGACATAAAGCCACTCAGTTCAGCCAGAGCCTGTCATGGGACAGAGGAGCTAAAACTGTAATTTTATTATCAAGTTAAAAGCTAACATTCAGTTTGTGCTGTCATGTTGTCCTTGTTTTTTTTACCCTCCCTAAAGAGAGTACACACCTGAAATTTCTGGGTTTCTTTACACAGCTGGAATATGATTTCATCAGCTCATGTGAGTCCCATCATATCTATTTCATTTAAAACTTCATCAAAGAGGGGAGAAGTGTAGTTGAGGTAGAGGTGAGGATTTTTTGTAGTGCAGTTGCACACAATATCCAGCAGGTGTCACCACTATCCAGGCAAAATGAATTGGTTGTGCTTCACCCCATGTTATCTAAAACTTCAATCTAATAAATCTTTATTTTAATTAAAGATGCTTAGTAGCCGCCAGAGGGGTTTTCTTATCTGCATATTTTTAAATATGTAATCAGCCATGATGCTCAAGAAAGAAATTACATTTCTCAACAGCTGAGAAAGAGAGTCATTAAGAGCAAAAAAAAGATTACATAGTTATTTTCTGTATATATAAAAAATGTTTGGGTTTGACTGATCCACACTCAGACAGATTAGTCACAAATACAAAGATTTCAAGAATTTAGTCACTGTCCACAGAAGAGGTTGATTGAAAGAGATCACTCAAATAGCAATGTGTGGACTTATCTGTGAGGACACATGGGACAAAACAGTGCACCCTGACTGCAGTTTGCTGAAGATCACAAAGACATGGTGGTGGTGGTATCATGGTTTTGACTTGTTTGCTTCATGTGGGGTAGGAGACCTAGTGTTAATTTTATGTCAAACTCTTTGTGAATTATCTGACCAAATTTCAGATGAAAATCAGGACGGGACATCTGACTGTAAACAGAGTAGTAAGTCCAAGGAAATGAAGCAGAACTAAATGAGGAGTTCATGTGATAAAATCCACCAACATCCCGGAATGGAGCTGTTCTGTGCCGCTGATATGGGGATGTATAGGAGAAGATACAGGACGATACCAGATATAAGGTTCAATTGTTAAATGAACATATAATGCTTTATTATATCACTGATGTAATTTTATGTAAAAATCTGTAGATGATCATAAATAAGCATCATTGTATATTTGGAATATTTAGACAAGTCACATGCAGTTAGATTCACAGTGAAGGAGTAAAAAATAAAAACATGACAAACAAACTATTGTGAGTGTGCTTATGTAACAGGATGAAACACAAATATCTTATGGCATGAGAAAAAATAAGATATTCATAACAGCTGGGAGGAAAACACAAATTCAATTGATTAAAAAAATGTTCACATGTTGCTTCTCGTTAACAGGATTGTGTTGTGTGTCTTTTTTCATCTGATTTCTGTGTGACATAAAGCACATTCAGACATCAGCGTCAGCAGTAAAAGCCCCCAGCGTGTTTTCACCCGGACTGCTGTTGTACCAGTGTGACCCCAGTATATCCCCAGGGACAGGCTCATTTCCATACTGATAGGCACAGGGCCGGACTACACCTGCGCTCCTGGAAATCTTTGCAGGACTTCTATTAGTCAGAGAGAAATTCTGATGCTTTTTGGCATCTGGTCTTCCCAGGAGAAAATGCAAGAAGGAAAGAGAGAAAAACAGAAATGGGGGTTTATAGGAACTAAGAGGATATTATTAAGGGGACGTAGAGGAAAGTGGGATTGATGATCACATCTGTCTCTGTTTACCTTCTGCTGCATTGCTGCTGTTGTTATCAGTCATCAGTCATTGGGAATATCAACTTAGAGTATCCAGATTTTCTTAGGCAGTATGTCGGATATCACAAGTGTGGAGGGAAAGTCTCCTAACAAGAGGGTAAAAAGGTTCTTTTGTCGTTTGGGTTAAGTCTTTGAGATGGAGCTGTCTGCTTCTCTCTGCAGGGGATTGCTGGAGTGTGCAGCAGTGTGCATGGAAGTGTGTGCATTTGTGTGATAGGTGCAATACTGGATCCAAATGTTTTCAGTGTAACATTTCAACTGTTTGACTTTTACAGAATAATCTGAATTATCTTTACTTTAGGAAAGTCAGCTTCACAATTAATCCGACAGCTAATTTTCTGATATTTAAGATAGAGCTACTGGGCTTAAATGGTAAATCTGTGTGTCATTGCCTCGGCATATAATCATTGATATTCCATCTGTTTGTACTCTTTACATTGCCAAAGTAG